>OU342738.1:304886894-305328347 GCA_910589765.1 Avena atlantica
GACGAGTTGTTGGTCATGCCCTTAAACATGTATCGTGTCTCATAGTCATTTTAAATCGCCCTAGGACCCCAAAACTATGGGCAATTACTCATGAAAACGGCCATAAAACACAAAAACGACGACTATTTTGTCATAACACTCAAACATGTAAATAGCCTTGGAACCCGAAAATTGTGGGCAATGGCTCATGAAAACAGCCATAAAACACGAAAACAACGAGTTTTTGGTCATAACTCTCAAACATGTATCGGGTCTTACGGGCCATACGAATCCCCTGAAACCCAAAAAGTGTGGGCAATAGCTCATGAAAACGACAATAAAATGGGAAAACGATGAGGTTTTGGTCATAACTCTCAAACATGTAAATCGCCTTGAAAATCCAAAATTGTGGGCTAGCTCATGAAAACAACCATAAACGCGAAAATGGCGAGTTTTTGGTCATAACTCTCAAAAATGTATCGGGTCCTACGGGCCATGCAAATCCCGCTGGAACCCCAAAACTGTGCACACTAGCTTATGAAAACGGTCAAAAAACGTAAAAACGACGAGTTTTTGGCCATAACTCTCAAACATGTATCCGGTTTTACGGACCATGCGAATCCCCTATACTTCAAAATTGTGGCCAATAGCTCAGAAATCGGCCATACAACACGAAAGTGATAAAAAAATTATCAAGCCCTCAAACATGTATCGGGTCTTACAGTCATTTTAAATGGCCTTGGAACCCCAAAACTATGGGCAATAAATCATGAAAATGGCCATAAAACACAAAAATGATGAGTTCTTGGCCATAACTCTTAAACATGTAAATCTTCTTGGAACCCCAAAACTATGGGCAATAGGTCATGAAAACAACCATAAAACATGAAAATGGAGAGTTTTTGGTCATGCCCTCAAACATGTATCGCGTCTTACGGTCATTTTAAATCGCCTTGGAACCCAATATTATGGGCAATAACTCATGGAAATGGCCATAAAACACAAAATCGTCGAGTTTTTGGTCAAAACTCTTAAACATGTAAATCGCCTTGGAACCTGAAAACTATGGGCAATAGCTCATGAAAAATCATAAAACGCAAAAACAACGAGCTTTTGGTCATAACCTCAAACATATATCGGGTCTTACAAGCCACGTGAATCCAGGTGAAACCTCAAAATTGTGGGCAATAGCTCATAAAAACGGCCATGAAACGGGAAACGACGAGTTTTTAGTCATAACTCTCAAACATGTATCGGGTCTTACGGCCCATGCGAATCCCCCTGGAACTCCAAAACTATGGAAAATAGCTCATGAAAACGGCCATAAAACACAAAAATGAAGAGTTTTTGGTCAATCCCTCAAATATGTATCAGGTCTTATGGTCATTTTAAATCGTCTAGGAATACCAAAACTATGGGCAATAAATCATGAAAATGGCCATAAAACACAAAAACGACGAGTTCTTGGTCATTACTCTAAAACATGTAAATCGCCTTGGAACCCAAAACCGTGGGCAATAGCTCATGAAAACGGTCATAAAACACGAAAATGGAGAGTTTTTGGTCATCCTCTCAAACATGTATCGGGTCTTACGGTCATTTTAAATCGCCTTGGAACCCAAATATTGTGGGAAATAACTCATCAGAACGGCCATAAAACGCAAAACAACGAGTTTTTGGTCATAACTCTCAAACATGTAAATCGCCTTGGAACCCCAAAACTGTGGGCAATAGCTTATGAAAACGGCCATAAAACGTGAAAGCGGCGAGTTTTTGTTCATAACTCTCAAACATGTATCGGGTCTCACGGGCCATGCGAATCCCCCTGGAACCTCAAAACTGTGGGCAATAACTGATGGAAACGGCCAGAAAACACTAAAATGACGAGTTGTTGGTCATGCCCTTAAATATGTATGGGGTCTTACAGTCATTTTAAATCGCCCTAGTACCCCAAAACTATGGGCAATTACTCATGAAAACGGCCATAAAACACAAAAACGACGAGTATTTTGTCATAACTCTCAAACATGTAAATTGCCTTGGAACCCAAAAATTGTGGGCAATGGCTCATTAAAATAGCCATAAAACACGAAAACAACGAGTTTTTGGTCATAACTCTCAAACATGTATCGGGTCTTACAGGCCATACGAATCCCCTGAAACCCAAAAAGTGTGGGCAATATGTGGCATCCCGCAAAACCACTACTAGAAAATCGCGTTGAATTTGTGCATTGCATCGTCATCATCATGCATTGTTAGCATAAAACTATTTTTCGCAACGCCCGATTTGTTTTCCAAACGCCTCATCTTAATTCAAATGCAAAGCCCGGTCTCCGGATTATTTTTGTTTGAGTGCTATCGGTTGCAAACGGTGTTAACAAAACAAATAAAAATTTATATTATTTTTTTTTGTGGGGGCAGTCGAACGGGCCAGATCGACCCGAACGACCACCCCCAGGTTTTTAAATCGGCCCACCTGTTTCCTACAGCTACCAAACTACCTACCCAGCCCAACCCTCCACCTCACCCTGCCCAATCGGCTCTCGCCACCTCACCCTCTCTTCCCCTCTATCCTATCCCGTGCTGACAATCATCCCCCTCTCTCTCCTCTCTCTCCCACCACCAGCACACCCCCTCACAGGCCACACACGCCAGCCACACAACACCACACCACAACCCACATCCCACACACCAACCACCCGCGTGCAGCAGATCCCCACGCAGCCCCTGTCCCCACCCACGGGCCCCACCCTCCTTCTCCTCCCTCGCGTGCAGCCTCTCTTCCTCTTCGCGACGCCCCCGCTCTGCCTCGCTCTCTCTCTTCTCTCTCCCTCGCTTCCACCTCCGGCCACCGGCGGCGACCCTCCCCGCCGCGCCTCCGTACCTCCCCCACCAACCCTCCTCTCTCCCGCGGCTCCCTCTTCCCCCCACCTTCTCCCTTCCTTCCGCTCGCCCCACACCAACTCCCCCGCCGCCCAACGTCCCTCGCCGCTCCCGCGCGGCCCCGTCGCGCAGAGCCCCTCCGCGCCTCCCTCGGTTCCCCGCCAGGCACCCCCTCCCCACGGCCCTCCTTCCCCTGTGCGCGTCCGCCGCCCCCGCGAGCTCCCTCCTCGACGCCGGCCGCCTCTCCCCACCCTCGCCTCCGGCCGCATTTGCCACCCCGCCTCGCCGGCCGACCTTGTCCCGGCGCCGCCCCGCCTCGTCTGCGCTCCTCCTTCCGCGCGCCGCCCCGCGGCCCCAGCACACCTCGCCGGCGCGCGCCCCGCGCGTCCACAGCCGTTCGCCCCGAGCCCGTCCCGCCGGCGGCGCCCAGGCCCCCGCCTCCTCGCCTGTTCCGCTCGAGGCTCGCCGCCGCCCCGGCGCGGCCCCGCACGCGCCGTTCCTTCCTCGCTCGCCCCGGGCCCCGCCACCACCATCCCGTCGCCGTGCCCCCCGACCAGCGCCTCCCAGCGACCTCGCCGCCCGGCCGCTGCCCGTGCTCGCCCCGGCCTCCGCCCTCCTCGGTCCCCCGTCCGCGAGACCCCCTCTGCCCCGCCTCCGGCCGGCCAACTCCTAGCCCCTGCCCCGAGCTCAACCAGCACTGCGAGTATGTCGACTCGTCTGTCGCCGTTCCTGCTATTCCTTGTTCCGGTCGCGCATCACCTCTGCAGCTGGTGATGGTGGTGTATGTGTGATGCGGTTCGGGTGTTAAGATGTGGCGATGCTCTTGCTGCAAAAGATGCAGTGGTGTTGGCACAATTGTTGGAGACTCTCGCGAGTGACAAGTTTGATGGGAACCGACAAGATCTTCTTAGCGGAACCGAAGACGGAACCCGAGTGCCAAGCTCGTCTCATCGACAAGATCTCCTTCCGGGCACCGAAGGACGACCCCACCGAGACCTTCGACACGATGATGCCTACTTCCAAGATCTCCGGCAAGGATCGGAAAGTACCCCGAAGGCCGAACTCTGACGCGTCAAGTTCTCCTCCCCGGAGCGACAAGTGCTTCATCCCGAACGCCATGACCGTCGACATGACCCGAAGACCTCGGAACGCCAAGTTCTACCCCGTTATCTGAGAACAACCCTGGACCCCGAGACCGGACCCTGGACCCCGACCCCGAACCCCTGGAACCCCAAGACCGTCGAGACCCCCTCATGTGTGGACCCCTTTTCTCGAGCCTTATTTTATGAATATAATAACAACTTGTTGCATATTGAATTGTTCATCTCGCATGCATCTTGTGTGGTTTGGAGGCCTTATGCTGATTCACCTCATAATTAAATATGGGGCCCATATGCGGGCAAATCTAGTCTCATATCGGCCTCAATTAAATTTGTGTAGCGAACCGGTGCTATCTTTTGCCATGCTAAAACAACATTTAAAATTGCGGGGTAGCTGAACAACATGAACCACCTAATTAATTGTCGGGACCCCGGTTCCGCTTAATATGACCTAATTGCATCGCATCTTTGCCATGTCATTCATCATGCATGCATCATGCCGATCTTCTGCCGTTGTATTAAATATTGCAACCGGTGTTTATTCTAGTGTTTTGCTTCTTCGCGGATAAGGCCGTTGAGTGGATGTGAGCTTCACCCCGATCTTCGGTTGAACCTTCGACAATGTTTTCAGGCGAGCATCTCCCCCTTTCTACCTATCTTACTTTTCTAGTATTTATTCCCTCCTGTTGATCTTTTGCTATATGTGTTGCGATGCTCTAGTTTTTCGTAACCGTGATATCCCTTGCAGCCATACATAGCCTTGGACACATCCTATTACCTGTTGTTTGGTAGATAGTTGGACCCACGTGTCGTAGTCGCTTGCTCAAGTGCTGTTGCATGTCGCCGAGTACCACAATTGTTGGAGAATTGCCACATGTTGATGTTGAAGATGATCATGGTTTTAATTACTGTTTCACTTTAATTCATGTTTAACAACTAAAATTGAATTAAGCAGAGGCATCGATGGGTGATAGATAACATTTGGTTTCCGACCGCCCACTTGTGTCCCGTAGGACCCCGAGTTCTTGACACCTGTTCCGAGATCGAGCGCGCTAACCACAGGTGGGGAGATATGGGCCCCCCATTGATTATTACCTGATTTCAAAGTATTGTACTGGGGGCCACAACTAGTTTGGGGTTTTATTTACTATCCTGTACTTATGCCATGTTTACCGCTTTATTTACGATTGTGTGAGGAGCACGCTGTACTGTTTAGGAAGCGGAGTGTTTTCGCTGTATCGATAGTCCCCGATTGGGGACCTGCTGTCGTTTACAGCCACTGACGCAAACCCTAAGTCCGTCTCGGAGACCGGCCGACTTCGTTGCGGGTGTACTCAGTGGGGTGGCCCCCCGTGCTTGCTTTGGGTCTGGGAACGTCGTGACTTAAGCCCCGCCGACATACCGATGGGTGTATGTTAACTGATCTGGCAAAAAGGGTCGAAGTGCATGTGGATACTTTGGTGCACCCCTGCAGGGTTTAATCTTTTCGAGAAGCCGTGTCCGCGGTTATGGACGACTTGGAGCACAGTGCTTGATCATAGACAACTATAACTAAAGTTTACTGTTATAAATTGACTTGTATCCGATATGACTAGTAATCAGCTTCACTGCAACGGAATGGCTAAATAAAAGTACCAACAACTGCTGGGTTTTGGGGTTATCTCATGATAATTGTATCTGACTAGTAAGTGTTGCCACTATAACGGAATGGTTAAGTAAAAGTGCCCATTGCTTACTTTATCAGGACGATTACCTAAACCTGACTAGTAAAGTGCCGCAACTATAACTGAATAAGTAAAACTGCCAACCGTGTGAGTTCCTCGGTTGACTTCCTCGTTTGGTCTCGAGGGGGAAACGCCAGGATGGGTTTGTTTGGTGATAGATTCAGGTTGGATCCGGTTAGGTCTTTCTTATCCCTCTCTGATAGCCGCCAGTTGTATCGAGTCTCTATAGGTTGTTCAGTGCATGCTGCCGCTGCCGCTCAGTCCACCATACCTATGTAGGCGAGGACCGCCGAATTCTAGCCTCGCCGTGTACTGGCCTCAGTACTGACGCGCCTTCTTTTCTTTTGCCCTTTGTCGGCACCCCTTTTGTTTAAGCAGGCTTTGAGATCGACGCCGTTAGCAGGGTTACCCTTCCGGCTTGGCCTGGGCAGGGTTATGGACGCCATTGGTTATTCTTCAGGGCTCTTAGCCCCATTTGCATCTTGTCCGTAGTCGGACGCCCCATCGTTTTCAAGGTGATTTGGATCTTTGTAACGTATATTTGTATTCTTGACTCTTTGAGTCGCTGTTGTATCTATATCTGTTCTGTGGGTCCCATCGAGGACTGTTGTGTAATGTTATTACTTTGCTTTCCACCCGCACGAAAGTGCCTGGTGGGCACATTCGAATCGTTTCTATGCAGGTTTGGCGAGTTTTGCTAAAACTTGCATAGGACCGATTCTGAGGGTGTTACAGAGTGGTATCAGAGCTCAGCAGTTGCGATACCCCACAAGTCCAGCCTGTAGGATAACCTAGCTAACGGCCGAAGTAGAGTGTCAAAACTATTTTGAAAAATCGGTTGGATAGTTCTGATTAGGTCTGATTTTACTCCTTACCCCTCTGCTATTCTCCTCTTACCCCTATGTGTTTTGAATCCGCTCTCGTCTCTTTCTTTGAGTCCAGGAATTCTCGTGGTTGGGTTTCCGTCGTACCTTCAGGGTTTCGCTTCCTCCTTCGATAACGGTGTTGCTACATCCGGTGTCCAAGCTGCCTGGTGAATCCGTCTACGGTGTTACCATTCTTTGTTCCTTGTTTGTGCCTTCCGGTGGTTTTTGACGCGACGACCTCGTCTACGCCAGCTCCGATGCAGAGTCTGCATCACTCCTTTGATCCGAACCTCGCTTGTCGAGATCTTCAGTCTGAATCCGAGGGTTAGTTGCATAATCTGTCTATTCGTGTACAGAGTAATGCTTTGAGTGCGGGATGGAGTCGCGACCATACCACTACTCTTATCATTTGCTCGGTATATTGAATAGTGGATCGATGCAATTTACTCCTTCCATGAAAGTTAGAGGTGGCCTTACCTTTAACTTCGTCCGTTGTTTATCCGGAGTGTTCTCTTGACGAACAGGAACAACGACCTCTTGTTAGTGGTGTCGCGAGGATCTACACGATGCGAGAAGACGCAGATCGCCGACCTTCCTTCCGGTACCATGAGGCGGATCTCGAGGGCGAGATCCATTGTTAGTGGTGTCGAATTGTGGCATCCCGCAAAACCACTACTAGAAAATCGCGTTGAATTTGTGCATTGCATCGTCATCATCATGCATTGTTAGCATAAAACTATTTTTCGCAACGCCCGATTTGTTTTCCAAACGCCTCATCTTAATTCAAATGCAAAGCCCGGTCTCCGGATTATTTTTGTTTGAGTGCTATCGGTTGCAAACGGTTTTAACAAAACAAATAAAAATTTATATTATTTTTTTTAGTGGGGGCAGTCGAACGGGCCAGATCGACCCGAACGACCACCCCCAGGTTTTTAAATCGGCCCACCTGTTTCCTACAGCTACCAAACTACCTACCCAGCCCAACCCTCCACCTCACCCTGCCCAATCGGCTCTCGCCACCTCACCCTCTCTTCCCCTCTATCCTATCCCATGCTGACAACTCATCCCCCCTCTCTCTCCTCTCTCTCCCACCAGCACACCACCCCTCACAGGCCACACACGCAGCCACACAACACCACACACACAACCCACATCCCACACACCAACCACCCCGCGCGCAGCAGATCCCCACGCAGCCCCTGTCCCCACCCACGGGCCCCACCCTCCTTCTCCTCCCTCGCGCGCAGCCTCTCTTCCTCTTCGCGACGCCCCCGCTCTGCCTCTCTCTCTCTCTTCTCTCTCCCTCGCTTCCACCTCCGTCCGCCGGCGGCGACCCTCCCCGCCGCGCCTCCGTACCTCCCCCACCAACCCTCCTCTCTCCCGCGGCTCCCTCTTCCCCCCACCTTCTCCCTTCCTTCCGCTCGCCCCACACCAACTCCCGCCGCCGCCCAACGTCCCTCGCCGCTCCCGCGCGGCCCCGTCGCGCAGAGCCCCTCTGCGCCTCCCTCGGTTCCCCGCCAGGCACCCCCTCCCCGCGGCCCTCCTTCCCCTGTGCGCGTCCGCCGCCCCCGCGAGCTCCCTCCTCGACGCCGGCCGCCTCTCCCCACCCTCGCCTCCGGCCGCATCTGCCACCGCCTCGCCGGCCGACCTTGTCCCAGCGCCGCCCCGTCTCGTCTGCGCCTCCTCCTTCCGCGCGCCGCCCCGCGGCCCCCAGCACCCTCGCCGGCGCGCGCCCCGCGCGTCCTCAGCCGTTCGCCCCGAGCCCGTCCCGCCGGCGGCGCCCAGGCCCCCGCCTCCTCGCCTGTTCCGCTCGAGGCTCGCCGCCGCCCCGGGCGCGGCCCCGCACGCGCCGTTCCTCCCGCTCGCCCCGGGCGCGGCCCCGCACGCGCCGTTCCTCCCGCTCGCCCCGGCCCCGCCACCACCATCCCCGTCGCCGTGCCCCGCCGACCAGCGCCTCCCAGCGACATCGCCGCCCGGCCGCTGCCCGTGCTCGCCCCGGCCTCCGCCCTCCTCGGTCCCCCGTCCGCGAGACCCCCTCTGCCCCGCCTCCGGCCGGCCAACTCCTAGCCCCTGCCCCGAGCTCAACCAGCGCTGTGAGTACGTCGACTCGTCTGTCGCCGTTCCTGCTATTCCTTGTTCCGGTCGCGCATGCACCTCTGCAGCTGGTGATGGTGGTGTATGTGTGATGCGGTTCGGGTGTTAAGATGTGGCGATGCTCTTGCTGCAAAAGATGCAGTGGTGTTGGCACAATTGTTGGAGACTCTCGCGAGTGACAAGTTTGATGGGAACCGACAAGATCTTCTTAGCGGAACCGAAGACGGAACCCGAGTGCCAAGCTCGTCTCATCGACAAGATCTCCTTCCGGGCACCGAAGGACGACCCCACCGAGACCTTCGACACGATGATGCCTACTTCCAAGATCTCCGGCAAGGATCGGAAAGTACCCCGAAGGCCGAACTCTGACGCGTCAAGTTCTCCTCCCCGGAGCGACAAGTGCTTCATCCCGAACGCCATGACCGTCGACATGACCCGAAGACCTCGGAACGCCAAGTTCTACCCCGTTATCTGAGAACAACCCTGGACCCCGAGACCGGACCCTGGACCCCGACCCCGAACCCCTGGAACCCCAAGACCATCGAGACCCCTCAATGTGTGACCCCTTTTCTCGAGCCTTATTTTATGAATATAATAACAACTTGTTGCATATTGAATTGTTCATCTCGCATGCATCTTGTGTGGTTTGGAGGCCTTATGCCGATTCACCTCATAATTAAATATGGGGCCCATATGCGGGCAAATCTAGTCTCATATCGGCCTCAATTAAATTTGTGTAGCGAACCGGTGCTATCTTTTGCCATGCTAAAACAACATTTAAAATTGCGGGGTAGCTGAACAACATGAACCACCTAATTAATTGTCGGGACCCCGGTTCCGCTTAATATGACCTAATTGCATCGCATCTTTGCCATGTCATTCATCATGCATGCATCATGCCGATCTTCTGCCGTTGTATTAAATATTGCACCCGGTGTTTATTCTAGTGTTTTGCTTCTTCGCGGATAAGGCCGTTGAATGGATGTGAGCTTCACCCCGATCTTCGGTTGAACCTTCGACAATGTTTTCAGGCGAGCATCTCCCCCTTTCTACCTATCTTACTTTTCTAGTATTTATTCCCTCCTGTTGATCTTTTGCTATCTGTGTTGCGATGCTCTAGTTTTTCGTAACCGTGATATCCCTTGCAGCCATACATAGCCTTGGACACATCCTATTACCTGTTGTTTGGTAGATAGTTGGACCCGCGTGTCGTAGTCGCTTGCTCAAGTGTTGTTGCATGTCGCCGAGTACCACAATTGTTGGAGAATTGCCACATGTTGATGTTGAAGATGATCATGGTTTTAATTACTGTTTCACTTTAATTCATGTTTAACAACTAAAATTGAATTAAGCAGAGGCATCGGTGGGTGATAGATAACATTTGGTTTCCGACCGCCCACTTGTGTCCCGTAGGACCCCGAGTTCTTGACACCTGTTCCGAGATCGAGCGCGCTAACCACAGGTGGGGAGATATGGGCCCCCCATTGATTATTACCTGATTTCAAAGTATTGTACTGGGGGCCACAACTAGTTTGGGGTTTTATTTACTATCCTGTACTTATGCCATGTTTACCGCTTTATTTACGATTGTGTGAGGAGCACGCTGTACTGTTTAGGAAGCGGAGTGTTTTCGCTGTATCGACAGTCCCCGATTGGGGACCTGCTGTCGTTTACAGCCACTGACGCAAACCCTAAGTCCGTCTCGGAGACCGGCCGACTTTGTTGCGGGTGTACTCAGTGGGGTGGCCCCCCGTGCTTGCTTTGGGTCTGGGAACGTCGTGACTTAGGCCCCGCCGACATACCGATGGGTGTATGTTAACTGATCTGGCAAAAAGGGTCGAAGTGCCTGTGGATACTTTGGTGCACCCCTGCAGGGTTTAATCTTTTCGAGAAGCCGTGACCGCGGTTATGGACGACTTGGAGCACAGGTCTCGATCATAGACAACTATAACTAAAGTTTACTGTTATAAATTGACTTGTATCCGATATGACTAGTAATCAGCTTCACTGCAACGGAATGGCTAAATAAAAGTACCAACAACTGCTGGGTTTTGGGGTTATCTCATGATAATTGTATCTGACTAGTAAGTGTTGCCACTATAACGGAATGGTTAACTAAAAGTGCCCACTGCTTACTTTATCAGGACGATTACCTAAACCTGACTAGTAAAGTGCCGCAACTATAACTGAATAAGTAAAACTGCCAACCGTGTGAGTTCCTCGGTTGACTTCCTCGTTTGGTCTCGAGGGGGAAACGCCAGGATGGGTTTGTTTGGTGATAGATTCAGGTTGGATCCGGTTAGGTCTTTCTTATCCCTCTCTGATAGCCGCCAGTTGTATCGAGTCTCTATAGGTTGTTCAGTGCATGCTGCCGCTGCCGCTCAGTCCACCATACCTATGTAGGCGAGGACCGCCGAATTCTAGCCTCGCCGTGTACTGGCCTCAGTACTGACGCGCCTTCTTTTTCTTTTGCCCTTTGTCGGCACCCCTTTTGTTTAAGCAGGCTTTGAGATCGACGCCGTTAGCAGGGTTACCCTTCCGGCTTGGCCTGGGCAGGGTTATGGACGCCATTGGTTATTCTTCAGGGCTCTTAGCCCCATTTGCATCTTGTCCGTAGTCGGACGCCCCATCGTTTTCAAGGTGATTTGGATCTTTGTACCGTATATTTGTATTCTTGACTCTTTGAGTCACTGTTGTATCTATATCTGTTCTGTGGGTCCCATCGAGGACTGTTGTGTAATGTTATTACTTTGCTTTCCACCCGCACGAAAGTGCCTGGTGGGCACCTTCGAATCGTTTCTATGCAGGTTTGGCGAGTTTTGCTAAAACTTGCATAGGACCGATTCTGAGGGTGTTACACAATAGCTCATGAAAACGACAATAAAACGGGAAAACGATGAGGTTTTGGTCATAATTCTCAAACATGTAAATCGCCTTGAAAATCCAAAACTGTGGGCTAGCTCATGAAAACAACCATAAACGCAAAAATAGCGAGTTTTTGGTCACAACTCTCAAAAATGTATCGGGTCCTCCGGGCCATGCAAATCCCCGTGGAACCCCAAAACTGTGCACACTAGCTTATGAAAACGGCCAAAAAACGTAAAAACGACGAGTTTTTGGCCATAACTCTCAAACATGTATCCGGTTTTACGGACCATGCGAATCCCCTATACTTCAAAATTGTGGCCAATAGCTCATTAAATCGGCCATAAAACACGAAAATGATAAAGAAAATTGTCAAGCCCTCAAACATGTACCGGGTCTTACAGTCATTTTAAATGGCCTTGGAACCCCAAAACTATGGGAAATAAATCATGAAAATGGCCATAAAACAAAAAAATGATGAGTTCTTGGCCATAACTCTTAAACATGTAAATCGTCTTGGAACCCCAAAACTATGGGCAATAGGTCATGAAAACAACCATAAACATGAAAATGGAGAGTTTTTGGTCATGCCCTCAATCATGTATCGCGTCTTACGGTCATTTTAAATCGCCTTGGAACCCAATATTATGGGCAATAACTCATGGAAATGGCCATAAAACGCAAAACCTTCGAGTTTTTGGTCAAAACCCTTAAACATGTAAATCGCCTTGGAACCTGAAAACTGTGGGCAATAGCTCATAAAAAATCATAAAACGCGAAAACAACGAGCTTTTGGTCATAACCTCAAACATATATCGGGTCTTATAAGCCATGTGAATCCCCGTGAAACCTCAAATCTGTGGGCAATAGCTCATAAAAACGGCCATGAAACGGGAAAACGAAGAGTTTTTAGTCATAACTCTCAAACATGTATCGGGTCTTACGGCCCATGTGAATACCCCTGGAACCCCAAAACTATGGGAAATAGCTCATGAAAACGGCCATAAAACACAAAAATGAAGAGTTTTGGGTCAATCCCTCAAATATGTATCAGGTCTTATGGTCATTTAAATCGTCTAGGAATACCAAAACTATGGGCAATAACTCATGAAAATGGCCATAAAAAATAAAAACGACGAGTTCTTGGTCATTACTCTAAAACATGTAAATCGCCTTGGAACCCAAAACCGTGGGCAATAGCTCATGAAAACGGTCATAAAACATGAAAATGGAGAGTTTTTGGTCATCCTCTCAAACATGTATCGGGTCTTACGGTCATTTTAAATCGCCTTGGAACCCAAATATTATGGGAAATAACTCATCAGAACGGCCATAAAACGCAAAACAACGAGTTTTTGGTCATAACTCTCAAACATGTAAATCGCCTTGGAACCCCAAAACTGTGGACAATAGCTTATGAAAACGGCCATAAAACGTGAAAGCGGCGAGTTTTTGTTCATAACTCTCAAACATGTATTGGGTCTCACGGGCCATGCGAATCCCCCTGGAACCTCAAAACTGTGGGCAATAACTTATGGTAACGGCCAGAAAACATGAAAATGACGAGTTTTTGGTCATGCCCTTAAACATGTATCGGGTCTTACATTAATTTTAAATTGACCTGGGACCCCAAAACTATGGGCAATTACTCATGAAAACGGCCATAAACACAAAAACGACGAGTATTTTGTCATAACTCTCAAACATGTAAATCGCCTTGGAACCCGAAAACTGTGGGCAATAGCTCATGAAAACATCCATAAAACACGAAAACAACGATTTTTTGGTCATAACTCTCAAACATGTATCGGGTCTTACGGGCCATACGAATCCCCTGGAACCCAAAAAGTGTGGGCAATAGCTCATGAAAATGACAATAAAACGGAAAAACGACGAGGTTTTGGTCATAACTCTCAAATATGTAAATCGCCTTGTAAATCCAAAACCGTGGGCAATAGCTCATGACAACAGCCATAAAATGGTAAAACGATGAATTTTTGGTCATAACTTTCAAACATGTATTGGGTCTTATGGGCCATGCGAATTCCCTGGAACCCCAAAATTGTGGGCAATAGCTCATTAAAAAGGCCATAAAATACAAAAATGATGAGTCGTTGGTCAAGCCCTAAAACATGTATCGGGTCTTACAGTCATTTTAAATTGCCTAGAAACCCCAAAATTATGGGCAATAACTCATGAAAATGCCAGAAAATACAAAAACGATGATTTTTTTGGTCATAACTCTCAAACATGTAAATCTTCTTGAAATCCCAAAACTGTTTGCAATAACTGATGAAATGTATATAAAAACCAAAATGACAAGTTTTTGGTCATGCCCTCAAACATGTATTATGTCTTATAGTCATTTTAATTCGCCCTGGAACCCCAAAACTATGGGCCAGAACTTATGAAAATTTCCATAAAACGCGAAAACGGCTAGTTTTTGGTCATAACTCTCAAATATGTAAATCGCCTTTGAATCTAAAAATTATGGGTAATAGCTCATAAAAACAGACATAAAACACGAAAATGGAGAGTTTTTTATCATACCCTCAAACATGTATCGGGTTTTACGGTAATTTTAACTCGCTCTGCAACCCAAATATTATGGTCAATACTCATAAAAATGGCCATAAAACATAAAAACAAGTTTTTTGTCAAAACTTTCAAACATGTAAATCGCCTTGGAATCCAAAAACTATGGACAATAGCTCATGAAAACAACCATAAAATACGTGAACGATGAGTTTTTGCTCATAACTCTCAAATATGTATCGAGTCTTACGGACCATACGATATACACAACGCAAGTGGACGCTCGTATGTACATATCGTACGTATCTACGCAGATACTGCACTAGGTACTTGCGTGTGCATGCGAATCCATCTCGCGCAACGGTAGTCGATGGTAAAATGATGTCTACTTCTAAGTTCTAACCAATCAATCTCTCTTGCGTCAATTTTTTAAAACCTATCAGCAACAGTACAGCACGAACCTTTGAAAGTCGGACTACACGTAGCCGTTTTCAGGTTTAGGGACGAATTTGTGTTTAAATCATATTTCAAAAAAGGCCCACCTAGATAAAATTATCGGCCCTTTCCCCATTATAGGCCATGGGGGAACCTCTAGGGCACTCACCCGTACCCACGACACAGAGGTGGGGAGCTCAACCGCAACGCCGCTCGTAGTAGGTTGTGGAGCAGACGAGCACTGGTGCTCCGTGCAGGCTCGCAACTGTGGGGACTTCTACCGAAGCGGAATGGGGAGGGGGGAGGGGGGCGGTTGGCCTGTCCTCAAGAAAACCATCCTCCTGGTGGTCCTGAGGGAGCGAGCTGCCAAGAACCGCCTCATGGAGAGGCAGGAACAGGCGGCGAGGTACCCTGACGACGCTAACGCGCCGGTCGGTCGAGGAGGCGCGGGAGGAGTTCAACCTCCTCAAGGTGATTCGTGTCTCCCTCCAAGACGCTCACGGCTTCGGTGGCAAGGAGAAGTCGGTGACCACCTCGGCTCCGAACAAGGAGCATCGATGAGTGGCGCGGCTAGCCCTGAGGAGATCTAGGGTGAAGGTTAGGGTTAGCAGGTTTCTGGGTTAAATCTAGCAAACTACCTAGATCGGCTAGCTTGTCTGTATGAACTAGTTTGTGTGTATGACCTTGCAGTTTGATGAAGAACTTGTTTCTACTGAAAAGGCGCCAATTCCATCACCCGTTCTACCAAAAGAATAATGTTCATACTAGAAAACTCTTTTTCAGCTTTATGATCCAAATTATTCGAATTACTTTATCCGAGATCTGCTAGAGATGCTCTAATGAACGGGAGAATTAGAGCTCCTTTGCACCATATCCCATGCATGTTGTGGTCGTATAAGATCTAAGATATGCTTGCTCGGAAGTAACTAGTTGTTGTAGATGATTAACATCGATCTCAAGAAAGAAAAGGTTGGTAGGTAGATGGTTATATTACTGTGCTTGCACGTAGCTAGCCTCACCGATCTCGGTCTACTCTTTATTTAATCTGAAGCTAGCAGCGGATAAAAAAGAACCAACTAGGGCAAAGAAATTTTGTTTGGAAGGCAACTAGAGTTAGCAGTTGTTTGGAAGACAACCAACGGCTATGGAGGGAGGTGTGCGACGATACAGGACGAAAGTATAGCCCGTATTCGGTTCGTGCCGGCAACGACATGTAACACCCTCGAATCGGACCTATGCAAGTTTAAGCGAAACCCGCCAAACCCGCATATAAACGATTCAAAGGTGTCCAACAGGCACTTTCGTGAGGGTGAAAAACGAAGTAATAACATTACACAACAGTCCTCGATGGGACCCACAGAACAGATATATAACAGCGACTCAAAGAGTCAAGAATACAGATATAATATACAAAGATCCAAATCACCTTGAAAAGATGGGGCGTCCGACTACGGACAAGATGCAAATGGGGCTAAGAGCCCTGAAGAATAACCAATGGCGTCCATAACCCTGCCCAGGCCAAGCCGGAAGGGTAACCCTGCTAACGACGTCGATCTCAAAACCTGCTTAAACAAAAGGGGTGCCGACAAAGGGCAAAGGAAAAAGAGGAGCGTCAGTACTGAGGCCAGTACACGGCGAGGCTAGAATTCGGCGGTCCTCGCCTACATAGGTATGGTGGACTGAAGCGGCAGCGGCAGCATGCACTAAACAACCTATAGAGACTCGATACAACTGGCGGCAATCGGAGAGGGGTGAGAAAGACCTATTCGGAACCAACCTGATACTACCACCAATCAAACACATCCTGGCGTTTCCCCCTCGAGACCAAACGAGGAAGTCAGCCGAGGAACTCACACAGTTGGCAGTTTTACTTATTCAGTTATAGTTGCGGCACTTTACTAGTCAGGTTTAGATAATCGTCCTGATAAAGTAGGCAGTGGGCACTTTTAGTCAACCATTCCGTTATAGTTGCAACACTAACTAATCAGATACAGATAGCATGAGATAACCCAAAACCCAGCAGTTGTTGGTACTTTTATTCAGCCATTCCGTTGTAGTTGCCATACTTACTAGTCAGGTACAATGGTCGCAAGCGAAAATCCAAACAAGCAATTGTGGGCAGTATTATTTAGCCATTCCATTATAGTGAAGCTGATTACTAGTCATTATAAAGTCAAATTTATAGCAATAAACTTTAGTTATGCTTGTCTATGGTCGAGATACTGTGCTCCAAGTCGTCCATAACCGCGGACACGGCTTTCAGAAAGTTTTAACCCGGCCGGGGTGCACAAATAGCAACACACACACGATCAACCTCGGAAAAACCAAATCAAAACCCAACGAGGTCTTCACGACAGAGCAATCACAAGATTCAGAAATATTTCAGGGGGCCACCCCATTGAGTAGAACCGCAACGAAGTAAGCAAGCTTCGAGACGGACTCAAGGTTTGCGACAATGGCTGTAAGCGACTGGGAACCCGAAAGTGTGGCTGGGCTTGTCGATACCGCGTAATCAATCCGCTTACCTAAACAGTACAGTGTGCTCCTCGCACAAATTAAATAAAGCAGTAGCATGGCATAAGTACAGGATCGTAAATAAAACCTCAAACTAGTTTGTGGCCCCAAGAAATAAGACGGAATCAAGCTCTGGCTAAGGGGGGCCCATACTCCCCATATGTGGATAGCGCGATAAATCAAGGAACAGGTATCAAGTACTCGGGGTCCTACGGGACACAAGTGGGCGGTCGAAAACCAAATATTATCTATCACCCACCGATGCCTCTGCTTACTTCAATTTTAGTTGTTAAACAGGAATTAAAGTGAACAATAAGTAAAACTATGATCATCTCCAACATCAACATGCGGCAATACATCAACAACTGTGGCACTTGACGACACGCAACAGCACTTGAGCAAGCGACTACGACGCGCAAGTCCAACTATCTACCAAACAACAGGTAATAGGATGTGTCCAAGGCAATATAGGGCTGCACGGTATATCACAGGTACGGAAACTAAAGCATCGCAACACAGATAGCAATAGATCAACAGGAGGGAATAAAGACTATAAAAGTAAGATAGGTAGAAAGGGGGAGATGCTCGCCTGAAAACATTGTCGAAGGGTTCAACCGAAGATCGGGGCGAAGCTCACATCAACTCAACGACCTTATCCGCGAAGAAGCAAAACACTAGAAGAAACACCGGATGCAATATTTAAGACTACGGCAGAAGATCGGCATGATGCATGTATGATGTATGACATGGCAAAAGTGCGATGCGATTAGGTCATATTAAGCGGAACCGGGGTCCCGGCAATTAATTAAATGGTTCAAGTTGTTTAGAACCCCGCCATTTAGATGTTGTTATAACAAGACAAGATAAGATACCGGTTCGCTACACAAATTTAAATGAGGCCAATATGAGACTAGATTTGCCCGCATATGGGCCCCATATTTAATTATTAGGTGAATCGGCATAAGGCCCCCAAACCAATGATATGCATGCGAGAATAACAATTTAAGATGCAACAGTTGTATTGTAATATAAAATAGGGTTTCAGAAAAGGGTTCACACATTAGGGGTCTCGACGATCTTGGGGATCCGGGGGTTCGGGGTTCGGCCTCAGGGTTCAGGGTTCGGCGGGGTTTGGTTCCGACAAGAGCGTTCTCGGCTTCAGAGGTAGATCTTGTCGCATCCGCGGAGAAGGACTTGGTTCGGTGTCAGGGGCGCATCGGATTCCTCCGGGTCGGTGCCGTTCTTGTCATCGCGAAGGTCTTGTCGGGTCACCAAGTCGGGTCGGTCTTGGCTTAGGGGTGAAGGGCTTGTCGTTCTCGTGGCGATCTTTGCGTCCTCCCGGTTCGGGTCTTGGCGTCCGAGGGTAGATCTTGGCGTGTCGAGGGTCCGGTCTTCGGATCCATGAAGGCGTGCTTGGCGTTCGACGGTAGATCTTGGGGTGCCGGCATCACCGGATCCATGTAGGCGCACTCAGTCTCGGCGTAGATGGCGTTGACGAGCTCGAGACAAGGTACAGGTACTGTATCCAGGGATTCAGACATCGACTTGGTAACACACGCAAGCACCAACACATACACGCATGGTCGTGGATGTACTGTTCTTCCCCTTTGGCCCACTCGCGCTGGACGGCGGACGGCGGACGGCCACGGACGAGGCGACGGGGAGGCCGGCCGGACGAGGCTTGGGGGCGACGGCGACTCGGGGTGGTACTGGGCGGCGCCGGAGCGGCGGAGACGGCCGCAGACACGGGCGGCGCGCGGAGCCTGGGGAGGAGGGGGTCGCCGGCCTGGGGGAGAGGCGCCGCGGAGGGACGCGGGAGCGGCGCCGGCGGGCTCCAGAGGGGGAGGCGCGGCGCGGGACCGCGGCTCTGCCTGGGCGAGGCGGTGGCTCGACGGGGCGCCGGCGCGGCGGGCTGGACGGCGCGCTGGGGCGGGGCTCGGGCGACGGCGGGAGGAGGGGCGAGGCGACGGCGCGAGGCGGGCGCTTGGCGAAGCTTGGCGGGGCACGGGGCCGCCGGCGAGAGGGGGCGCAGGCGCGGTCGGGCCGAGGCGGCGAGCGAGCCGGAGGCGAGGTCGGGGCGAGCGCCGAGGCCAGGCCAGAGCAGGCGGTGGAGGTGGAGAGGGTCCGCGGCGAGGAGGAGGCTTGGGGGAAGAGGCGGTGAGCGGCCTGAGCGGCGGAGCGAGGCGAGGCCGCGAAGGCGCGGTGGAGGGGAGACGGGGCCAGGCGAGGCGGCGAGGTTGGTGAGGGGCGGAGGCGAGCTCGCGCGGGAGAGAGGAGGGGCGCCGCGCAGGCTCGGAGGTAGGCGGGGCAGGTGGAAGGCTGGACGGGGAAGGAGCAGAGAGGGAGAGACGCGAGGTGGAGGAAGGGATCCTGAGGAGGAAGACGCGACGGGGGAGAGGAGGGCCAGGGGTGGGGCCGCTGGCAGGCGCGGGGTCGGGTGGGGGCCAGCTGGCAGCGGGTGTGGTGTGGGAAAAAGGGGGGTGTGTGCTGGTTGACTGCGTGCGTGTGTGGTGTGTGTTGTGTGTGGCCCAAGGGTGGGGCTGCAGCGTGCCATGCGTGTGGGGCCGGCGGGTGAGGTGGGATGAGAGAGAGAGCTGAGAGAGAGGGGGTGGACCAGGTGGCAGGGTGTGGTTGGTGGGGGGAAGAGGAGAGGGTGAGGTGGCAGCGTGTGAGTGGCCAGGGTGATGTGGAGGCTGGGTTGGGGTAGATAGTTTGGTAGGTTTAGGATTATGGGTGGGACTGGTTGGAACGATTTAAAATCCTGGGGGTGGTCGTTCGGGTCGATCTGGCCCGTTCGACTGCCCCCACTAAAAATAATATAATTTTTATTTGTTTTATTAACACCGTTTGCAAACCGATAGCACTCAAACAAAAATAATCCGGAGACCGGGCTTTGCATTTGAATTAAGATGGGGCGTTTGGAAAACAAATCGGGCTTTGCGAAAATAGTTTTAGACAAACAACATATGATGATGCCGATGCAATGCACAAATCAACGCGATTTTCTAGTAGTGGTTTTGCGGGATGCCACAATTCGACACCACTAACAATGGATCTCGCCCTCGAGATCCGCCTCATGGTACCGGAAGGAAAAAGGTCGGCGATCGGCGCCTTCTCGCTTCGTGTAGATCCTCGCGACACCACTAACGAGGTTTCCTTCTTCATCTGGAATTCGGCGACACTACCAACAAAGGGTCGTTGTCCCTGATCGTCGAGAGAACACTCTGGAGGAACAAAGGACGAAGATAGAGGTATTAAACGATAAGGCCACCTCTAACTTCCATTAGAAGAGGGAAAAGTTACATTGATCCACCAGTTCGATGTACAGAGCGAATAGTAAGAGTCGGGTAGGGTGATCAGTCCATCCCGTACCCAAACTATCAACTCTATACATGAATAGGAAAATCAGGCAACCCAACTCTCGAGATTTAGACTGAAGATCTTCATAGACGGTATTCGAAACAAAGGGATGATGCCAGCAGAAATCGTATGAAAGACACAATGATTAGGTTCCGCGATGGTTCCATTGGCATGAACAACACATGCTCAAGGTATACTCCAACTTCACCAACGCTCGTCCTTCTCATATGTTTTTCAACGACACGGATATCCAGCAAGGAACACATGTGGATCAAGAGCTCAAGAACAAAAGATTGGAGGAAGGTTACAACAGACAAGTTGCCGATTGATGATCGTAGCATCTCCGTTACAAAAGGGAGAAAGCGAAGCCCTGAAGGTACGACGGAAACCCAACCACGAGAATTCCTGGACTCGAAGAGAGAGAAGAGAGCAGATTCAAAACACGTCGAGGTAAGAGGAGAATAGCAGAGGGGTAAGGAGTAAAAACAGACCTAACCAGAACTATCCAACCGATTTTGCAAAATAGTTTTGACACTCTACAGCGGCCGTTAGCTAGGTTATCCTACAGGCTGGACTTGTGGGGCATCGCAACTGCTGAGCTCTGATACCACTCTGTAACACCCTCGAATCGGACCTATGCAAGTTTAAGCGAAACCCGCCAAACCCGCATAGAAACGATTCAAAGGTGCCCACCGGGCACTTTCATGAGGGTGGAAAACGAAGTAATAACATTACACAACAGTCCTCGATGGGACCCACAGAACAGATATATAACAACGACTCAAAGAGTCAAGAATACAGATATAATATACAAAGATCCAAATCACCTTGAAAAGATGGGGCGTCCGACTACGGACAAGATGCAAATGGGGCTAAGAGCCCTGAAGAATAACCAATGGCGTCCATAACCCTGCCCAGGACAAGCCGGAAGGGTAACCCTGCTAACGACGTCGATCTCAAAACCTGCTTAAACAAAAGGGGTGCCGACAAAGGGCAAAGGAAAAAGAGGAGCGTCAGTACTGAGGCCAGTACACGGCGAGGCTAGAATTCGGCGGTCCTCGCCTACATAGGTATGGTGGACTGAAGCGGCAGCGGCAGCATGCACTAAACAACCTATAGAGACTCGATACAACTGGCGGCAATCAGAGAGGGGTGAGAAAGACCTATTCGGAACCAACCTGATACTACCACCAATCAAACCCATCCTGGTGTTTCCCCCTCGAGACCAAACGAGGAAGTCAGCCGAGGAACTCACACAGTTGGCAGTTTTACTTATTCAGTTATAGTTGCGGCACTTTACTAGTCAGGTTTAGATAATCGTCCTGATAAAGTAGGCAGTGGGCACTTTTAGTCAACCATTCCGTTATAGTTGCAACACTAACTAATCAGATACAGATAGCATGAGATAACCCAAAACCCAGCAGTTGTTGGTACTTTTATTCAGCCATTCCGTTGTAGTTGCCATACTTACTAGTCAGGTACAATGGTCGCAAGCGACAATCCAAACAAGCAATTGTGGGCAGTATTATTTAGCCATTCCATTATAGTGAAGCTGATTACTAGTCATTATAAAGTCAAATTTATAGCAATAAACTTTAGTTATGCTTGTCTATGGTCGAGATACTGTGCTCCAAGTCGTCCATAACCGCGGACACGGCTTTCAGAAAGTTTTAACCCGGCCGGGGTGCACAAATAGCAACACACACACGATCAACCTCGGAAAAACCAAATCAAAACCCAACGAGGTCTTCACGACAGAGCAATCACAAGATTCAGAAATATTTCAGGGGGCCACCCCATTGAGTAGAACCGCAACGAAGTAAGCAAGCTTCGAGACGGACTCAAGGTTTGCGACAATGGCTGTAAGCGACTGGGAACCCGAAAGTGTGGCTGGGCTTGTCGATACCGCGTAATCAATCCGCTTACCTAAACAGTACAGTGTGCTCCTCGCACAAATTAAATAAAGCAGTAGCATGGCATAAGTACAGGATCGTAAATAAAACCTCAAACTAGTTTGTGGCCCCAAGAAATAAGACGGAATCAAGCTCTGGCTAAGGGGGGCCCATACTCCCCATATGTGGATAGCGCGATAAATCAAGGAACAGGTATCAAGTACTCGGGGTCCTACGGGACACAAGTGGGCGGTCGAAAACCAAATATTATCTATCACCCACCGATGCCTCTGCTTACTTCAATTTTAGTTGTTAAACAGGAATTAAAGTGAACAATAAGTAAAACTATGATCATCTCCAACATCAACATGCGGCAATACATCAACAACTGTGGCACTTGACGACACGCAACAGCACTTGAGCAAGCGACTACGACGCGCAAGTCCAACTATCTACCAAACAACAGGTAATAGGATGTGTCCAAGGCAATATAGGGCTGCACGGTATATCACAGGTACGGAAACTAAAGCATCGCAACACAGATAGCAATAGATCAACAGGAGGGAATAAAGACTATAAAAGTAAGATAGGTAGAAAGGGGGAGATGCTCGCCTGAAAACATTGTCGAATGGTTCAACCGAAGATCGGGGCGAAGCTCACATCAACTCAACGACCTTATCCGCGAAGAAGCAAAACACTAGAAGAAACACCGGATGCAATATTTAAGACTACGGCAGAAGATCGGCATGATGCATGTATGATGTATGACATGGCAAAAGTGCGATGCGATTAGGTCATATTAAGCGGAACCGGGGTCCCGGCAATTAATTAAATGGTTCAAGTTGTTTAGAACCCCGCCATTTAGATGTTGTTATAACAAGACAAGATAAGATACCGGTTCGCTACACAAATTTAAATGAGGCCAATATGAGACTAGATTTGCCCGCATATGGGCCCCATATTTAATTATTAGGTGAATCGGCATAAGGCCCCCAAACCAATGATATGCATGCGAGAATAACAATTTAAGATGCAACAGTTGTATTGTAATATAAAATAGGGTTTCAGAAAAGGGTTCACACATTAGGGGTCTCGACGATCTTGGGGATCCGGGGGTTCGGGGTTCGGCCTCAGGGTTCAGGGTTCGGCGGGGTTTGGTTCCGACAAGAGCGTTCTCGGCTTCAGAGGTAGATCTTGTCGCATCCGCGGAGAAGGACTTGGTTCGGTGTCAGGGGCGTATCGGATTCCTCCGGGTCGGTGCCGTTCTTGTCATCGCGAAGGTCTTGTCGGGTCACCAAGTCGGGTCGGTCTTGGCTTAGGGGTGAAGGGCTTGTCGTTCTCGTGGCGATCTTTGCGTCCTCCCGGTTCGGGTCTTGGCGTCCGAGGGTAGATCTTGGCGTGTCGAGGGTCCGGTCTTCGGATCCATGAAGGCGTGCTTGGCGTTCGACGGTAGATCTTGGGGTGCCGGCATCACCGGATCCATGTAGGCGCACTCAGTCTCGGCGTAGATGGCGTTGACGAGCTCGAGACAAGGTACATGTACTGTATCCAGGGATTCAGACATCGACTTGGTAACACACGCAAGCACCAACACATACACGCATGGTCGTGGATGTACTGTTCTTCCCCTTTGGCCCACTCGCGCTGGACGGCGGACGGCGGACGGCCACGGACGAGGCGACGGGGAGGCCGGCCGGACGAGGCTTGGGGGCGACGGCGACTCGGGGTGGTACTGGGCGGCGCCGGAGCGGCGGAGACGGCCGCAGACGCGGGCGGCGCGCGGAGCCTGGGAAGGAGGGGGTCGCCGGCCTGGGGGAGAGGCGCCGCGGAGGGACGCGGGAGCGGCGCCGGCGGGCTCCAGAGGGGGAGGCGCGGCGCGGGACCGCGGCTCTGCCTGGGCGAGGCGGTGGCTCGACGGGGCGCCGGCGCGGCGGGCTGGACGGCGCGCTGGGGCGGGGCTCGGGCGACGGCGGGAGGAGGGGCGAGGCGACGGCGCGAGGCGGGCGCTTGGCGAAGCTTGGCGGGGCGCGGGGCCGCCGGCGAGAGGGGGCGCAGGCGCGGTCGGGCCGAGGCGGCGAGCGAGCCGGAGGCGAGGTCGGGGCGAGCGCCGAGGCCAGGCCAGAGCAGGCGGTGGAGGTGGAGAGGGTCCGCGGCGAGGAGGAGTCTTGGGGGAAGAGGCGGTGAGCGGCCTGAGCGGCGGAGCGAGGCGAGGCCGCGAAGGCGCGGTGGAGGGGAGACGGGGCCAGGCGAGGCGGCGAGGTTGGTGAGGGGCGGAGGCGAGCTCGCGCGGGAGAGAGGAGGGGCGCCGCGCAGGCTCGGAGGTAGGCGGGGCAGGTGGAAGGCTGGACGGGGAAGGAGCAGAGAGGGAGAGACGCGAGGTGGAGGAAGGGATCATGAGGAGGAAGACGCGACGGGGGAGAGGAGGGCCAGGGGTGGGGCCGCAGGCAGGCGCGGGGTCGGGTGGGGGCCAGCTGGCAGCGGGTGTGGGGAAAAGGGGGTGTGTGCTGGTTGACTGCGTGCGTGTGTGGTGTGTGTTGTGTGTGGCCCAAGGGTGGGGCTGCAGCGTGCCATGCGTGTGGGGCCGGCGGGTGAGGTGGGATGAGAGAGAGAGCTGAGAGAGAGGGGGTGGACCAGGTGGCAGGGTGTGGTTGGTGGGGGGAAGAGGAGAGGGTGAGGTGGCAGCGTGTGAGTGGCCAGGGTGATGTGGAGGCTGGGTTGGGGTAGATAGTTTGGTAGGTTTAGGATTATGGGTGGGACTGGTTGGACCGATTTAAAATCCTGGGGGTGGTCGTTCGGGTCGATCTGGCCCGTTCGACTGCCCCCACTAAAAATAATATAATTTTTATTTGTTTTATTAACACCGTTTGCAAACCGATAGCACTCAAACAAAAATAATCCGGAGACCGGGCTTTGCATTTGAATTAAGATGGGGCGTTTGGAAAACAAATCGGGCTTTGCGAAAATAGTTTTAGACAAACAACATATGATGATGCCGATGCAATGCACAAATCAACGCGATTTTCTAGTAGTGGTTTTGCGGGATGCCACACGACAGCACCCGCGGGTGTTGTTCCCCTCCTTGGAAGCGTTGCCAAAGTGTGTCGACACTTCACTAGCTCTTTCCGGCTTGGTAGATGTCTCCGGGTGAAAGGCTAGGTCCATAGTTGGATCGACTCAATGGTGGCGTCATCGAAGTCGTCAGTCTGTTGGGAGCGTTGCGTTTGGAGACATGGCATGGAGGTTCCAGGTTGCCCTCCTTCGGTGCTCGCCACTATCCAAGGTTGATCTCGAGGGGCACGATGCATGTCATTGTCGTTAAGTCCTCGATATTGCCTTTCCAAGGCCAACCAAGTCTGGCCTTTACTCTCCTTGATGGATGGTGCGTCGACAAGGACATTCCAGGTGAAGCTCTATCTTCAGAGGTGTCAGGCGCTGACTGGGACGCAGACTTGTTGTTTAAATTAGGACAGGCTCTTGTGTGGTGTGGAGTATGTACTACGCTTGTTGTTGTAGCGACTATTAGTCATCTTGTACTTAAAATTATGCCTTCGATAAAATGATGGTATGCATTCAGCATACAAAATAAGAAATGCAACGAGACGTCTGGTACAACCATCAAGGATAGTTTGATCTACCCTTTTTTCCTGAGCAAACCACTACAACCGTTGAGGGGAGAAAAGGTGGTTAATCTAGGTTTTTCATGATTTCTTCCCCTCTCCGGCAATGTCGTTGGTACATCCCACCCTCGACGGCCTTTCGGGACTTGGAGGTGCGACTAACCACGCTTCCCTCGCTGCTGGCAAGAGGGTTTCCATCCCTTTCAGGAAGTTTCAATGTATACTTCAAGATGATGAAACGGTGGCAAAATCCTGAAGTCAGAATAAGGTTCTCCTCGCTCTATCCTTGTCCAAACAAGCGGGTAAATGGTGACATCACTAGTTATGAAGATGAAGTTACCGGTTACCCATGTGACGACGTCACTGGTTACGAAGTTGATGGCGGCGCGAACAGTGATAATCCCCAAGGGTGGGGAATCACTATAGCACAATTCGATAAGTATTTGAATGACGAACCCACGAGAAGCCGAAGATAAACTATCTATTCTCTAAATCCCTATAACTCACTTATATTTCCTTTTTTTATGCAATGCAATGAACTATAGGTGTAAGGTACTTTTTTTATTTATAACTAGAAAATGTTAAAGTTGTGAAAGTAATAAGAGGAAGTAAAACTATTGCAAGCAAAGTAAAAACAAGTAAAAGTAAAAGAGAGTAACTCAAGGGAGCAAGTGTTCTGGCAAGTTGTTATTTCATTCATTTGGAAAACATGGCGTTAGCTTAGCACACTAAAAACAGAATGAACAAGTAAAAAACTAAAGAAAAAATGTGGTATGAATCCTAACCATGAGGTGTTTTATCAACTTGTCCCCATCCATTATGAAGGCCATGCTCTCCTTACAAAATGTCACTCCTTCAAATGCCCTAATCTGACCCAGCGGCCTCCACTTCTGTTTCAAACTTCCTCGTGTGGTTGGAAAGCTGACAAGGGGTGCTTGTAATGCCTACATAGTCAAGAACATTATTGCAAACACTCTGCGTATTGTGTTCTTTGAAGCCTCGAACGAAATCTACGCCATTGCTGAGTTGCTCACATATCCTGTTCAGGACGAACTCTCACAAATATGGTTCCCATACCATTGGAGGTTTGGGCATATACTTCCATGGATCAAGATTTATATTGCCAGGCTGCATCCAGGACATATCGGTTTTCACTAAGGGATCATGAATATCGGGAGAAGGTGCTCAGACAGCTGACACATTATGCATTGAACTATAACTGTGCACATGATTTGATCAACAAGCAGTACAGGCAGATAGGTTCTTACAGGATCAGAAGAACGATATAGTGCAGAAGTTAGTGAAGAGGGGGACGCTGGCATGACCACTGTGTTTGTGCTCGACGGGCGGGAACGAAGGATCACCATCCCTAAGCTAGAAATAGAAGAAGTCACGCGCACCATTGTTGTGCTGGGCGGCGAAGAAGGCATGACGGCTACAAAAGATTTCACACCTAAACCATGGACCTCAAAATCTATAGCGACCATCACAAATATGTCATATTCTAAGTATTGAACTACTAAGGTGTGCCGCTCAACATAACTCTACGAACCTCCATAGCAATCTAATAGATCTAATCGACCACATCAAAGGTTAAAGCTTTCTTACCGACATTGGAAAATGATCCAACACACTGGTCGGGGAATATGTAGAAGGCACGCCGGCAAGAACGAATCTGAGCTCTTGGTCCAAGCCTATGAACAAGCTCCCGCTGGTGCCATGAATCTCTGGAGGGAGGGAGAGAGTTCGTTTAAGGGTAATGGTTGATTTGGAATTTGACTGTGAGAGAGTGGCGCTAAATAGGGGGTCGAGTTTTGGTGTACGGTGGCCAAGTTTCTCCTATGGGAATTTCGATGCAGCAGCAAACCTCGCGCCATCTCCCACGGTTGCAGCTGCGCGTACATCATGTTCTTCAAAAACCTCACAACGAGGGTGGATCCGGGAAAACGTTCGATCACTACAGGAATGGGTCGCTACGCCAACGGCCAAACGTCGGGGCCGTCGGCGTAGCCATCGTCCAGGCCAGCCCCGCCAAGCAGCCATCGGCGTAAAATTGCCCTCGGCATATTCTATGCTACGCCGACGGCTGCCCTCGGCGTAGCATACGCCGACGGCTGCCATCGGCGTAGCTATTTTTTATTTTATTTCATTAAACTTTGAAAAATCATAACTAAATCATTCTAATTCAGAAAAATACAAATAATATATAAAAATTTGCAGAAAAATAAGACCTATCTATCTACACTCAAATATTACACATTTATAAATAAAAATTAAGTAAAACATAAAACATTATATATAGTTTAAAACGGGCATAAAAAATTCAAAAACGATCGAAACAATGCGAAACCTTCGCGTGGTGTTATATTATGTGACATAGTTAGAAGGAAAAATATCAAACTTGGTATATTGATTATGTCTCAAAGAAACCTTCACAAAATGACCTATCTCATTCGAGGTTTCTTGACTTTCGGGTCAAATGACCAATGTTATGGCTAGAATCAAGGCATAGTTTGTGATAATGTGCCCATATTGTGCATACACATGCATCATGGGATGGCGAACAATGTTGCAGGAGGAAGTTTTCCTTTTCGTCACACCAAAAAGCCATTTCCCATTTTCCGAGCATAAAAAACGGCCGGTTTTGTGAAGCAACCACCAAATGGCTAATTCAAAATACTACCACCACATTTTACAAAAATACTATACCACCTTATACGGACAATGTACCAATAGGGGGATCCGAAACCTTTCCGTCCACCTTTGGTGAAAAAGACAAATTCCTGCCGAATCGGTAGGAAGTGGGTCAGATATGAACTACAAGTACATGATCCGATGCTCATGTTTTTTTACAAAAATTATTTTTAGGTTCACAATATGCTATTTTATCAAAGATCCAATGCAAGTTTAGCGAGGCTCGGCCCCGAGCTAAGAATCTTTATGTCCGCCGTTCGACAAAGTTCGACGATAGTTTAAAACGGGCATAAAAATTCAAAAACGATCAAAACAATGCAAAACCTTCGCGTGGTGTCATATTATGTGACATAGTTATATGTAAAAATAGCAAACTATTGATTATGTCTCAAAAAAAACCTTCACAAAATGACCTATCTCATTCGAGGTTTCTTGGCTTTCGGGTCAAATGACCAATGTTATGGCTAGAATCAAGGCATAGTTTGTGATAATGTGCCCATATTATGCATATACATGCATCATGGGATGGCGAACAATGTTGCAGGAGGAAGTTTTCCTTTTCGTCGCACCAAAAAAGCCATTTTCTATTTTCCGAGTATAAAAAACGGACGGTTTTGTGAAGCAACCACCAAATGGCTAATTCAAAATACTACCACCATATTTTACAAAAATACTATACCACCTTATATGGACAATGTCCCAATAGGGGGATCCGAAACCTTTCCGTCCACCTTTGGTGAAAAAGACAAATTTCTGCCGAATCGGCAGGAAGTGGGTCAGATATGAACTACAGGTACATGATCCGATGCTCATGTTTTTTTACAAAAATCATTTTTAGGTTCACAATATGCTATTGTATCAAAGATCTAATGAAAGTTTAGCGAGGCTCGGCCCCGAGCTAGAATCTTTATGTCCGTCGTTCGACAAAGTTTGACGATAGTTTAAAACGGGCATAAAAAATTCAAAACCGATCGAAACAATGCGAAAGCTTCGCGTGGTGTCATATTATGTGACATAGTTATAAGGAAAAATAGCAAACTTGATATATTGATTATGTCTTAAAAAAACCTTCCCAAAATGACCTATCTCATTCGAGGTTTCTTGGCTTTCGGATCAAATGACCAATGTTATGGCTAGAATCAAGGCATAGTTTGTGATAATGTGCCCATATTTTGCATACACATGCATCATGGGATGGTGAACAATGTTGCAGGAGCAAGTTTTCCTTTTCGTCGCACCAAAAAGCCATTTTCTATTTTTCGAGCATAAAAAACGAACGGTTTTGTGAAGCAACCACCAAATGGCTAATTCAAAATACTACCACCACATTTAAAAAAAATACTATACCACCTTATATGGACAATGTCCCAACAGGGGGATCCGAAACCTTTCCGTCCACCTTTGGTGAAAAAGACAAATTTCTGCCGAATCGGCAGGAAGTGGGTCAGATATGAACTACACGTACATGATACGATGCTCATGTTTTTTTACAAAAATCATTTTTAGGTTCACAATATGCTATTTTATCAAAGATCCAATGCAAGTTTTCCTTTTCATCGCACCAAAAAGGAATTTTTCATTATTCGAGCGCAAAAAGGGGATTTTCTAAAGCAACCACCAAATAGCTAATTCAAAAACGGAGGGTTTGTGATTAATTGATATGAATATCATATTTGGATTCCTCTCATTTTTCTGATCAATTTAAACATATTATTTGTTGAATTTCGATTTACAGATTTAAAGATATTAATTATTCTATATTAAATAGAAAAATACAAAACAAATAAAATTATTATATTTTTATTTGAATTCAATAATATTTTTACTTATTCATTAATATTTACTTAAATAATTGTTTGTAATTTCAAAAAATACAAACATGTGACATGATGATATAAGAGTTAATAAGATTGATATCATAGTATTGGCACCAATGTATGAATTACTTTGTGGAAACGGATTCTGAAGGAACGAGAAAGTTAAGCGTGCTGAAGCTGGAGTAGTATTAGGATGAGTGACCTGCTGGGAAGTTTGACTAAGACTAGAATTTAATCAAATAGTAAATATATGTTCAAAGTAGGAGATTAACAAGTGAAACAATTCAAGAATAAAAAAATGAGAAAAAAATAAAAAAATATTATTTTTCAAAAAAAAATTCAAAAAAAATATTTTTGCAACCGGTCGACAGGCTATGCCGACGGCCGCTACGCCGACGGCGACGGCGTAGCATACGCCGACGGTATTTTGATACGCCGACGGCTTGACTGTGCTCCGCCGAGGGAGATATTTGTCGAGGAGGCTACGCCGACGGCCTTTTGCCCTCGGCGTAGCGCGCGCGTCCTGTAGTGGATCCAGCCATTTCTTCTGGGTCTGGCCCGTTGCTGTTTTTAGGGGCGTGCGAGCCACAACGTGAAAGGCAGACAAGCATCCAATTGGCCCAATTTTGTATCTTAGGACATGTTTTCACTTCCTGTGAGCTACCAATCACGTTTCAAATGTCCATTTGGGTCGCCCGGCCCGTTTGGTATGCTGGGAACACACGAGGCGCAGCAGCTGGAGTGACGATGGTCCGTACAAGTACAACACTGGGCGCCGTGACCAGCACCGCATGCACGTCGCCGTACGTACTGCACAAAATTATACACGGACAGACAAGCGAGATCCACCACACTTACGTACGGATGCACATGCATGCAGCTACTAGCGGGACCAGCAGCTCGCGTCACGTAGCTTCGCCCAATCGCCATGCATGTCCGATCGACACATCGATCGCCTCTCTCTAGGAGAGGCTAGGACGGTGCATGGTCCTTACAATTAAAGTACGTAGTACGTGCTCGCTAGCGTGTATAGCTAGCTGTTATTGGCATGCATGCATCGTCCCAGCAATCATCACCCACCCAGCCATGAATGTATCCATCATCATCGACCTCCTGCACTATCAGCTTCATTCTCTCAACACAGACCAAGATCGACCATCGTTGAAGGATATATGTTATATGCGAACAAGTCGATCGATCTGAAGTTTGTTTTTCGTCAGACAGAAGCTAGTGCAGCACTGTTGCAGTGGTTAGTGGCGGTAGCTGTTGCTGTGTCCATCTGGTTGTCTGAAGAGGCATGCGGCGGCTGAAGTACTGGCAATAGGAGTTTGCAGTTGCAGGCTTTCGCTCGCTCACTCATGCATTGTTCAGGCACACCAGCTAAGCTACAAGCTAGAGCTAGCTTCTAGCCTGCTATAGGCATTGAGATCATTAATTAAATCTTAAGTACAAGAGCAGCATAATAACTCTCAAGTTTATGCATGGCAACTATATGGAGTATATAGTACTCCCTCCGTTTCAGTTTACAAGTCCTACGCGTGTATCTAGGTTATCAATTTGACCTATATAATTTGAATTATATAATATAAAAATTATATCATTGGAAAATACAAAGTCTAAAGTTTTCGGTGATATATTTTTTGTAATATATACATCATACTAAGTTGCTCAATTTGACGACATAGAACTACGTGCAAGACTTGTAAACCGAAACGGAGAGAGTAGTAGTTCAGGTCCAGTAAATATACAGATCAAGCTACAAACAATTTTTTTTTCACTGGTTTTCTTTCTACGTGGCACTGTCATCTTACAATTAACTAGACAGACGATGAAAAAAATAAAAAAGGTCAAACCCCATGGTTTGATCTATACTACTTTTTAGATAAAGGTCGTGAGAGATTGATTACTAAGACTAGCCCCAATGAAAGTATCATAGCTACTCCCTCCATACCGGTTTATTGGGCTAACACGGAACCCAAAAAATATGTTTGACTATAAATTTGATCAATGAAATATGAGTCATATGTCACAAAAATTATATCATTGGAATTCCAATGATATAATTTTTGTGACATAATTTTTTGAGTCATATAACTCATATAATTTTTTTGAGTCATATAACTCATATAATTATATGAGTCATATAACTCCAATTATATAATTTTTGTGACATATAATTTTTTGTGACATATAACTCATATAATTTTTGTGACATATAACTCATGTTTGAGATCATTGAGATACTACTACCAGCTAAGCTACAAGCTAGTACTAGCTTCTAGCCTGCTATAGGCATTGAGGTAGTAGATAGCTAGCATGCATCCATGTTTTGCTCGCAACTAACACAAAATATACTTACTATACATGGGACAAGTTACAGTAAAAAAAGAACCGCTCTCGCGTCCCTCTCGAGGCAACACGGGGTTGAACCCTAGCGCCGCAACCAGCTCCCTCAGCATTCCTCTTCTCCCCGCCGCCAATGCTGGTGGCTCGCCTGGTGTCGAAGTGGCAGGGAAGAGGAACAAAAGCAATCGGGAGGTTGCACGTGCATGGCAATGGCCACTACTAGCGAAAGCGGCTTGAACCAGATTATGCAACATTGCCATGTCTTACTAGAATTTACTGAATCCAAGTACGGAACCTTGAGCGACGGCCAGAGAGAAGAAACCATGCGGCGGCCTGAGATGGTGTTGTTGGCGGCCAACTTGGATGCCTGTCGAGGAGGGCAAACGCGGGAACCCGTCTTCACGTTAAGGTGTGGCGTCCTGCATGTAACAAGTGTATGAGCAGTGGATCTCGGCGTGGCAATGAAAGGTGCGGGAGGGGCGGGTGTGCTGTGTGAGGCGACATTGGAAGCTCTCGATAGCTGGGGCACTGCGGTGGCACCATGCATGGTCTTGATCTAGCCCGCCTAGGCCCGATCTGGTTTGTGAGGGATCTATCATCGTGGTAGCCGTTGTTGTGTGTGGCTAGGAGGTGGTGGTTGATGGAGGGAGATGAATTGCAAAATTGAGTGTCTTGCATATCCTCCCATCTAGAAGGGCACCAGGCTTGCCGGGAAGGTGTGATTCGCCATGGAGACATGTGCAACGAGGTGGCATGATGTGTGGTAGTCGGTCGCGGTTCCATGCATGGTAGATGGCCATGGTTCCATGTGCGGTGTCTAACGAGGTCTTGTAAAGGTGAGGCTACTGCTAAAGGCCATACTCCAGCAGTGGCTGATGTCATTGATGACGGCGTCTAAGGATGTTTCCCTCATTGGAGGCATCATCAGCTCCCACCTGCCATTCTTTACATGATCCAGGGAAAACCCTAAATTTTGTTTTCCAGATCGAACGATGGTGGCGCTACTCCGTGTCGTGTTCCCTCTTGGTGGCATAATTTTGGAGATGGATTCGGTCAGAGTGACACGTGGCTCGCGAGGGTGTTCGAACAAGGTGGGCAAGCGAAGCCCCCCTCCACATGCAAGGAGCATCAGATGATCAACATTGGTCACTACTTGTGGGATCGGAGAGGCATATGTCCTCCTCTTTTTGGAATATCATCCATCACTAGTGTATACGGATTTGGTGAATATGGTCAGATCCAATCGACATGACGATTTCCAGTGTGCACTTTGGTGGCGGCGAGCCGGCCAAGTGCCCGACGTCTTGTATGTCTTGTGGTGTTTTTTTCGACAAAGTGAATATATTAATATCATGAAGATACCAATTACACCCAGCCTCTGCAACAACACACTTCCATAGAGGCATTACGAATGCACACAACCGCAAAACAATAAGAAGAGGAAAAAAAATCCCTACTATAGTGATCTATTTTTTGTAGTAGCAGAAAGAACACCACCAAGATAACACCCAAAGTCCAAATCTTCCAAAAGCGGCGCCTTCAAGAAGAAAATAGTGCACAAGCATTGTCTTCGTCTGATCAAAGATCATACGTTTTTACCCTAGAGAAAGTACGCGCTCTCAAAACAATGCCTTCAACAAGACCATTGTCAAACACAACCAATCAAGGTCAGACCTTGGATTTTCACCCTTAAAGATAAGACTTTGTACTTCTCCTATGCTGCCACCCGCACTTGTCGATGCCACTGCTACGAGTCACGAATCATCAAGCAAATTCCTCATCGCCTCGAAGACTCGAACCACCATGACTAGTCTTCGGATCTCAGCCTCCATGACATTCTCCGCATCTGAATTCATCATGGATCACAAAAGACATGTCCCATGATGGTAACAGACAGCAAAGCTTCGTGTCGCTCCCTCTTAAAACCGCATGGTCGGTAAAACAAGGGCGCACACGATCTAATCCCATCCGATCCTGCAATTTCCAGGCATGAGACACCCAATAGAAGTCACCGGCGAAGCCTTCCGAAACTTGTCACCGGCCATAATTGAGTGCAGGCTTCAAGCAAAAATTTGTCTTGTCATGAGAAGAACCATATTGAGTGCCTCCTTATTGGAGCACACCAGCAGGCCCCCACGTCGCCCATCTGAGCAACCAAGGAAAAGGCATCCGCAAAGCATCCACGCCCTCAACCTCCATTAAAGAGACCGCTAGATTGGACCTTAAGGCCTAGATCGTCGTCGTCACCTGAGATGTGCACCGGAGCTCCATGCTGTCCTCCATCCTCCTGCCACTTTGGCTACTAGGCCTTAGCCCCACAGCCGTGCCACCTTGTGCCGCCGTCAGCATGCCACCACGACACACTCTCCTCCCCTCCAACATTTGCCGAGAGGGGGCCTCCACTACCGCGGGCGTTGGTGACGGCGCTAGTCAGGATCAGCCGAGCGGAGAATGGCTATCGACGGATCGAGATCCCCTCTGGAGTGTGCTCGGGTGGGGAGCAACCCTGAAGGCAGTAGCTGAAGCGTTGAGGGGAATCTTTTATGAGATCTTATCATTTATTTCCATCTTAGATGTGGCTACCGGTTGTCCAGGTTTTCACCCGGTTTTCCTCAAATATACCAAGCAATGACCTCCTTCTTTTTATAGATGATTTTAGCAGCTCTTCTATTATAAAAAAACTCGCATGTACTCCCTTCGTTTCATAATATAAGATGTTTTAGCTTTGTAAAGATGTAGGTACGGATACATTATCTTTACAAAGCTAAAACATCTTATATTATAAAACAGAGGGAGTAGTAACTAATATATGTGATCAATGGAAGTCTTTGAAGGCTGAAATGAACCAGAGAGTCTAGGTACACTGACCTGAAGTTGGCCACTTGGCCGGTTGCAGCCTTGAAGCAGCATCATGATGCAGAAGGGCAAAGTAACAACAATAGCAAGTAGTAGTAAAGCGATGATCAGATCAGATGAAAAACCTCACCTTTGATGACTGACGAGACAGTTGTACCGGCCGGCCACACCATTCTGCAAGGGCTCGCCACTCTCTGCCGCACCACATTGGTCCCCTTCCTTGGGCACAATAATAGCAATGTACCAAGTACCCGTACTACATATTACCCCTAGCTAGCTACCTCCGCTCCGCTCCTCCCCCAGCTGCGCATGCGCCATGCATGGTCCACTTAATTGAACCGTCCATCATCCAGCCACACACTGTGATCCATGGTGAGATTTTTCTGCAGAGCAGCCGGCCAGCACCAGCAGGCAGCAGGGCCAACTGTAGTTCTTGATGCCTGCATTTCCCTGTCCTCCCATTCCATCCATCATTTCCTGGATTTCACTTTTTTTTGTTATGGTTTCTTCAAAACACATACACCACTCATCAGTATCAAAAGATCAATGAAAGGCGGTTTTTCAGTTTTCCTGATGAACTTAACCAACCCGCGTCCGACTGTCATGAGTTTCCATGATTTATTTTTTGGCAATACAGTAATATCAGATTAAAGTCCGGATCAATGGATTAAGGTTTGGTAGATAGAGATCACAGATTCATTGTTCATCTGTTAATTAATCACCGGAAGTACAGATATTGATCGACCAGTACCTACATGGTGTTTTCTTAAACGAACAAGGACATGACAGCATCCTACGAATCACTCTCAGGGAAAGATTCTGAAACGCACAAAATGCAAATGTTTACAGGTAGTAACACCAGGGGAGAATATTGAGAACAGCAAGAATATACTCAAGCAAGGTGGCCAGCCATATATATGGCTCAAAGTGCATGTGTGCCTTCCTTGGACAGGTCCCCCTTTTCGCAAGGAAATAGCTAGAATGCAAGGTGTACATGCATGTGCCATGTACATATATATAGCTTGAGAGAATATATATGATGGAGCCTTGCTAGCTAGAGTGGCACACACACCCTCATCATTCTCAAACTAATGGTATGAGGTGGATCGAATAATATGTATGCAGAAATTAAAGAAGCATGACGGCATCAATCAGAGGATGCTATAGGATAAATAACTAAAGGCATCATGGACTGATTAAGGGAAACATCAGCCGGCGAATTAACAATAGACAGAGATAACAATGTTTAACTCAAAGCTCTGTACGTGTTCATACGTATCCTGTCCCCCTCTCTGCAAACCCAACGACTGGCTGATTAATTTAGCACAAAAACATGCAATATTTTTGTCGTTAGGTATAGCTATGTCCAGTGTATACATGTACATGTCTCAAAAGAAAATTAATGAGCTGAGCGGCTACGATGGGCATTTATAGAAGATACAGAAGTGCAGAGAGCTTACTTGTCACAAGCTTGAAAGCTAGCTAGCGTCCATGTTACAAGTGTACCACATGCTGCCAACAGACTAATGAGCTTACTTGGCACAAAGGAATCTTCCAAAATAAATGGCATTACTAGTGGTAGATGTCATAAAATCATGGCATATATGCATGCATCCCTTAGTCAAATGCTGAAAAAAAAATATTTATCGACCCTTCCATCAATTTTGTTTGTGTATATAGCCCATGAAAAGGAGATCCCAAGTGAAAAGTACCAGAGGTACATAAGCACACCACCACCAGGACAGAATTTAACCAACCACCCAGGAGAATTAGAGGCATAAACTTCCTGTGTGCATCTATTGATGCAGAGGCCGGGGTACCTCCCCCATTTTGAAAGAAAAAATATGAGAATTGCAGCATTAATTAGTTATCTGATGCACTTGTTGCTTTTGTCAAACCTCTGTCAAGACTTACAAACATTCGCAAGTGAACTAAAAGGCAATCTTGCTAGCAAGAAGTACCAGATAAAAAAGGAAATTACTACTACTAGCAAATGAAAAGATGGATGGGAGCTCATCTTACCGGGTGGACGGTGCACCTGCAGCAGCGAGATGACTCTTGGCCAGCCGATGAGTCGAGCGGTTGCTGATGCAGCATCATCAAGATTCTCATCTCATTTACGACAGGGACGAGATCGAATCTGATGTGAATCTTGGTGGTGCTGCACCTGCAGCCGCCGACTGTGATCTGATCCTCATACATACAAAGCCATGGCGAGATCGATGATATATAATAAAAGTGGAGACAAATTTAGACGAAGAAGAATGAGATGGATTCCACACATCGATCTGTGCAGACGAATGGATGGATCAAGACAGAGAGTGATGGTATATATGTATGTGGAGAAAGGAAATAATTAAGAAGGGAAGCCATAGCGACCTATTAAACAAAAGAAAAATCGGGAGCCGGCCAGACGGCCGGCGGATCGATGACTTCTGCCATAGACGACCGGGGCCGGAGACGAAGAAGGCCATCCGGGATTGGAAGGGAGAGGAGAGGGGCTGGCTGTGGAAATCCTTTAGATGTAAAGATCGATGGATGGAGTACAGTATGGAGGCAGGGAGGTAGGTAGCTAGGTTAAGATCGATTGGTTGGCATGGCCGGCCGCCTCCACAGAAACAAGGGAGGTAGCTGAAGCTATATATAAGGCAAAGGCCCTGAGCTAAGCTAGAACGAGAGGGAGAGAGGGGGAGGCCAAAACCCTAGATAGATAGAGAGGGAGGAATAGTGGTGGCGCTGGCATGGCTAGTTGGATCTTGTGAGAGAGATTATATAGATGGCGAGAGAGCAAGAGCGACAGAGAATTAATTAACCTTGCAATACCTTAGCATAGCTAGCTAGCCAGCTAGGTGTGTACTGTTAGCTCTGAAGCTCCTCCATGGAGGTGAAAGCCTGACTAATGGAGAGAGAGAGAGAGAGAGGGGGAGAGGTCTGTGTGAAGAAAATAAATGGAGAAGAGGAAGGAGGAGGAGGTGGAGGGGGAGCAGTTGCTGGTTGAGGCGAGACCAACGGCGCAGCATTGGATTGGTCCACTTCTACTGCACATCGTTTTCATAGGCCTCTGGCCGGGCACATGACAGCGCCAACCACTCACCCTCCACTCGATCCTCTCCTCTCCTCTTCTTCCATAATTAGTCAATATATAATCATAATCATACTGACTTCACAGAATACATTACTCTGAAAACTTTTTCATCAAGCTAGACGGACATATGGCAACCTGAACACCGCACCTCGCACATTTATATGCAATTGGTGGAGCTAGAGATGGTGAATTCAGAGTGTTTTGACATAACTTTAGAGTTTATCGACGTTCTTTGTTGGTCTTCGTTCGATCTTATGTAATGTATTTTATGAATTCGGAACGCGTGTTTAACAAAAATAAAAATTACAAGGCCCCGAAAATGACATCTTAATATAGAAATTTAATGTGCGACAAAAACTCTTTGCGAGAAATGCAATAGATGGCAATTTAATTAATCGTAGTATTGTTGTGATGCTCTTTGCCCTAGTATACCATATATGACCAATTCATAAACAAACATATATATCATAGTACATAATTAGTCACATGCATGATTCGTCGTCGCGCATGTTTGATTGGTAGTCATTTTCATACCATACATTTTAACAAATAAGTATTATACACGATCAACTAAGAGAAATAGCCGGTCTGGTATGTCTAATCATGCGGAAGAGCCAATAAGTATTTATTATGCTAATTAAACACCCACTAACAACTTTTATGTTTACAATAAGACCTCTTGTTTTTAAACTTGGTCATCATCATTTGAACACAAGAATATAAGCTTATCCATGGTATAATTGGCAGAAATTAAATATTGGTAGGGGCAAAGTTTGATCATTAGTTTTACTAGTATCAAACTGTACTACCTAAAAGTTTAAATTGGCCAGATCAGCGACCATTTGTCGTGAGTTCCAATGACAACCATTTTCATACAATACATTTTAACAAATAAGTATTATACACAATATGAACCAAAGCGGTACATGGAGTCCAAGGAGAGGCGATCGTCGGGCAACAACCAAAACCCATCTAGGATAACGTCCCTCTTGTCGGCGATGATGTCGGTCTGCTCTGCCTCCGACGGCCTTGATGTGGCAGACCATGGCCTCTCACCGACGAAAGGTTTTTGTTCTTTGTTTAGCCTGTTTTTCAGTGTCTTCTTCAGAATGTTGACGTGGCAGCTATATCCTGAAGTCAGAATAAGGTCTTCCCGCTCTATGCCCGCCCCGGTGGTGCATCTAGACCAGCGGAGGATGCGTGGAGTCGTGTGTCCGGCGGATCTCCTAGGAACAGATTTTTTTTCGTGTTTGCTGGTGTGTTTTTAAGTCAGTCCCTTCCGATCTACGATTGTTATTATTGGTGATGGTTGCTGCTTTGATACGCTGGTCTTTTATGACCTTAGCTAGACGACTGCCCGTATGTCTATTACAACAAGATTTAATATGACAAGCTTTGTCTGGATCCGTGATGGAGGGATGAGGACGACATCATACTTTTGGTCTGCGCGAGTGATTGTACTCGTCACTAGGTGGTCAAATGATATATTTGTAATTTTTATTACTTTTAGGTCTCTTTATACTATTGTTAATGATTTTCAATAGATCGGTGAAATTTCGCAGAAAAGTATTATATACAATCAACTCGGAGAAATAGATGGTTTGGTGTGTCTAACCATGCGGAAGAACCAATAGTTATTTTTTGTGCTAATTAAACACCCACTAACAAACTTTTATGTTTACAATAAGACCTCTTGTATTTTAAACTTAGTCATCATCATTTGAACACAAGAAATATAAGCTTATCCATGGTACAATTGGCAGAAATAAAATATTGGTAGGGGCAAGTTTGATCATTAGTTTTACTACTATCAAATTACACTACCTAAAAGTTCAAATTGGGCAGATGCCCCTATTAATTAGAAAGGCGAGGAGGAGGACAGGGGCATGTTCAAGCTTAGGGAGAGCGATATTTGTAGGTTGGGTTGTCTTGTGCGTGCAAGTATCAATTAAGAGAGAAGTTTTGCAATGCCAGGCATCACAACTCACAAGATGGTGACTGGCACAAAGCAGCGGGGGTCGGTCCGTGTCTAAAGTTAAGGTCCATTTCCACGCTGACGTGATGGCGATGGCGTGTGACATGGGTGTGCGTGAGTGTCACCTGGCCACGAGTGCCCCAAGAAATGTCCAGCTAGAATTTGTTTCACAAATTGCTAGTTTAAACAAATTACGTACTCCCTCCTTTCATAATCGATGTAAGACATTCATGTAGACGTATTATATTATGTAGGTTCTCTCATTTTAGAGTGTATCTAGTCCACTTTAAAATATCTAAAAGGTCATATATTAGTGAACAGATACACCATTTACTATAACTATTCATGTACGGAGTTGGGCGCCATAATTTAATTAATACACAGTACTGAACTGATCTAGAGATATGTCATTTTACTTTTTGAAAAGGGTGGATCAAGAGAAAAGGGGAAAACAAGGTGCAGGTTGCAACAGCAATGGCAGGGCGGCAGGCCATTGGTGGCTCCAGAGAGCAGCCTGAGCTGTTTGTTCGGTGGCACTGTACTGCTTGCTGCCATGGCCACCATGCACGGTCCCCCTGGCTGAAGAACATGCCTCTCTACACACACAAACGCACCCTTATTCTCTACCTCTACATGCATGGATCGATCTGTCCTGAAACAACACTACACCAAATTATTGCCCTTAGTGATCACCACAAACTTAATTTGTACCTTTTTTCCTTCACTCCTAGAGGTTCCTAGCTACTATGGTAGATCCTCCACAAAAAAAGCTATATGTATGGTAGAGTATAGAGAGTGGACAAATGGAGGCCGAGCTCCAAGGTACCCTTTATTTTCCTAAATATAAAAATCATATTTACAAGTTTGAAAAAATTGTGAAAAAAAAAGTTCAGATGTAATCAATGAAGTATTCTATAATCCTGCAAAATCTCAATGCAGGCCACTCATAACTGACAAAATCTAACAAATTTTATAGTTTTGAAACAAGCACTATTTACTATACTTAGATCCAAACTTTTTAATTTTTGTGTAGCCTAGCTAGAATACAAAGTATTTTCACACTGAGATTTTGCATGCTTGTAGTATACACCATTGACTGCATCCAGGCTTTATTTGGATTTAAAATTTGAAATATAATTTCCAAAATTTTGGAAATAAATGGCTCCCTAGAGCCCAGCCTCCTTTTGGATTTTTTGCAATATATCATCAAGATATATTAAGTGTGTCATGGTTACATCTGGTGTGGAGACATGCTAAGGCACACATGCATAATTTTGGCGTGTCACTCTTAGTCAAACCGGTTAATTCAAAAAGTAAATGGGTTATAGAAGTTTTAGATTACAAAACTTGATGTTTCATGTCGAATTGCAACAATTTTTCCTTTTCTAATGGGTGATACATTAATATCAAGATGATAGTAAGTACACATAGCGGTAGCCAAGCCAACATCTGGGTATGCACACAATTACTTTTTTAGAAAATAAAAATGAATAGAATTTAAACCTTTTAAGTAATAAAGCGCCCTTTATCGGAAAAAAATGAATAGAAAGGACATCACGCAAAATCTATGGGCAACACACACCAATATCGACCACCATTTGTAATTTTTATTACTTTTAGGACTCTTTGTACTCTTGTTGATGATTATTAATAGATCGGTGGAATTTCGCCAAAAAAATATCGACCACCATTGTTGATAGCACTCATAGTATAAGAAAGTGATGTCGTCTAGAAGAAAGCGTCACCGAGAGGCCGCCTTTGCTGGATCCAATCACTAAGGATTGATCATGAGTTCCCTTTCCACTACATAGATTCTGGTCAATTTTGATGCAATTTCCTCAATAAAAAGGAACACCATGTAAACACGGCCATTGCCAGATACAACTAACAAATACTAGACTTATGGTTCTTACGCTAGACCTAGATATACCAAGTACTCGAAGAGCACCGCGAAACCGAATACATTGTTGTGTTGCCGTCCCACTTGCATATCCAAGACTTCCATACCTCCTAGCCCGTATAATACTGAACACGAACCAAACACCCATATGCATGCTTACGCGTCTTACCTTGAGTTATATATGGCGCTATGTTCAAACGAACTTATAATAAATGATACTTAATTTTCTTTGTAGACTATAGACTAATTTTTTCTCTTCAGTGCTAGATGGTCACCAGTTCGAGTCAATCGGTTGGAGCACAAACCTCAAAGTACATGGCACAGCTGGCTTTCACATTATGGGTGGTGATTAATTAGTAAACTAAGCATGATGCTTAGGGCTAATTAAAGCCCATACATGCGTGGCTGTGTGTTGGGCACGCTAGCCGTGCATCATGCCGACATCTTCACACTCCTTAAGTCAACTTATATCTTCTTACCATGTCAGTACAACTTGCCAAGCAGATCATCAAAGCATTGACTGTTAAATAGTTTACAGAGGTAACCCATGTTGCATAGTACAAAAAATATGAACACCTATATTAGTACTTACAGGAAATTGTAACCATTATTAATTCCTAGCTACAAGGCGATTGCCATTTTGGTGTTAGGGGTTAACGAGTCAAATGATGATCATTGTCTTTACTTTACTATGGGAGAAACAAAAGATCATACAAATCGGTTAAGGCTAGCTAGGGCGTGTGTTATTAGACATATATAATATGAATGTAGTTTGTGATTTTATATGTTCAGTCAGTTCCATTAGCTGATTTGGCAGATAAGTGGGCACACACATGGATGACATCAAAAAGTTGGTGCTCTCGATGACACAACATTAGACGTTAAAAGATAGATTATGCAAAAGAGCTGTACGGACCGAATATGATTTTGATTTGTTGCAGGGATCGATCATGAGCAGACTGGTTACTTTATGGTTCGCGGCCACGACGAAAACTATAAACCAAGCATCTGGTCTGCCACCTTTCCCCAAAGATTCCTCGATTCCATCTCAGGTAGGTACGAACTGGTTTTGTAGTTAAGGAATAATTAACTAATATTAAGTATAGATGTTATAATGATTGAGGGTAAGTCCAAAGTAAGAATATCTAGAAAGATTTACACTGCAAATTAAAAGAAAGACATACATGTTTCAATTCAAAAAAGGGAGGAAAACATGAAACAGGGCTAAATATGTACGTACAACGCTTCATTAATTGTTCTTTCGAGTGATGCATATACACTATATATAATTTGTTTGCTTAAGGATAACTTACGGTCTTAAAAGTGTGTAAGCATGCGGCCTAACAAAAAACACTATAGTCAAATGTGGTTAATTCAGAAGGATCACTAAGACCATATCTAGCAAATCTTGGATAAACCGAACCCATATATAGCGGATCAAGGGAGCTAGAAAATAGTTATCTAGTTTCTGAATTCATCTACAAGAACAAATGCTAGAAAAGTCTACTAGATATTTAAAAACCAACATGCCGCCATAGATTTCATCTCATACAATGTTTTTCGCAGATTCAAAGGAGGCATAGCTGGTTCATCAAGCATAGGATGATCTGATACATAGCTAGATCAACAAACCCTAACCCTCACTAAACCCTAGATCTAAGCCACCGCTCACTAGTGCTACTCCTCACCTCCGCTACCACCACCAATGCTGGGCATTAAGTCATGCTCGACCTCCATGGACTGCCCGATCCCCTTCAGCAGATTGTACTCGTCCTGCGCATCATCGACTTGGTGGCGCGTGCACGCTCATCGTGTCACTCTTCCGAAGAACTGCTGAGAGCAATACACCTTGGATGGGATCCCAGTAACGAGCCTCAGAGTCCTGTTGGGAGCCACTTCGGGAGAGCATGCCACGACCTCTCGCATGTTTTGTGCACGAAGCACCTGAGCTACCGGCCTCCGTGTCGTGGGAGCGGGACAACTTTTGCGTGCGGGAGCTTCATGTGTTCGCGACGGGGGTGAGGTCCTCCTCGATCGACGCCACGACCACCACACACAGGTTCACTTAGTTGGTTGTCTGCCGCTTCACTGGTTTTCAAGCACCCCCCCAAGCGCACGCAGCAGCGCCATTTATCTTCCTCGCCAGAGGGAGGGCCTCATCCACCGCACACATTTGAACTCCCACGTCACAGAGGCTGGAAAGAGCGACAACCATGGTCATAGCCATGCGCCATAGAAGTCGGTGATGATTTGATGCCAGAGGAAGAGATTGCGGCTGTGGAGGAAAAGGTTGCGGCGGAGAGGCTTTGGGGGAATGGGGATTTATCGCTTGAAAATTCTTCCAGTCCAGGTCTATATCGCCCAGCCGGGCCAATATCCCGGCTATTAGATATTTTATCCGGGTTGGGCCAGTATGTGGTATCTATTCTGGGCACGAAACAACCCAAACCCGTATATCATCCGGCATTTTCGGGCCAGGGAGGGTTATCCAGGATGTGCTAGAGATGCTCTAAGCATGGTTAATTGGGGAGTGATTGTGTCTACTAGATAGTTGCCATGCATGTGCTTTATTATATATAATATGCATATATTACCTTCTTTATTTGTTGGATCAACACCCTTTGCGCAACTCAAAGGTTAACCCCGTAAGTATTAGTTGGAAGAATACATTAGTCTTAAGTTGTTGATTTTTTTTGTTAATGTACTTATGGTTGCCATAAGATTATGCATTATATTATATTTAGATTATATTTATTTTGAAGAATTGATATCTTGTATATGATCAACGTTTCATTTGGCCTTGTAGTAGAGCTTGCTTTTTTATAGACTTGTGAGCACTGAATGTTTACTTGGCGATCATGTGTCCGGCATGAAAACGTCCCGCATTTTGTGCTTTTTGTGTCGTTAATTTTAAAATAGGAGTGGATAATTGATTGCATTGTATAAGATGATGTTTTGGTCCCTAGCATATGCATCGAGGTGTACTTATGACTTTAGGTATGTATTATTGCTAGAAATTTTGTGCCTACTTTATCATAAGTTATGTTATCCTTCACAGAGGGAAGAGTGAGCTCCACCTGAAAAGCTTGTATTCTTAAATCTATATTGATTCTTTCTCTAAACCTAGTCAAATGAAGACACATCAGAGAGAGAAGAAATAAGGAGTTAATTAGCTTAGCCTAGCTTTAGTTAGTTGGTACAATAAGAAATTATGTAAAGAGGAAAGCAGGCTAGCTCCTAGTAAAATAATAATCTGTTGTAAACTACTATGAGCTGCAAAAGTTAAGGCACCATGGAAAGCGCCAAATAAGCATTACGATGTTTAATTAGGCAGTGGCGCCAAAAGCAACAGTTTTCTACATGAAAGGAAACATTTTCATTAGTCATTATTTGTCTTGGTATGAGAAAAGAAGAGGAAACAAACCTTAAAAGTTGCCGAGGTTTAAGGTCCCCTGGATTCTATGGAGTTGAGCCCTAAAACTAAACAAGGGCTAGCTAATCTTTGGTTCCAACGCCCGTCCTATCAGCACTAGCATCAAGGAAGTAGTTTATTGCAATGAAGCAAAGGACAGTACGAGGAAAAAGGGCAGACATGATTGCACTGCACGCCTACTGCTCTAGCTACCTCACAAAAAGGGTAAAAACTAGGAGGTTGTTCTACCTCCGGTGGTTATATATAATTAAGAGAAAATCTAAAGGCTACTATGCCAAACATAACTCCTGTACATGTGAGATTTCATAAGACGTTGTGTTTTCAGATCTAATCAGACGAGATGTCACGGACAATAACATGTGGAATGTAGTACCACTGCAGAGTTTTCTGAGAATTCTAGATCTAACAGTACAACATATACACTGCTGTGAGTTAGATCTAACCGTACAAGATAATAGGGGACAATAACCCGTGGGCTGATAAATGTCATATAGGATGATCTAATAGTAAAAGATAACATTGGACAGTAACCTGTGAGGTGATAAAATGTCATACAAACTAATATGATTTGAAATAGAATCTACACTCGACAACAACATCGTAATTTGTGGGATGCTTTCCAGCTGGTTACAAACCAGTTACAGCCGGTCACCTAGTGATGTTTTTCGCCAGTAGTTTTACAACTAGCTCTATTGTTTTCTTTGCACTCAAATGCTCAACGATGTGATCAATACGTTGAGCAGAGACGAGATACAAGTGGTTTCCTGACGCACCACAAATTTATGGTGCGCGTCTGGTTACTTATCCAATTCGGAGCTAGCTTGTCACCTACATGGTGTGTGTTAGAAACACTGGTGGGATGATAAAATGGCATGTACATTGATGTGAGTTAGAAACAATATCCGGTAGAATCAACATTTTAATCTGTGGGATGCTTACCACGCTCACCGCCTGTCACCTATTCAAGCTTTTTCTGAGCTTTGTCGTTTTCTTTTGCACTGACATGGTCCGTATCACCTATGGTGCTTATATATAATAAAGAGAAAATTTTAAGGTTATTGTGCCAAAATTTAAATCATGTGCGAATTTTATGGAAGAAGGTCCAAGTTTCTAGATCTAGTAATCCGAGATATGACAATAACATCTGGAGCAACTTGTTGCTATAGAGTTTTATGTGAACATAGATCTTACCGTACAGGATAAGCGAGGACAATAAACCGTGGGGTAATAAATGTCATATAGGATGATTTAACAGTAAAATATAACATAGGACAATAACCCGTGGGATGATAAAATGACATATGGACTGATGTGAGTCGAAATAGAATCGACTCGACAACAGACACCAGACATCGTAATTTGTGGGATGCTTTCCAGCTGGTGTACAGACCAGTAACAGTCGGTCACCTAGTGATGCTTTTCGCCAGTAGTTTTACAGCTGGCTCTATCGTCTCCTTCGCACTGGCATGCGCAACAACACTATCAATACGTTGGGCGGAGATGAGAGACAAGCGGTTTTCTCGTTGCACCATGAATTTATGGTGCGCGTGTGGTTACTTATTCGATGCCTTGCTAGCTTAGCCACCTACTAGTCAGCAAATGCAGCCAACATCTATTTTAATTTTCTAATATTGTACAAGGCTCGAAGAAAAGATGGAGAATAGAGCGCGGGTCGTAGAAAAGCTAATTTAAAGGTTTGATTTAGACCATACAATTATTTTTATCATACACTATGAAATCATTAACTTTTTTGTAATTTTTATGTAAAAAGGGTCCAAGTTTCTAGATCTAGTCATACGAAAATGACAACAACATGTGGAACAACTTGTTGCTATAGAGTTTTATGTGAACTTGGATCTAGCCGTACAAGATAATCAAGGACAATAACCTGTGGGTTTATAAATGCCATATATGTTGATCTAACTGTACAAGATAACATAGGACAATAACCCGTGGGATGATAAAATGTCATATAGACCGATGTGAGTTGAAATAAAATCGACTCCACAACAAACATCGTAATTTGTGGGATGCTTTACAGCTGGTGTACAAACCACAAACAGTCGGTCACCTAGCGATAATTTTCACCAGTAGTTTTACAACTGTCTCTATCGTTTTCTTTGCGCTCACAGTGCTCAACGATGTGATCAATACGTTGGGCGGAGATGAGAGACACGCGGTTTTCTCGTGCACCACATATGTATTGGTGCGCACACGGTTACCTATTCAACACGGAGCTAACTTGGTCACCTACTAGTCAGCAAATATAGCAAAGTAAAGGATCTATTTTAATTTTCTACAGGGTTTTATGTGAACTTAGATCTAATAGTACAAGATAATAGAATACAATATATAGGCTGATCTAACATAACACATGACAACAACCCGTGGTATGATAAAATGGCATATAAACCGATGTGAGTTGAAATAGAATCGACTCGACAACAAAGATAGTAATTTGTAGGATACTTTCCATTTTACGTACATACCACAGACAGTCGGTCACGTAGTGATGCTTTTCACTAGTAGTTACAACTGGCTCTATCATTTTCTTTGCACTCACATGCGCAATGATGCGGTCAATACGTTGGGCGGAGATGAGCAAGTGGTTGTCTCGCGCACCACGAATATATGGTGCGCCGCTGTTTACTTATTCAACACCGAGGTAGCTTAGTCACTCACTAGTCAGTAAATGTAGCCAACATCTATTTTTAATCTTCTCAGAGTACGATGCTAGAAGAAAAGATGGACCGTTCAGATGAAGGTGGAGAAGTATAAAAGCTAGTTTAAAAGGTTTGATTTGGACCATATAATTCCTCTCCTCGTAGACTATCAAGTCATCTTTCTTTTTTTCAATTGGAGGAGACATTTTTTCTTTATAGATGCATCATTAAGGAGGAATGCTTGGAACTTAAAAAGAGGAAAGAAAAAGGACTTTGATCCAGTACACCCCTTCTTCTAAACTCGTATGTTGTGCGTGGAAGAGGAAAAAACCATTGGGGGGTGGAAGAAAACCATGTGGGAGGAAAATAGGGAAGTGGTGTGACCTGAGCGTGGGATGAGTGATGATGGGGGCGCGGGTGTTGTGTCGACTGTCGAGGTGGTTGTGGCTGGTGGGCCCGGGTGCCCGCGATGTGGGCAACAACCTAGTACCGATCCCATTGAGCCCAATGCAGGTGGGCCCCCACCGCACCACTACCCCCTGCCCACACCAGACTTTCACGAGCCAGCCTACTGTTCAACTCTGCCCCCCACTCTGCTCCCCCGGCCCCACGTCCCAGTCAGCACTACTCTCCTCACCCTCACCTGCTAACTTTGGCAGCTGATCGCTGTTAGCGGTAGTACTACTTACTCCTGTGCGTCCATCATCCTCTCCTTAACACAAAATCACACACTTCACATCGAGTGATCGCCTGACCGACCTCGCTTAGCTTAATTAACGACGATCGACAAGGATGGTGCTAGTGTTGTTACGTGTAGGGACATGCAAGCAGGGGCAGCGATGGCATGGTACATGGTACCACGGCTGCATTATTGTGTCAATAATAATTTGGATGGGATCTGTGGTAGTAGTAGTAGTAGTAGTACTAGTACTGTGGTTTTTATTTTGAGGAGGACGCGCGGTACTCGAATTGGTGCAGGCCGTGGGAAACCCACTGTTCATGTCCTGGATGCTCACTCGCCTCTCGTTTTCTTTGCAGGTACGTAGTTCCATCTGATTATATGGAAAATCTGTGATCATTGGATGCCCGCGGTACTGTGCTACTTACTGACCCGAGGTACAATGTCGTGTCGCGTCGTGTGTGTCGTGTGTGCAGTGATCTTTCGCTCCACGATACCGGCGCTCGGAGTTTTTATTCGCCGATTTCTCGATGAAATTCCAAGGTTCCATACATGTTAATGAAACATGTGATATAGCACAAAAAGGTTTTAAATATCTAGTGATGGTCATGTTATACTCTTTTTTTTCTCCTTAAAAACAAGGCGTGTGAAATTGCTTTTGCAAAGACCAAGACAACAACGTGACAACCGTTTTAGGAGCCCTAGTCTCGAAGCCATGGTCCAGTGTTCCGCTATAATAGCTTCGATGACCGCCATATATATGTAGCTTCAAATGGCTCTCCTATTTGTCTTGGCTCATAGCTAGCCGTAGCTACTAGCCAGCGCCAGCCCAAATGTTTTGTATTGACATATTTTTGCGAAAGCACGGCATGCTAGCTAGATTTGAAATTTAGCCGGGCTTACACATATCTCGTATGAAAAAATTAAATTAAAGAAATGGCTTGATTCATCCTTTTTAACAATCTAATCCATATTTCGCTACTGATTACATACTTGTTGTGGGCAAAACTATGTTGGTTATGGTCATTTGTGTCAGCACTTGAATTGTACTATGTGGCATGTGTACTATGCATAGTTTAATACTAATACGCAGTAATAGGTATCCATGATAGGTTTCAATAGCTTAGCTAAGACCCTAGCCTGAAGTATCCCTTTGGAGGGAAAGATCGCATCACAAAGCTATGGCAACCATGATTTGAAACCTTCCATAAGCATAATAACGTGATTTTGAAGGGGGAAAAGTTGTACTCGCTTTGTCTATTTTTTTTTTTGCTTTTGCTGGTCACGTGTGCGTAAAGAATACTAAAATCACATGATTGGGTTCTTGGAAGCCTTTTCTGTATGTACCTATATTTTTAGGCGAGGTGTTGTTTTCTTCTCTATGATTTTGCTTGGAACCTTGGTCCTATAAAGTGTAAGAACCCATAAATCTAAGAGTTGGTGTTTAGGAACTGTTCAGTCCAATCTAAAACAAACTACATAATATCTATTTACAAAAAATGGTGTTATGATGATCGACGTTAATTTGTAGGAATTGAAAGAGAGAAAAGCCCATGCAAGGCACAAAAGAAGTTCTCCCTAAGATCCAACCTCTTGCCAGGAATCTCATAAGACTAAATGATATAAGAAATGAGATCATATAAATTTTGGTGGCCTCATTTCTTTTATCAAAACATATTCATAGGTCTATCTATTAAAAGCTAAAAAAAACTATAATTTTATAAAATAAGCTCCTTTGAAAATCCTTAGAACTATCTTTTCAGCATGTACATTACCTAGTAATTCTTAGCCGCCATATCATAGTATATTATGGCCCATACTATGGTTTTATTTATATCAATATATTGACACTTATAATATACTAGTAACACCAATTGTGCTCTCTAGACTATAGTGTAGTAATAGCCACACCGACAAGCCAAGAGTCGATACAACATTTGTACCTACCCATGAGAACAGGTTAACAGAAAATATAAAAGCACTTAGTTTCTTCATTTCCTTAGGATATTTTTCTTCCATTTATTTATTTCTTAGAACAATTTGGATTGATTTGTTAGGGAATGATTAGATTTTTCCTAACCATGAAGGTACAACCATGAATTAGATGGGCTACCGTAAAGCCCATATGATAGAAGCTGGGCCTGTTACCAACCATTCAGTCGAATCCCAATTCTTCAACTAGGCCACCTGTGTTCAAAAAAAAACTAGTCCACCTGACAGGCCCACGGGAGTGTTGAAGAGAGACCTCGCCGGAGATGGCGCGCAGGAGGGGCGCCGCGGCGGCGGTGGCGGCGGCCGCGTCCTCGCCGGCCCTGGTGGCGGCGGTCTCCGTGATGGCGCTGGGGTATTACTCCACGGTGTTCGTCTTCCTGGACCACTGGCTCGGCCTCGGCACGACGGCCGGCGCCGTCCACGCCGCTGCCTTCTCCCTCGTCGTGGCCGCCTGCTTCTTCTCCTTCCTCTGCGTCGCGGCCGCAGATCCAGGATCCGTACCCACCGCCTTCACCCCCGACGCCGAGGACCCGCAGGTACCAGTCCCACCGTCAGTCCCACCGTCCCAGATCTCTCTTGCCTTCTTTTAGCCCCTCCCATTCATTTTGCTTGGAATTTAGATGCTTGATCGAACTGCAGCATATGCTTCTGTCTTACACATAGTCTATACTAGTAGAAGGTACGTGGTGTATCACGAATCAAACTGCAAACAAGATTTGATGATACATATATGTGATAATGGGAAATACATTCCTGGACATAGGGACACCTTTTCCAAAAACTCCAGTCCTAAACGTAAAAATTCTCCGAAAAAAGTTGCATCCGTACTTCTCCGCAAGATATGTGAGCCGCAGAAAGTTTCGCGGAAAAATCATAATTTTTTTCGCCTATGTAGAAAAGGCAAAAGAATGCCTGTAATTTTGTTGTAACACTGGAAATTTGTCTTGCGTGAAATTTTTCTTCGCACCGCGGATATATTTTTCTTAGATGTACTCCCTCCGTTCACTAATGTATGTAAGACATTTTAGATATTTTAAAGTGGACTAGATACACTCCAAAATGAGTGAACCTACGTACTAAACATGTCTACGTGCATGTATTTTAGAAAAAGGCTAGAAAGTCTTATATTAGTGAACGGAGGGAGTACGTGCATAATTTTGTTATGGAATTCTTTTAACTTTCTAAAACACGTCTAAAATGCATTCTTAGAAAAACAGGGTAGATGAGTTAAGTGTGCCGCCTCATAAGTATATTCCTTAAAGAACTCGTTTGTTGGCAGATCTTCTATGTCTATACTCTGTGAGTACTTCACAAATCATCCACAAAAGATCTCGAGTGGAGCTGAAGGGTCGATATGTGAAGCTCCAATCCGTCTAGAGTGTTCACGATAACTCCATAAAAATCCAGTAGGCCTCGTTTTGGCGCGCGGCTGTGCGGAGCGAATCCGGCGAATTTCAGCCATTGGATACCATGAGTTCACTATTGATAAATGGTAGCGATTCATGCTATGAAACAAATCAACGGCTAATAAGTGGTTCTATATCACGGTGCGTGGCTAATCCAAGTTCAAAAACTGGTGTACTATAGTACTCCCTCCGTCCAAGAATAGATGTCTTAGGTTTTTCAAATTTTGGATAAATCTATATACTAAATAGTGTCTAGATTCATTCAAATTTTGACAAATTTGAGACATCTATTTTGGGACGGAGGGAGTAGTAGAGATCACAGTAGCTCAACTGTCTGCCGGTCGATCATGCTGAACCAGTTGTGAATCCATTATGCTTTTCTCTTGATTTCATCTATTCCTTGAGCAGTGGGTAGGTTGTAACCACAGCTGTAAATTTAGGATCATGCAAACTGAGCATGTGAAATCTCCCTGATAAACCTCATTTGGTCGTGACAGGGGCTGAAATCAAGGTATTGTGACAAGTGTTGCATGTACAAGCCTGCTCGAACCCACCATTGCAAGGTCTGCAAAAGGTGTGTTCTGAAAATGGTAAGCGTCGATATCAATATTGGTAGTGAATTAGTGATTCTGCTAGTTGAGATACGAAGCTATGCTAAAACTGCTTGGTAATGGTTTTAATGCCAGGATCATCACTGTGTCTGGATTAATAACTGCGTGGGTTATGCAAACTACAAACCCTTTATCATCTGCGTCCTGAATGCAACCATAGGGTCTCTTTATTCATCGGTATGTTACTACATCCAACCAACATTGTCACATTTTCACCGAGCATTTCGCGTGACCATGTCAAAATATATTGTAGGTGATATTTGTATGTGACCTTCTACGGACAGAGCATGACTATGGTATTCTTTATGTGAAGATAATCCATGTAAGTGACTCACTATAGATTCAGTCATCTTTTCCTACTACCTTCCATATTAGTAATTTTATTTGAGACCATCCTACAATATTAGTAATCTCGCCCCTGTTAATTATGATTTACCATGCCATTATCTATTACCAATTTTTTTCATTTATCTCCTAGATATTGGCACCGTTATGATTAAAGTAAAAAATATTAGAATTTTTGCCTTCTAATGCCATAAAGGTCAAAGTACATTTCATTCCTATTGTGTTCCTATGATGATCACCAGCCAAACCCAAGGGTTGATTTAGGGTACCAACAGGGGCAGGAACCACTGCCGCTTTTAAATTTATTTTGACCTGCCAGGGTCCAGTGGAAATGAACATAAAAATACTTAACTTTATGCAAGTTGTGAGTTTTTCATAGATTTCAACTCAGCTGTGACCTGTAAGTGATCATTAATCCTGGAAAGCAAACATAAGGACTCTGGTAACTTCGTTGCAGGACAAATGGAAAGAATCTGAACTTGTGGAAGAGCTTCCTGGCTTTTGGAACTCATAGGATATAATAATAAAAAACGTGTGGTTTCTACTTCTCTATTCTGGTCTAGCAAGAGCATTATTATGAAATCAAAGAACATGATTGTGCCATTGGTATAAATATACTCGTTATAGTAAAATGTTCGTGAGAAAGTTGTTATGCATAGGATAAATGTGTATGATTCTTTATCCGGGCTGTAACATTGCGGCAAACATGTCATGCAGTTATTCTTTATGTTAGTTATTTACTTATTTTTCTGTTTATTTCCTTACTTCATACTATAAGAACCAAGCAATGATTTAGTGCTCTCATAAAAACGCAGATCTTGGCTGGTCTCGTCTTATTCTCCTTGTGCTTGACAATAGGTTCTTTATTATGCTGGCACATCTATCTCATGTGTCATAACATGACAACCATCGAGGTAAGTTACTGTTTCGAATTCCAGGTGTGCATTCACCTCCTAACCATTTGGTTCCTTTATACCTTATTTAATTATTTTTACTGCCGCCTTGGCATCAGTATCGAGAGGCAGTAAGAGCAAAGTGGCTTGCAAAGAAGAGTGGACAGAACTACCGTCACCGGTTTGATCAAGGCACGAGGAAGAATATTCAAATGGTAGTGCTACACACTACACACAAAAAAAAACGCATAAACATCATAAATTCACATTTTACAATCTTTAGAACTTCAGTTTCTAAGCCTTCGAATTTGGTGCTGAAAGTTTAGCATGTTTTAACAGCTCAACCTTATTCACCATTCTTTCGGTGCTCCAGTTATCTGAACCGTTGATTTTTCTGTACAGATCATGGGTACAAATGTTTTCTGCTGGCTTTGCCCCACAGCGACGGGACATCTCAAGGATGGCACCGAGTTCCAGAACACAAACAACTGATCAGGGCAAAGAACAGCATTGCTTGACAAACACACCATCTAGATGTGCAGATTATTTTATGAGCAAAACGATCATTTGTACCATTGGCTTGTTGACACCCAGGCAGACGTGAAGAACTCTGGAATTTTCATGTAAAGCTTAGCTGTGTCAAATGTATAGGTGCATGTACAGTATCTTGAGTTTGGGAATTGTTTGTGTGTTCAATTGCAAATGTAACCAGAATATGTGTGTCAAAATTTGAGATGCAAACATGGCACGTTGTGGGGATGGGAATGTGGAAGAAAGTTTTTTCTGGCATTCTTCATTATGTTAATTCTGACCCCACCTACAGTCATGCATCTTGGGGGCTAACAAAAGGAAAGGGCGCATGGCATTGTCACAAAAGGACAAATACAAAGCCTCAGAATGATAATGCGTTCTTTCATCGGTTTGTTAGTATAGGTCACACTCACTTTGTAATCCGTTAGTCTTTTCCTAAGTACAGTTGCAACGTTTATCTATTATTTGCGAATGGACAACATGTATTTGTCGCTTTAGCTGCTTAGCTTCTATTTTTTTAGAGCAACCATGTATTTCATTAATCGAAAATCAAGTTACAATAAGCAACACCCGTGAAAACTAAAAGTCAAATCGGGATAGAATAATTATCATGAAATTTCACGTATTTTATTAATCGAAAATCAAGTTACAATAAGCAACACACGTCAAAACTAAAAGACAGATCGGGATAAAATGGTTATCCTAAAATCATAGATGAAATCTTAAGAGATCAAGAAATATAAAACGATCTCTAGAGTTTCTTGCAATCACCAAAGTCAGCGGCTGCCGCCCTACTCTAGCATCGCCAAGACGGACGCCAGAAGAGAGGGCGAGCCTCTTTCTGAGCATGGGTAAATCTATCTCTTTCTATGTTAATCCATAGCTATTGATCTGAGCCCTATACCGAAGGAATAAAATATAGTGACCCAATTTGTTAGAAGTATGGTTGCCGAGGGCCCCCAATTTCTATTTCTCGATAAAAAGTAGTAAAATATTACAAAAGAACAGACCAGTCATACCACAAAGAATTCATGCCTTTCAACTACAACCGAACTTCGTGCAGTCCTGCATAATAATCTAGATCTCCTTTCCAGATCATCCCCTAATAGTGACACCTTCCTTTGGCAATCCAAAACAAGTGTATTAGCAACTTCCTTAGCTTTGATGTGTGAATATGTAGATTCATAAAGTTGTCTAATCTGTCATGGCCAATAGGTCTTGTATATTGAATCCATGCCTTTGTACCGTTTTCCTTTAGTGACATTGCCAAACTCAACATAAAATGGGCCAACATCCCTCATAGCTACTAGAATTCGCAGCAGACTAAGTCAAAAGCCTGAGGCTGAGTATGTTGCTTATTGTCCTTAAGAACAAAATATGTATGGTATTTCCTCTCCCACATGAGAAATGGCAAGGTTTTTTGTCTATTATACAAAAGTAAATTACTTCTATGTACACACATTCCTCTGTTGGTATACGGATACATAAAACACAATTAATCTGATATTTGCTGGATAAACTTACATTGCATGTCATCGACAAAGAAGTGAAAATAACATCTCCATGTCTCAATTGTAAAGAGCATCGCAAACCATAGTCAGAAACCAATAACAATTCCAGCAATCACAGAGCAGTACAACCACTGGTCCTCCCCTTAGCTATTTCTTTCATCTGATGCAAGCAAAGTATTTTCACACAGAATGTCAAGAGGAAATCCACATAGCCCGGAATTGTTAGAGTACATCGATGGGTCAGTTAGGGTTTGAATTTGACTCCTAGTAGGTATCTTGCCTGACAAATGATTGTTCGATACATTCAGCATGCTGAGCCCTGATAAGATGGAGGTGCTCGGCAGAATGGCTCCCAAAAGATCATTAGATGATAGATCAAGGAACTCAAGATAATTCAAACTACCAATGCCTTCAGGAATGCCGCATGAAAGATGATTTCTTGACAAGTTTAGGAACCCGAGGCCCTGAAGGTTGGTCAACTCTTCTGGGATGCATTGAGAGAGAAAATTTCAGAAAGTGCACCTTCAGTGTACCCACTGGTTAGCTGCTGGGGTACGTCGTCTCCAAGCGCGGGATCGAGGCGAACCCCACCAAGATCAACACGATCGCCCGGCTCGGCAGACCCGAGTGCCTGTGCGACATCCAGAAGTTGGTCGGGCGAGTCGCGGCTCTCAGTCGCTTCATCCCCCGGCTAGGCAAGAAGGCGATGCCCCTCTACCGCCTAATGCGCAAGAACCCCACTTTCCAGTGGGACAAGGAGGCAGACGATGCGCTCCACGCCCTCAAGGAGGTGCTACTCCCGACACCACTACTCGCCGCCCCCGTCGAGAGGAGCCCATGCTCGTTTATGTCGTGGCCTCCGAGCGAGTCGACAGCGCCGTCATGGTCGTCGAATGACCAGAGGAAGGCAAGGAGCGCCCAGTGCAATGACATGTGTACTACATCAGCGAAGTCCTCACCGACTCGCGCCAGCGCTACCCGCAGTACCAAAAATTGGTATATGCGGTCTTCAGAGCCCAGCGGCGACTACCGCACTACTTCCAAGAGCACCCAATAACGGTCGTCTCCTCAGCACCGTTGCAGGATATCATCCGCAACCGCGAGGCGACCGGACGAGTCGCCAAGTGGGCTGTCGAGATCGGAGTCCACAACATAAGGTACGAGTCGCACAAGGCGATCAAGTCGCAGACTCTCGCAGATTTCCTCACCGACTGGGAGGAGGCCCAGCAGCCAGAGAAACTGCCATACCTCCATTACTGGAGCCTACACTTCGACGGCTCCAAGAACGCAGATGGCGCAGGGGCAGGGATCATGCTCACATCTCCGAAGGGCGACAAGCTACGCTACGTCCTGTACCTCGACTTCACCCCTTGCACCAACAACATGGCCGAGTACGAGGCGCTACTCCACGGCATGCGGGCAGCCAAGGAGATGAACATCAATCGCCTGCGCTGCTACGGCGACTCCGACCTCATCGTCGGGCAAGTCGCCGGCACCTGCGACGCAGTTTCCCCCACCATGGCAGCATACCGCCAAGCAGTGGACCAGCTAGGAGGCCACTTCGCGGGCTACTCCGTCGAGTGGATCGACAGGCGGAAGAACGAGGAGGCCGACGCACTCTCCCGCATCAGCTTGGCTCGACTCGCACCACCCGCCGGCGTCTTCCTCGACACCATCACCAAACCTTTCGTCTCTCCCCTGAGGGAGATCGACATCGGAATCCCGCTGCAACCAGACACGTCCATGGTCGCACTGATCGCCGAGCCAAGCGACTGGACTGCGCCATACATCGCTTACCTGGAGGGAGGCACCCTACCCGCTGATGAGACGGAGGCCCGGATGATAGCACGCTGTTGTAAATCCTTCGTCATCATCAACGGCGAGCTCCACAAGCGGAGCGTGACCGGCGTGTTTCAACGTTGCGTCCAACCCGCAGAAGGACGCAAGATACTCCAGGACATCCACGCTGGCGACTGTGGCCACCACGCTGGCGCCCGCTCCCTAGTCGCCAAGGCCATGCGACATGGCTTTTACTGGCTCACCGCACACGCCGACGCGGTCGACATCGTCCAACACTGCGTCGGGTGCCAGAAGTACGCCAACCAGACGCACGTGCCGAGCTCGGCACTCAAGACCATCCCCATCACCTGGACATTATCCGTGTGGGCATGGACATGGTGGGGCCGTTCAAGAAGGCCCCCTCTGGCTTCACCCACCTCCTAGTCGCAGTCGACAAGTTCACAAAATGGGTGGAGGCCAAGCCAGTCCGCAAGTGCGACGGGAAGACTGCCACCAAATTCCTACGCGAGCTCATCTACCGCTACGGGTTCCCGCACAACATCATCACGGACAACGGCACAAACTTCGCCAAAGGAGCCATGGCGGAATTCTGCGAGGAGCACAATATACGACTCGACCTCACCTCAGTCGCCCACCCGGAGTCCAATGGACAGGTGGAACGCGCCAACCAGAGCATCCTCCATGGCCTGAAGCCGCGACTGCAAGTTCCACTCGAGCAAACTCCCGGGTGCTATGTCGAAGAGCTCCCCTCTGTCATCTGGGGCATCCGCACCTCCGTCAACAGGTCGACAGGATTCACTCCCTTATTCATGGTGTACGGTGTCGAGGCCGTCATGCCAACCGACCTCGAGCATGATTCGCCGCGGGTAGTCAACTAGGCGGAGGCCGACAACAAGCTCGCATGCCAGTACGGAGTCGACCAGCTCGACGAAGCACGCGACCTAGCTCGCTCCCGCACCGCCATCTACCAGCAAGGGCATCGCCGCTACCATATCCGGCGAGTACGGACTCGCACCTTCCAGGAAGGCGACCTGGTACTGCGCCTGATCCAGGATAAGAAGGGCATGCACAAGCTCTCTCCCCCTAGGAGGGACCATTCGCCATTGGGCGAGTCCTGGGCAACTGTTGGGGATATGCTATAGGGGTATCCTTATAGCATGTCTCTTATCCGACTAACCCGGGTGGCACATAGTCGGTAGCATGGCCTATGGCCTGCTGGGCGGCCCAGTTAGATGGATCCAGAAGGGAGGCCCATGCCGGATAAAGGAAGGCTACGGTGGAGTCACCAGCGTACCCAGATCCTTGGAGTACAAGATACACAAGACTAGTAATAGACGGTGTAGGACTCTAACCTGTCCGGCTAGGACTTTTCCCTGTAACCCTAGGACCTGGCGACTATATAAGTCGGGCCTATGGGAGCCTTTAGGGCACAACTTCAGACAACCTAGTATCGATTCATACAACCTCGCACAGCGAACCTATCTCTGTAACTCGGCGTATTGCCCTTATAGTGATTTATAGCAGGAGTAGGATTCCGCCACCGTTGTGGGATCTGAACCTGGGTAAGCTGTGTTACCTCGTACCCGTCAACCGTCCTCCTTATCCCACGTCTCTAAACACACACTGTGAGGACCCCTCCATGGCGTACTCGTCGGCAATACCACGACAGTTGGCGCCCACCGTGGGGCATTGAACTTGCCGCCTTCGAGATCACCTACAAGAGACGCGACGCTATCAAATCACAAGCCTTGGCGGATTTTGTTGCAGATTGTACGGAGATTCCAGACGCTACTCCGTTGCCAGAACCATAGTACTAGGTGATGCACTTTGACGAATCAAAGCTGCTCAACGGCTCGGGGGCTGGTGTATTGCTACAGTCACCAATAGGAGACAAGCTACACTACGTTCTGCAGATCCACTTCGAGGCTACAAATAACATGGCAGAGTATGAAGCACTCATTCACGGACTACGTGTAGCCAAGGATATTGGCATCAAGCGCATAGTTTTCTGTGGAGATTCCGACTTGGTTGCCCAGCAGGTGGCTGGCACCTGGAATGCACGGAACCCTATGATGGCGGCATATCGAGACGAAGTGGACGAGATAGCCAAGATCTTCTTGGGCTACGAAGTTAAGTATGTGCCTAGGGAACAAAATGAGGCGGCTGATCTACTGTCTAAGCTAGGATCAGGGCGCAAGAGAATTCCGCCAGGAGTTTTCCTAGAGCACCTGTGCACACCATCCGTGAAGAGAGCCGACATCGACAACCCGGATAGAGCTAACTCTTTCATCAACATGGTGACTAAGGTCCCTCCGGCTTGGACAAAACCGTTCATGGAATACCTTGAACACAGAACTTTGCCCGACGATGAAATCGAAAGACGGCAAATAGTACGACGAGCAAAGGGTTATACCATAATCAATGGGCAATTCTACAAAAGGAGCACTACTGGTGTATACCTAAAGTGTGTTTCCCAGCTAGAAGGTATGAAAATCCTACGCGAAATCCATCTCGGAGATTGTGGGCACCACGTCGCTCCTCGATCGTTGGTCACGAAAGCCTTCTGGCAAGGATTCTACTGGCTGACTGCGAAGGCGGACGCCGACAAGCTGGTTGAGACATGCATGGGATGCCAGTATTATGCCCGACAACCACATGTTCCTGCTGAAGAACTGCGAACAATACCAATAACTTGGCCGTTTGCGGTCTGGGGGCTAGACATGGTGGGACCGTTACAGACGGCACCTTGTGGGTTTACGCATCTGCTCGTAGCAGTTGATAAATTCACTAAATGGATAGAAGCTAACCCATTAGAAATCTTGATGGGGCAACTGCCCTCAGGTTTATCAGAGATCTAGTGGTGAGATTTGGTCTCCCACATAGCATTATCACCGACAATGACAGCAATTTATCACTCGGAGAAGTGGAGGCATATTGCTAGGAGAAAGGCATCCGACTTGACCTTGCATCTATGGCACACCCACAATCCAATGGACAGGTCGAGCGAGCCAATGGATTAATTCTGCAGGGAATCAAGCCACGTCTTGAGGCACCGCTACATAGAGCAGCTGGAGCCTGGGCAGAAGAATTTCCATCTGTGTTGTGGAGTTTAAGAACTACACCCAACAGATCTACCGGCTACACCCCTTACTTCATGGTATATGGAGCAGAAGCCATCTTGCCTTCCGACATCCTCCATGATGCACCAAGAGTTGCCGCCTACGATGAGGATGACGCTGAAGAATCCAGACGCCTGGATGTGGACCTTCTCGAGGAGGAGCGCATTTTGGCATGCCAAAGATCCGCCATCTACCAGCAGAAGCTACGCAGCTACCATACTCCGCGTTCGGCATCGCTCGTTTAAAGAAGGGGATTTGGTGCTCCGACTTAAGCAGAAGAAGTCACACAAATTATCCCCGCCATGGGAAGGACCGTTCATCATAAGCAAGACGCTTCTCAATGGGTCTTACTACCTTGTTGACAATCGTGAACTAAAGGATAGACCCAACGAGGATCATAAGCGTAAGCGACGTGAACCGGATGATGACTACCCGGAGCTTGATCGGCCATGGAACATGTTGTTGGAATTATGCCCTAGAGGCAATAATAAAGATGTTATTATTATAATTCTTGTTCATGATAAAGTTTATATTCCATGCTAGAATTGTATTAAGCGGAAACTTTAATACTTGTGTGGTTTGTGAACAACACCGTGTCCCTAGTACGCCTCTATGGACTAGATCATTGATCAATGATGGTTAAGGTTTCCTAACCATAGACATGAGTTGTCAATTGATAATGAGATCATATCATTGGAGAATGATATGATGGACATACCCAAACTAAGCGAAGCAATTAGATCGTTTCATCGTGTTCATCTTTGCGAAGCTTTTCCTATGTCAAATATTGTATTCCTTAGACCATGAGATAATACAACTCCCTGGTATCGGAAGAAAGCTTTGAGGTCATCAAACGTCATCCTATGAGAGGGTGATCATAAAGGTGTCTCTCAGGTGATCGGAAAGTATCTGTTGGGTTGTATGTATCGAGATGGAATTTGTCCCTCCCAAGTCGGAGAGATATACTTCGGGCCCACTCGGTAATCGATATCAACACCGCTTGCAAGCATGTGGTTAAGGAGTTAATCACAAAGTGATATCGGATTACGGAACGAGTAAAGTACTTGCTGTGAACGAGATTGAACTAGGTATGACGGTACCGACGATCGAATCTCGGGCAAGTAAAATATCGCGAGACGAAGGGAATATATATATGGGATTGTTTGAATCCTGACATCGTGGTTCATCCGATATGATCATCGATGAATGTGTGGGAGTCAATATGGGTGCCCAGACCCCGCTGTTGATTATTGATAGAAGATCATGTCTGCATATTCTCGAACCCGCAGGGTCACACACTTAACGTATCTCGACGCTAGGATAGATTGGATAATTGATTTATGAATTTTTGTTCAGAGTCTCGGATGGGATCCGGGATATCACGAGAGGTTCCGGAATGGTCCGGAGAATAAGATTCATATAAGGCAATGCAGTTTTTGGAGTTCGGAATTGTTCCGGGTTAATCGGTATTGTACCGGAAGCTTCTAGAACCTTCCGGAAGGGGACCAACGTGGCCCCACCTTCCGGGAGGGGGCATGGTCCTATGAGGGAGTGTCCTGGCCGCATTGGGCCAGAGGCACAAGGCCCCATAGGTCCCAGCCGATCCTATAGGGTTTAAAATCGTTTAAACTAGAGATAGGGTTTCTAGAAGAGGGGAGAGTCCTTGCCCCCCACTCCTCCCTCCCTTGGCCGCCGGCCCAAGGCTTGGAGGAGGGGCAAGGGCTGGCCGCCTCCCCCTCTATAAATAGAGGGATGGTGCGCCCCCTCCCCCTTACACCTTGCCTCCAACCCTAGTTGCCTTGCTGCCTTCCTCTCTCCCTCCCGACTGTTTGTAGGCGAAGCCCTGCTGCAGAAATTCTCCACCATATACACCACGCCGTCGTGTTGTAGATCCAATCCATCTCTCCACCATACTTGCTGGTCCGAGGAAGGAGGATACGTCGAGGTGCTGCACGTGTGCATCTCACGGAGGCACCGCCACTTGTGGTGCTAGATCGGATCGGATCGCGAGGAGGAGAAGCGAGTACGACTACATCACCCACGTTCCGACGAACGTTCCGCTGTGCGAATCTTCAAGGGTATGAAGATCAATCCAATCTCTCTCGTTGATTGCATCTCCTAGATTAGATCTTGGCTTTCCCTCTGTTCGCATCCATAGAAAATTTTGATTTACTATGCCGCGAATCCCTTCAGTGGTATCAGAGCTAGATCTATGCGTAGATGTGTTTCACGAGTAGAACGCAACATGGTTGTTGCGGGGGTTGATGTTTTCTATTGCAAGCCTCTTGTTTGTGTTCTTCTTATGACGCGGGATAGTGAGATTGAAGCGGTCCAGGCCAACCTTACGCGACGTCATTCGCGAGACCGGCTCCGCACTTGACGTGTGGCTTGTTCCACACATGCGGCTGGTGGATGTCAGTTTCTCTCACTATAGTTGTCATAGGATTAACACCGGAGTTTGGCAACCATAATATCACCGTTGTGGCTTTCCGTAGGTAAGAATCGTTCTGAGCATCTACTCCCATAAGCCACGTAAAACATGCAACAACAAAGTAGATGCGTCTAACTTGTTTTTGCAGGGAGTGTTTTCTGTGATATGGTATGGCCCAAGATGTGATGTGTATATTGTATGCGATGATCATGTTTTGTAATGTTTGACGACTTGCATGTCGATGAGTACACAACCGGCAGGAGCCATATGGTTGTCTTTATAATTGTGTATGACCTGCGAGTCAACTTCTTATACGCCATGTAATAGCTTTACTTTATCGCTAAGTGGTTAGCAATAGTTGTAGTTGCTATTCGTGGTGGAGGCAATCATGGTGGAGTGATGGAGATCATGCCGGAACGCACAAGATGGAGATCATTGCGCGAAGATTGGCTATACCATGTCACATAAAGTTATATGCATGTGATGTTTATCCTTTTGTGTATCTTATTATGCTTAGATCGCGACGGTAGCATTATAAGATGATTCCTCACTTAAAGATCAAGATAAAAACTGTGTTCTCCCCAAGTATGCACCATTGCAAAAGTTTGTCGTGTCCAAGCATCACGTGATGATCGGGTGCTATAGACTCTACGCTCACATACAACGGGTGCAAGCCAGTTTTGCACACGCGGAAATACTTGGGTCTAGCTTGACGAGCCTAGCATGTACAGACATGGCCTCGGAACACAAGAACCTAAAGGTTTAGCATGAGTCATATGAATGATATGATCGACACTTTGTTGTCCACCGTTGAAACCACATCTCTTCTCGTGATGATCGGATTAGGTGTGGTGAATTTGGATCGTGTTCACTAAACAACTTGAGGGATGTTGAATTTAGTGGGAGTTCATCTAGTAATTTGATTAAGTTGAACTATTTATCATGAACATAGTCTAAATTGTACTTGCAAATACTGTAGATCACATGGCCAAGTCCAACTTCAACTTCAACGTTTTTGCTGAGAAGGAAAAGCTTAGAAACAATGGGTCTAACTTCACCAATTGGTTCCGCAATATAAGAATCATTCTGTCTGGCGGACAAAAGGACTATGTCCTTGGGAAAGCGTTAGGTGACCCCCCTGCTACAACTGCGCCGGCTGATGAGAAAGCTGTCTATCAGTCGCGCAAAGATGATTATGGTGTGATTAAGAGCACCATGTTGTTTGCTATGGAACCGGAACTTCAAAATCGTTTTGAAACCTATCCCGGGCCCTTTGAGATTCTCGAGGAGCTGAAAACCATGTTTTAGACTCAAGCCCGTTCTGAGAGATATGAGATCTCTGAGAAGTTCTTTAACTGCAAGATGGAGGAAGGGAGTTCCGTTAGTGAGCACGCCATAAAGATGTCGGGCTACACTCAACGCCTTGAGCAACTGGAATGCACGATTCCAGAGGATCTCAAGATTGACAGGGTTCTGCAATCACTCCCTCTCAGCTACAAAATTTTTGTAGTGACTCATAATCAGATTGGTTCCACTAATACGATCACCGAGCTCTTCGCAAAGCTGAAGGCTGCGAAAGTGGACATCAAGAAGGATAATCATGTGTTGATGGTCAACAAGCCCTCCTTTAAGAAAGGTAAGGGAGCGAAGAAACCCTTCAAGAAGGGCGGCGGCAAGCGCAATGCCCCTGCTGAGAAGAAGCTCAAGTCTGGTCCTAAGCCCGACACTGAGTGCTTCTATTGCAAGGACAAGGGTCACTGGAAGCGCAACTGTCCGAAGTACTTAGCGGACAAGAAGGCTGGCACCATCAAAGGTATATTTGATATACATGTTATTGATGTTTTCCTTACTATCCCTCGTTGTAGTGCCTGGGTATTTGATACCGGTTCAGTTGCTAATATTTGTAACTCAAAACAGGAGCTACGGAATAGACGGCGGCTTGCGAGGGATGAGGTGACGATGCACGTTGGCAACGGATCAAGAGTTGATGTGATGGCCGTCGGCACGCTCTCCTTAGTTTTACCTTCGGGATTAGTTTTAAACCTTAATAAGTGTTATTATGTGCATGCGTTGAGCATGAATATTATTTCTGGATTGTGTTTATTGCAAGACGGTTATTCATTTAAATCGGAGAATAATGGTTGTTCTATTTATATGAGTAACATATTTTATGGTCATGCACCTTTTGTAAATGGTTTATTTCTTCTAAATCTCGAAAGGGATGAAACACACATCCATAACATTGAGGCTAAGAGATGCAAAGTAGATAGTGATAATACTACTTATTTGTGGCACTGTCGTCTAGGTCATATTGGTGTAAAGCGCATGAAGAAACTCCATTCTGATGGACTTTTGGAGTCTCTTGATTTTGAATCATTTGACACATGCGAACCATGCCTCATGGGCAAGATGATCAAAACCCCGTTCTCCGGTATGATGGAGCGAGCAACGGACTTGTTGGAAATCATACATACCGATATATGCGGACCGATGAGTGTTTCGACGCGTGGTGGATATCGCTATTTCCTCACTTTTACCGATGGCTTAAGTAGATATGGGTATATCTATTTAATGAAACATAAATCTGAAACATTTGAAAAGTTCAAGGAATTTCAGAATGAAGTGGAGAACCATCGTAACAGAAAGATTAAGTTTCTACGATCCGATCGTGGAGGTGAATATTTGAGTTATGATTTTCTCACGCATCTTAAAGCAAGTGGAATCGTTTCAGAACTCATGCCACCCGGAACACCACAGCGCAATGGTGTGTCTGAACGCCGAAATCGAACCCTATTAGATATGGTCCGATCAATGATGTCTCTTACTGATTTGCCGTTATCATTTTGGGGTTATGCATTAGAAACCGCTGCATTCACTTTAAATAGGGCTCCATCTAAATCCGTTGAGACGACACTGTATGAACTGTGGTTTGGTGCTAAACCTAAGTTGTCGTTTCTTATAGTTTGGGGATGCGAAGCTTACGTCAAGAAGTTGATGCCGGACAAGCTCGAACCCAAAGCGGAGAAATTCGTCTTCATAGGGTACCCTAAGGAAACTATTGGGTATACCTTCTATCATAGAACCGAAGGCAAAGTGTTTGTCGCAAAGAACGGTTCCTTTCTTGAGAAGGAGTTTCTCTCGAAAGAAGTGAGTGGGAGGAAAGTAGAGCTTGACGAGGTTATTGAACCTTCTCTTGAATTGGAGAGTAGCGCAGCACCTGAAATTGTTCCAGTGCCGCCTGCACCAACAATAGAGGAAGCTAATGACAAGGATCATGAAGCTTCGGACGATGCTGCTACTGAACGTCGTAGGTCGACAAGGTCGCGTGCCCCTCCTGAGTGGTACGGCAACCATGTCTTGACTGTCTTGTTAGTAGAAGACAGTGAACCTACGAACTATGAGGAAGCGATGATGAGCCCAGACTCTGAGAAATGGCTAGAAGCCATGAAATCCGAATTGGGATCCATGAGCGAAAACCAAGTATGGACTTTGGTGGACCCTCCTAGCGACCGAAAGGCCGTTGAGTGCAAATGGATCTTCAAGAAGAAAACAGACGCGGATGGTAATGTTACCGTCTATAAAGCACGGCTTGTCGCGAAAGGTTTTCGACAAGTTCAAGGTGTTGACTACGATGAGACTTTCTCTCCCGTAGCGATGTTTAAGTCCATTCGGATTTTATTAGCAATTGCTGCGTTTCATGATTATGAAATATGGCAGATGGATTTCAAGACTGCTTTCCTCAATGGCAACATTGATGAAGAGTTGTATATGATGCAACCCGAAGGTTTTGTCGATCCTAAGGATGCTGATAAAGTATGCAAACTTCAGCGTTCCATTTATGGACTGAAGCAAGCATCTCGGAGTTGGAACCTTCGTTTTGATCAAGTGATCAAGAGCTTTGGATTTGTTCCAAATTGCTACGAAGCTTGCATCTACAAGAAAGTGAGCAGGAGCTCGGTGACATTTCTGGTACTATATGTGGATGACATATTGATTATTGGAAATGACATTAACATGCTTAACGATGTGAAGAGTTATTTGAACAAGTGTTTTTCAATGAAAGACCTAGGTGAAGCTGCTTATATATTGGGCATCAAGATCTATAGAGATAGACAAAGATGCCTGATAGCTTTAAGCCAGAGTACATACCTAGACAAAGTTCTGAAAAGGTTCAGAATGGATAAGGCAAAGAAAGGTTCAGTGCCTATGTTGTCAGGTAAGATATTGAGCAAGGCTCAGTGTACAGCTACGGTAAATGATAGGGAAGCTATGAGCAAAGTGCCTTATGCCTCGTCCATAGGTTCTATCATGTATGACATGCTGTGTACTAGACCGGATGTGTCCAATGCTCTTAGTTTGACGAGTAGATATCAAAGTGATCCAGGAGTGGAACACTGGACAGCAGTGAAGAACATCCTAAAGTACCTAAATAGGACTAAAGAAATGTTCTTAGTCTATGGGGGTGCTGAACAGCTTGTCGTAAAAGGTTACGTCGACGCTAGTTTTGACACCGACAAGGATGATTCCAAATCTCAGACAGGATACGTTTATATTTTGAATGGAGGAGCTGTGAGCTGGAGAAGCTGCAAGCAAAGCGTGATCGCGAGATCTACAGTGGAAGCGGAATACATGGCTGCTGCACAAGCGTCAAGTGAAGGAGTTTGGATCGGAAACTTCATCACTGAGCTTGGCGTGGTTCCAAGTGCATTGGACCCACTGGAGATATTGTGTGACAACACTGGCGCCATAGCACTCGCTAAGGAACCAAGATATCATCCAAAGACCAAGCATATCAACCGCAAGTTTCATATAATCCGAGATTATATTGCAGATGGAGATCTGAAGATTAGCAAAGTACATACAGATCTGAATGTCGCAGATCCATTGACTAAACCTCTTCCACGTGTAAAACATGATCAGCACCTCAGTGCCATGGGTGTGAGATTGTTGCCAAATGTAAACTAGATTATTGACTCTAGTGCAAGTGGGAGACTGTTGGAATTATGCCCTAGAGGCAATAATAAATATGTTATTATTATAATTCTTGTTCATGATAAAGTTTATATTCCATGCTAGAATTGTATTAAGCGGAAACTTTAATACTTGTGTGGTTTGTGAACAACACCGTGTCCCTAGTACGCCTCTATGGACTAGCTCATTGATCAATGATGGTTAAGGTTTCCTAACCATAGACATGAGTTGTCAATTGATAATGAGATCATATCATTGGAGAATGATATGATGGACAGACCCAAACTAAGCGAAGCAATTAGATCGTTTCATCGTGTTCATCTTTGCGAAGATTTTCCTATGTCAAATATTGTATTCCTTAGACCATGAGATAATACAACTCCCTGGTATCGGAAGAAAGCTTTGAGGTCATCAAACGTCATCCTATGAGAGGGTGATCATAAAGGTGTCTCTCAGGTGATCGGAAAGTATCTGTTGGGTTGTATGTATCGAGATGGAATTTGTCCCTCCCAAGTCGGAGAGATATACTTCGGGCCCACTCGGTAATCGATATCAACACCGCTTGCAAGCATGTGGTTAAGGAGTTAATCACAAAGTGATATCGGATTACGGAACGAGTAAAGTACTTGCTGTGAACGAGATTGAACTAGGTATGACGGTACCGACGATCGAATCTCGGGCAAGTAAAATATCGCGAGACGAAGGGAATATATATATGGGATTGTTTGAATCCTAACATCGTGGTTCATCCGATATGATCATCGATGAATGTGTGGGAGTCAATATGGGTGCCCAGACCCCGCTGTTGATTATTGATAGAAGATCATGTCTGCATATTCTCGAACCCGCAGGGTCACACACTTAACGTATCTCGACGCTAGGATAGATTGGAAAATTGATTTATGAATTTTTGTTCAGAGTCTCAGATGGGATCCGGGATATCACGAGAGGTTCCGGAATGGTCCGGAGAATAAGATTCATATAAGGCAATGCAGTTTTTGGAGTTCGGAATTGTTCCGGGTTAATCGGTATTGTATCGGAAGCTTCTAGAACCTTCCGGAAGGGGACCAACGTGGCCCCACCTTCCGGGAGGGGGCATGGGCCTATGAGGGAGTGTACTGGCCGCATTGGGCCAGGGGCACAAGGCCCCATAGGGCCCAGCCGATCCTATAGGGTTTAAAATCGTTTAAACTAGAGATAGGGTTTCTAGAAGAGGGGAGAGTCCTTGCCGCCCACTCCTCCCTCCCTTGGCCGCCGGCCCAAGGCTTGGAGGAGGGGCAAGGGCTGGCCGCCCCCCTCTATAAATAGAGGGCTGGTGCGCCCCTCCCCCTTACACCTTGCCTCCAACCTAGGTGCCTTGCTGCCTTCCTCTCTCCCTCCCGACTGTTTGTAGGCGAAGCCCTGCTGCAGAAATTCTCCACCATATACACCACGCCGTCGTGTTGTAGATCCAATCCATCTCTCCACCATACTTGATGGTCCGAGGAAGGAGGAGACGTCGAGGTGCTGCACGTGTGCATCTCACGGAGGCACCGCCACTTGTGGTGCTAGATCGGATCGGATCGCGAGGAGGAGAAGCGAGTACGACTACATCACCCAAGTTCCGACGAACGTTCCGCTGTGCGAATCTTCAAGGGTATGAAGATCTAATCCGATCTCTCTCGTTGATTGCATCTCCTAGATTAGATCTTGGCTTTCCCTATGTTTGCATCCGTAGAAAATTTTGATTTACTATGCCGCGAATCCCTTCACATGTCACAGCTACGTCCTTTTTATACTTAGCATCTTTTATCTAATTGTGTATCTCTTATATGATCAATGAAATAAATCTCTTTGGTTCAATCATATTCCTGAGTCTTTTACCTCCTTTAGTGTTCATTTTTGGATCATGTAAAACCTTTATGCACAAGCTTTGCGTTTGCACTTGTGAAAATTCCGCCTACGGGCGTTAGCTTAAGTTTTCTGGTCTACACGTTCTTTGTCGTTTTTATGTGGATTCTGGAGTAGTGACTTTCGGCACTTATTGTCGGCGATTTTGTGCTCAGGTTATTGACGGTGCCATTGGGCATCATCACCTAAGCGCATGGTTCCGACAACGAGTCTTCCGACTCACGAAAAGTCAAGCATAAGAACCAAAGTAATGGATAAGCCAGCACTTGCTTAAAAAAAAATATACATGTTGGGAACTAAGTTCTTAAGTAGCAGGAAATAACAACGATTGTTTTCCACCTTAAGTTACATCATCAAGTTTTTTCCGCGCATATACCAAAGGCAAAACAAATATTACATAGTGTTTTTCACTCTTTGGGCGCAGGAGACTTGGAAGCAGCATCGTCCCCAGCCGGAGAATCACCCTCAACGTCGGCGCTATGATGAGACTCGGAGGAATCTTGGTTGACACTGTCGATGGTGTTCATGGGCACGAAGACGTCGATGTCCACCAACTCGGCAACTCTGGTGTCATATCCCGCGAGTGATGACAAGATGGCCTCGTGATCAATTTCTTTGCCGTCATCATCAACGTCGGGGATGCCAGAGGTCACCGTGTCGATGTCGGCATCTTCGTAGTGTGCCTTCACCATTGAGAGCGCCATCCTCGCGCCAGCCCGTGCACATGAAGCTTTCCAGCTTGTAACACGCTCGGGGGCTCGGCGCAGAATCTCCGAGTACTTTGGCACGGAGTCCGAGGCCTTGATGTATATCTGGAGGGGTTTTGTAATCTCCTTGGCTTGGGTGATGGCGGTGTTGATGAAGTTGCCGGCAAGAACCATGCATTCCTTGTCCGAAGGAGGCGAGCGGGTTAAACCCATAGGAGCTAAAAATTCCGACAATGAGCGCATGAGTTCAATAAACTCTAAGTATCCAGACTACAGACATACAAGGCGGAGGAAACTTACTAAAGATGCTGGCCTTGGCCTGCCAGATAGTGTCCGCCAAGGATTCCTTCTCTTCTTGGAGGAGCTTAAACGCCTCGCTGTGGCGTTGGTTTTGCTCATCAGCAGCTTGCTTCTGATCTTTTAAGATTGCAAGCTCCTCCTTCAAGCGATTGATTTCCGCGGAGGCGGAATCCTGAAGGGCTTTCATGGAATCCTCGTGCATCTTCAGCATCTCTTCCCTCTCCTTCTTAAGGATTATGTTCTCGCTGTCCAGCTGTTGGATATGATTGAACTGCTCGACAATATCCTTGGCCTTGGCGACATGTTCTGAAAAGTCGGAGAAAACAAAGTACACAGTGAGTACTCGGAGAATGAAGGCATGAAACCAAGACGGAGTGCGCAAAAAAGAAAACAGACTCTTGTTTTTGATGATCTGTTCCTTCAAGATGGCAGTTTTACCCTTTTTGGCTTCAAGATCTGCGCGCATCTTCTGGTACTTGTCGTTGGCCATGCCCCTCCGAGCATTCTCGTTCTGTGAAACAAAGGTAAAAGTTAAACTGTTGTTTAGTCTGCTTGGAACACCTAGTCGGAAACTTTCCATCTAGGCGCTCGGGGGCTACAGCGAAAGTTTTTCAACTTAGCAATATGCTTAGCTTTTCTTTAAGCATCTAGTCGGAGCTACTTCAGTTCTTGATTAGAAGCATGGGGGCTACAGTATAAAGTTTTAACTCGGAAAATTCTTAGCTTTTCTTTAAGCATCTTGTCGGAACTAATTCAGTTACAACTAGAGGCTTGGGGGCTACAGTATTGAAAATTATAAACACTGCGTATGCTACTCTTAAAGCATCTAGTCGGAATAGTTTCTTCCATATAAATGCTTGGGGGCTACAGTGAGAGTTCTTTCTAACTTAGTCACTCTTAGAGCATGTAGATGCAAAACCTATGGTTTTCTGTCTACATCCTCGGGGGCTACAGTGGGATACTCATATGAAATGCAAAAGGCAAAGTAAAAACTTACAAGTGCAGTAATCTTGAGGTTTGTAGCACTCTCGGCCAGCAGCTTGCCAAAGGAAATGCTATTTTCCCGCAAGATATCTTCTTGTCGGAGAAGCTCCTCAATACCGCACGTCGAAGATGACGGCACTCCTCCAGGAACCAGAGTTGTGTTACTCGGCATGAGCGTCGGGTAAACTATCTTCGAGAACTCGAAGGGCTTATGGGGAGCGGGGGCGCCGCCTTCGGCAGAGGTACCATCTCCCACTACCGCCTTGCTGCTACCGATGGCATCCTTAGCCGGAGCTTCAACCATTTGTAGAGCAGTCCTCTCCTGCGTCGCCTGTTCGCTGACAACAGCGAGTTCGGTAGAGGCGCCAGAATCCACTTCCATGGCAGAAGGGCCTGGTGCCTCCTGGGCTTGAGAGCTTGTCGGGGCAGAGGAAGGCTTGACGGCAGGAGTAGCAGGGGCGATGGCGGGGGAGGAGTCGCGATGCAGCATATCCTTGATATTTCTAGAAGCCCCCAAAGTCTTGGAGGTCTTCTTGAGGCTGGTCGTGGCTTTCTTCCTGAAACGTGCAAAGTGCATAAGTACAGGAACAAGACAGATAAATAAGACAATGTCGGAGAATGAGAATCTCACACTAATGGGGGTGCTTTGGCAAAAATCCCGGTGGATCTTTTCTTTTCCGCCTCCAGAGCGACGGTAGTCTTCTTGGAGGATCCACCCTCCGTCTTCTTCTTCTTGCCTCCGTCGGCAGCGTCAGAGGTGGAGCTCTTCCGCTTTCACGCCAACGGGACATCATCGTCGGACACGACCGTGACTTCCTTCATCTTTGGATCGTAGATTTGGGCAGCCAGGTTGTCCTCATCTAGATCGCTAAGCTGTTAAGTTAGAAATCACCGTGTTAAATGGGGTGGCAATGGCAAGACGGAGAAACTGGAGTATATGTCGTACACGGAAAATACATATCTACCTTTGGGTACTTGTCGTTTACGAACATGTCGTAGGTGATGGTGAAGCCACGCTTCTTATCCTTCACCTTGACGATGTCCTTCAGGCGGAGCTTGACGGAGTCGCTCGAGAAGTTATCCACGGAAATCCGGAGGGTATCCATTCGGTCACTGGTATACTCGTGCATGAACTTCGCGCGGTGTTGCAGAGGTTGGATTCGCCTGATGAACCAACACATGGCCAGGTCCAAGCCGGTCAAACCCGTCTCTACGAACCATTCGATCCGCCTTATTGCGCGAGAAGCGTCGAGGTCGGAGGGAAGGGAGGCATGGGATCTCCATGTGGAAACTTCAGCGGCTTCTCGGCCCGCCAAAGGAATGTCGGGGCCGTAGAAGTACGTCCGCTGCCAGTTTTTGCAGGACTCATGGCCGACAATGTCGGGGAACCGTCGGCCAGGTCGAATCTTGAAGCTTATGGTGCCGCAGTTCCTAAGCTCCTCCCTACTGTGTCCGGCTTCACGTTTGACAGTGAAGAAGTACACGAACAAATCTAACCTAGGCCTAATCCCTAGGTAACCCTCACAAATTGTCGCGAAGTTGCTAAGCACTAGGATGCTATTGGGGGAGAGGTTATGGGGTTGGACCTTGTAGTGGTTCAAGACGGAAAGAAAGAAGTGGGAGATGGGCACGGAAACGCCGCGTACCAGCTGAGCCCTGAGGTACACCTTTTCTCCGGCTTAGGGAGAAGGTGTCACCTCGCCGGCAGGCGCCGCCCGCCAGGCGAGCCCCTCCGTCGCGGGGAGGTAGCCTTTGGCGACCATCTCTTGGATGTCGCGGTCAGTGATGTCTGAGCCGTGCCAGTCGCCCTTGTGCGAGTCTGGCTCTTATTCCAGAGGCTCTAGCGCCGCCAGATTATGGTCGCCGCCGGTGGTTTCGATCACCGCTGATGCAGGGATGACCAGGCCCTCTGGGGGCACGACGATGGATCTCGCCGGCTTCGCCGTGGCTTCGCTCGACGCCGCCATCGATGGGGAGGAACTGCTGCTGGCCATGGAGTGCTGGAAGGATGCGACTGATGTAGAGGGAGGCTAGGGTTTTCGAGGTTTCTCGCGGAGAGCTCGAGGAGGCGTGCGGCTGGAGGAAGAATACGATGACGCGAGAGTAATAAGGTAAAAAGTGGAAAGTATCCCATGGTTACTATTTATCATGCTCTGCGTCAAGATTCGTGCAGCTGATCGGACGGTTGCCGCGTAGACGACGTGTTCGTGAACGTGCGCGGTAATTTTGCCATGTCTCCAACCGTTGCCGCCAACGGTTCATATCGCTCGCGCGGGAAAATCGGATATGATTGCGTTCTCTGCATGTGTAAGTTACGAGGCGTCGCTGACCTAAGCCTACATTGTCCTAGCTAACACGGGTAGATGAGCCGTCGCATCGAAGATTCTGGCATGGACGGATTTAATCCGACTACGGAAGAGTACGATGGAAGATTTAGGATTTCTCCGGCTTACCATTTGAAGACGGAGAAAAGCCTTGCAGGGTTCTTTGGGAGGACTACAAGATATTGCTTGACGATTTGCCGACATCCATCTAGACGGAGCATTCAACATGAAGAGGCAAGACGGGACAAGATCTCGGAGTTCTCCGGGGGCTACTGTTGGGGATATGCTATATGGGTATCCTTATAGCATGTCTCTTATCCGACTAACCCGGGTGGCCCATAGTCGGTAGCATGACCTATGGCCTGCTGGGCGGCCCAGTTAGGTGGATCCAGAAGGGAGGCCCATGCCGGATAAAGGAAGGCTACAGTGGAGTCACCAGCGTACCCGGAGCCTTGGAGTGCAAGATACACAATACTAGTAATAGACGATGTAGGACTCTATAACCTGTCCGGCTAGGACTTTTCCCTGTAACCCTAGGACCTGGCGACTATATAAGTCGGGCCTATGGGAGCCTTTAGGGCACAACTTCAGACAACCTAGTATCGATTCATACAACCTCGCACATCGAACCTATCTCTGTAACTCGGCGTATTGCCCTTATAGTGATTTATAGCAGGAGTAGGATTCCGCCACTGTTGTGGGATCTGAACCTGGGTAAGGTGTGTTAGCTCGTACCCGTCAACCGTCCGCCTTACCCCACGTCTCTAAACACGCACTGTGAGGACCCCTCCATGGCGTATTCGTCGGCAATACCACGACAGCAACGACGCCTACTACCTCACTGACGTCCGAGGCGACGGAAAACCCGACGTCAAGCGGCCATGGAATGTAAACCTCCTACGTAAGTTCTACTCCTAGAACTCCAGACATGTACCTCCTACCCGCTATGAAATAAAGAAGATCGATTCACACAAATTGTGTCCACTCTCCGTACCTTGTGCCACTCGCACTCGTAATAACAGCGCTATGCTACTCGCAGAAGTCAACCTTTGGTGACTCGATCGGCACGGCCAAGTAGTGCGGTACGAGGGCACTGGAAAACTTCAGGCCTCATACCGTCCATGAAAAAAGCCAACCCGGAGCCCCATTGGAGTCGCCTCGCTCGACTAGAATAGCCAAGACAACTGCATTCGCTTCCCACAGCGACCCAGTCCTCCACATCCTCCGCGCAGCGACTTGAACAACAATGTACCACGCTCGGGGATTGACGCCAGCCCAAAGAGGAGTGGCTAGGGAAAAACTCCAAGTACGAGAGCGCTCCCTAGAGTCTCCACGCGACTGGTCCTACGGATCAGGTGGAGTGACGCGCCTAACACAACGCGCCTCGTCCTCACCTACGTCAGGCACGCGACTAGAACAGCCAAGTAACATGCTCGGGGACTCGGCGACCCGACCCTGTTCGCGCACGGGAAAACGGCCAAGTAAAGAGCGCCCCTTGGAGTCGCCATGCGACTGGCTTTCCGAGCCATGGCGAGTCGACCTTAACTCACTAACAGTCCAAACAACACATAAAAACAAGGTTAACCCCATAAAAAGGGAGGACGCGCTCGGGGAATCGCACAACCACAACCAAACCAGAAAAACAATGACAAAAGAACCCTTGTATTTCTTCATAGTAGCAAAATTTGTTCGCTTACAAGGATAATTACACATTCGTCCTAAACTAACGCCGATCGGCAAAGTACTCTATTCTGCAGGCTTCGACGAGGAGGTGCCACCATCCTTGCGACAGCGGATAAAGGGAACCCACGGATTCGATAGGTACGTCGTGAGTTCACCCGCCATGTCCGCACGAAACGGCTGCTCCACCTTGAAGTCGCGGTGCGCTGGCTCGGGGTCGTTCGGGGCGACGATCGTTTCCTGGTAAGGAATGAGATCGCCCACACCCGGTTGGCGTACACCGCCGCCCGCTCCGTCAGCTTTAGCACCTCGGCGATATCGACTGAGCCCGTCGATGAAGGGTACCCGCTCGTGACGTCGTCAAGGTCGAAGTCGTCAGGAAAATGCGCGAGCCCAAGGCTCGCTCCACGAGGGAAGGCCGACCAATGTCAATGAACTCCACAACTGTCGGAGCCTTCTCTAGATAGCGCCAAACTTTGACGAGGTCGCTCGGGATCACCTTTGTGGGCGAGATCTCCTGAAGATACACCCGGAGGCAGGTCGCTAACAGCGCGGCAGAATCAACCAGAGTGGTGACACATTGTCGCGCGTCCTACGACTGCGCTTCTTCGGCATTATCAGTAATCAGGCCTGCAACACACAAGCAAATACTAAGGGAAGTACCAGCAAAACAATGCGGTTCGCGCGCTCGGGGAGTCCCAGAAGGAAAACTCACCAATCAGTGGACGATAGAGATCCGTGATGAAACTTTGAAGAGCAGAGAGGTCATTCTGCAGACCGGCGAATAGTGCGTCCGACACCTTACGCTCCACGGCAGCAGAAGCAACGGCCGCCTTGGCCCGTCCATCCGCCGAGCTCACCTCCGCCTTCGCCTCCTTGAGCTCACGCTCCAGTTCAGCGATTCGCTTCTCCACGGCGCTCAAGGACGACTAGGCAGCCGTCAGCTCACTCGCCGGAACGAGGCCCTGGCGATCCTCCTTCACCGCGACCGCATTATCCTCTCCTTCAACAACAAAACGATTACAAACATAACAAGTTTATGATCAGCGCCAAGCATGATGAACACTCACCCGCATTCACTTGAAGCTGCTCGTTCGTATCCTGAACAGCGAGGAGCTCCTTCTCCACGCGATGCTTGGCAGCAAGCCGCTCTGCCGACTCGCACTGCAGGCCCTGTGCAACAATGAAAGCGTCAGCGACAAAAATTCCTAAGTTCCTAGCCGCTGAAATTCAGCAACTAGCCACTCGGGGACTGGATGACAAAAATTCCTAAGTGCCTAGACGCTGAAATTCAGCGACTAGCCACTCGAGGACTGGACGGCAAAAATTCCTAAGTGCCTAGCCGCTGAAATTCAGCGACTAGCCACTCGGGGACTGGATGGCGAAAAACAATAAGAATCCAACCACTGAAATTTAGTGGCCCGATCCTCGGGAACTGGACATACCTGGATGGCGGCACCTAGCATGCCGTGAAGTTCCATCGCATCCACCGACGAGAGCACGAGTGGAGTATGCCCGCAACGCTGTTTGACTTCCGTACCGGCAGCCCCAGGCAATTGGCTTGATGGCACCGAGGCACTCGCTGTGGCAGCCCTCGCTACAAAGCGAGGGAACGTCACCACCGCGGCTCCTGCACCACCCGAAGGCGTGCCGGTTGCCTCAAACGAGGCCTTGGGGCCTGCCCGCTGCGGCTCCCCGTCCTCCATGGCCCTCGGAGCCACGTCCACCGCAATCGGAGTTTCGCTCGGGGCAACGGATGGTTTGTCCGATATTGTGACGACCTCGTCTCCTTTTTCTCTCTTGGCGCCTTCAGCGGGCGCCTCAACCTCATCGCCTTTTCTCTTCTTCGAGGGGTCAGCGGGTGCCTCCGTGGCACACGAGGGAACCTTGGCCACCGAAGCGTGACCTATCTTATTCACTCCTGTCCTATGCAACAACTCCGTCAGTAGACTCGCCAGTCAAACATACATCAAGCAGACAAACGAAAGGATTGAGAAACACTCACTTGGCGACTTGGATAAATCGTAGACCAGTATGAATACTGGCCAGCTTCTCCAGCTCTGTCCCTAGTTTCCGAATAAGGACCGCCTCGAACACGCTATGCACCCACGACACTGACGGCTTCTTCGAGGACGAGGACGAGGCCGCGGCAGGAGGTTTAGTAGCGATCATCGCGGGAGCTCCTCTTGGCGGTGAGGCCCCTGCCGCTGGAGCGGCCACCAGCCCGGTAACTGGGACGAACGGCGGCGGTAGCGATGCCAACAGCACCTCGTCTTCCGTGACGGTCGCACCAGTCGCCGCGATCGCATGCACCGCCGCTTCTTCGGCTGTGCTGGTAGCATCGGAGCTACTCGCAGACCGAGGAGGAGACACCGGCTTATCCGGCTCCGTCTTCTTCTTTGGTGGCGGCAGCTTCTTCTTCTTCGATGGTGTGGCTTCACGCTGCGAAGTGTGCTCGGGAATCTCATCGTCGTCGTTGTCGTGGGCCTCGAGGCTCTTGCTGGCCTCGAGCTCGCGTTGATGTTGCCCACGGGTCTTGCGAACCGTGGGTGCGACGACCTCCATGGCTTCGTCGCCATCGTCGTCATCATCATCGTCACCGCCCACGTCACTTCTGGCATCGCCCTTATCGGGCGAAGACTCGCTCTCGTATTCGGCGGACGAGTTCGAGTTCTCTTCATCTGCGGCTGGAAGCCAACCTTCCACCACTTGGAATAGCTCCAACAGCCAAGCAAAATTAGCACGATCGCGAATGCAAAACTGCGACTATGAGTGCATGGGAAATAAAGGAACTCGCCGTTGGGGCTTGGCACTTCGCGGTGTAAGGTGCGACCCCGACCTTTGCATCGAGATACACCACCAGGGTAATCTTCTTCAGGGACAAGGTGTAGTCGTTGAGTCTCCACTCGGCATGGCAGGACTTCGTCGGGTCGTCCTTGCCTATGTACTCGTACATATAATGGGCGCGGCTGGCCAGGGGCACGAGCCGTCGTCTGAGCCAGCAGTCGTAGAGATTGATGGTTTGGAGGCCCTTCTTCTTCAGGTTGCGGATGGTCTGCAACATCTCGTCGACGACCATCCGCTGATCTAGCGGAAGCTTGGTGACTTGGAGCCGACGCGGCTCGGGCCGGTCGGCGGAGTACGTCGGGTGAGCCACCTCGTCGCCTGGCGGCGACTCGGTCACGTAGAACTAGCTCTTCTTCCATTCATTTGCTGCTTTGGCGGGCAGCATCGGATCAAAGAAAGACGCCTTCGACTTCAGCTGAAAGGTCAGGCCGCCCGCGGCTAACATCGGGCCGCCTGCCTCTTCGCGGATGATCCTCCCATGGAACAGATCTTGCCATAGGGGAAGTACGGCCGACAACCCATGTAGCACTCATAGAACGCCATGAAGATTGCGAGTTGCTCGATGCTGTGCGGCCCTAGGTTCGACGGTTGGATGTCGTAGTAGGCGCAGAAGTGGCAGAAGAAGAGGGAGGTGGGGAATCCGAGCCCCCGCTCCAGATGGCTGGTGAAGCAGACGAATTCCCCCTCACGCGGGTTTGGGATCACCTCTCCGGCCGCGGGGATGCGCCATCTCCCGGTGCGGAGGATCCTCGCCTCCTCGAACGACTTTAGCAGGGCCTTCGTACACTTGGATCTGCCCCATGGTTCCGCTGGAGGGGCCATAGATTGAGGGATCTGGGGCTGTGAATCGCTCTGGGTCGCTCTGGTCGCTGCGCGGAATGGAGAATTGAGAATGCACGAGATCGGAGGAAGTGAAGGAACTATTTTCCCCTCGCCCGTCACTTTCCTTACATAGCGGTTGTTACCCGCCATTTTCGGAGAGCCGTTACCACGCGGTAATTACACCGATATTACCGTTGGTTTACCCAACAACTAGTTTGACTAGCGCTGACGGTCCAACTTCATCCACTCGACTCGCTGTCTTTAGCGACTTGACGATTCGCCGACCCGATCACTATAACAGTGACTTAACTGTTCGCCGACCTGTTCGCCAAGCTGCGATCTGATTGGTCGTCGTTATTGCGACTAAAATGACTAGTTTTTTCCTTGTTCAGGAGTCCACCGCCGACTCGACTGGGCATCCAAATTGGACCCGCATACTCCGACTGCCAATGAACACATGCAACGAATCAACGACGGCCTTGGGGACTACTGATGGGGATATGCCTACCGAGGTATACCCAGGAGGACGTTTCCTATTGGCCCAAGCTGCCAGCAAGTGGGCCTGCAGGACGGCGACTAGATCGAGACTTGGCGAGGACTTAGGCGACTGGAAACTAGAGGCCCAAAAGCGTAGCTAGGCCCAGTCGGATTAGGTCAAGAACCTTATGAATCCTTAACCAATTCGGTTGTAGATCTGTAAATCCTAGCGAGGTGAGCCTATATAAACCTCCCTAGGGTACGCATAGAGGACACATTCCATCGTACACCCTAGCGACTCGCCGCCTAGTCGTCGAGCTCGCCCTTGTACTCTCTCCAAAATACAATCTAGCAGGAGTAGGTCTTTACCCTCCGGGGGGCCGAACCCGCGTAAAACCTTGTGTCTCCGCCCTCATCTCGCTCCGTAGATGGTCGGCCGCCCTTGCCCTTTGTTCTACTACTCGCTTCCGATTGCAGCATCTGCCGTGGCCATTCCCTGGATTAAATAGAGGCATGAACCCACTATCGAGCATAAATACCCCCTCTTGGAGTCACTAGCATCTACTTGGCCAAGGTATATACTAGAAACGGAGAGCATGCAAGATCACAAACAACACAAATATGATAGAATCAATAAGACAAAACCATTAATCAATCTGACATAGTAATCTCAATATCCATCGGATCCCCGCAAACACAACATGCATGATTACAAATAGATGACCTTGATCATGAACGGATCTCACAAGATCTAAACATGGTATCACAAAGGAGGGGATACAACCATCTAGCTACTACATGGACCTGTAGTCCAAGGTGGAACTACTCACACTTCATACCGGAGGCTGGCATGATGAAGAAGAAGGCCTCCGGGATGATATCTCCTACGGCAAGGTGCCGGAAAGAGCTTCAGATCTCCCCGATCTAGGGACGATGCTGGCAGCGGCTACAGACGGTTTCGTGGAATATTGATTGGGTCCTTAGGGTTTCTGCATCGGGGGATCTTTATAGGCAAAGAGGTGAGGCAGGGGCAACCAGGGGGGTCACACCCAGGCGCGGCTAGCCCTAGCCTGCGCTGCCAGGGGGTGTGGCCCCCTGGTGCCTCCCCTCCATCTCGTACTCTGGCTCCGTGTTCCCCACGATAAAATATTGACTTTGGCTTTTGTCCCGTCCAATTCTGGAATATTGATTTTCTGCCTTTCTTTGAACCAAAAACGGAAGAAAACAGGCGACTGGCACTATGGCATCTTGTTAATAGGTTAGTACTAGAAAACATATAAAAACACCTTAAAGTGTAGAAAAAGCAAAGCAAAGTAGATACTAAACAAGCATGGACATCAAAAATTATAGATACGTTTTCGACGTATCAACAAGCTGCCTCGGGCGGCCTTGTATCTGTAGAGGTGCCCTGTGGCATCCCGCTAAAACCACTACTAGAAAATCGCGTTGATTTTGTGCATTGCATCATCATGACATCAGCATGCATCTAATTGATTAAAACTACTTTTGCTAAAAGACCTACTTTGTTTTCTATATTAATATCCTCCCCCTTTGTTCAAACCAAACCATCGGTCCAGCCGGATCGTTTATTCATCTAAAACTATTTACAAAATTTAATTTTAAAATAAAAGAAAACCCTAGTCAAAAATATCTAGTCCTAAAACTACCCAGTCCTATCCTACCCACCCTTCCTCCACCTCACCCCACCCAACCGGTGCTCGCCACCTCACCACTCCCTTTCCCCCTATCCTATTCCAGCTCGCCACATCAGACCCTCTCTCCCCCACTCCCTGGAACCCGGCCCCACCACCTGCCTCTCTCCCTGGCCCGACCCACACCCTCCACCCTGCCGCCTCCCCGTCATGTTCCCAGGGCCCACCTCCCTCTGATCTTTTCCCCACCTCACAACCGCCCGCAAGCCCCGCTCCCCTCGCCCGCTCTCCTCCCACCATCTCTCGCCCCGCACGCGACGCAGCCAGCTCCCACCATCGCCGTCCCCCGCCTGCCTCTCTACTCTGCTCGCCAAGAGCCCTGCCGCCGGCCTTCCTCCCCTGAACCGCGGGCCTCCCCTCCCTCTCCTTCGTCTCCACCGCCCTCTGTTGCCGTCCTCGCTGCCCGCTCCCCCCCGTCGAGCTCTGCGCCCTCCTCGGCCTCCCCAACGTCGCCGAGCTCCCCATCCCGTGTCTGACGCCGCCGTCGCCGGCGGGCCCCTCTGCAAGCTGCCTCGCCCCGACCTCCGCCCGCGGCCGCGTGCCCTACCGCCGGCGCGCCCTCCCCGTCTCTCCTCGCCTCTGCATCCTCGCGCAGCCGTCGCCAGGCACGTCAGCAGGCCGCCAGCGACCTCGCCCGCCCGGCCGCGAGCTTCCCTGCCTCCTCCCCTCTGCCCCGAGCGTCGCGCCTCCCGCCCAAGTGCTCCGCCGTCACGGGCCCTAGCTCCGGCCGGCCTCGACCGCCTCTGCCCGCCTCCCCGGCGCAGCAGCGCGCCCCCCCGGCCGCCTTCTTCGATCTCCTCCGAAGAGCCCCTGCAACGCCCGACCCCGAGGCCCCGAGCTCGTCGCCATGCCCGCCGTCGAGGCCCTCCTCTCCAGCGCCTCCCCTGCATCGCCCGGCGCCCTGGTGATCTCCGCCCGCCCGCCTCCTTGCGACATCCTGACCCCGTGGGCCCCTGCTCTATGCAACCTCGTCTGTCCCGCGACAGAGTCCGGCACCCCCGCAGTATCCGATATCCCTTCCCCCTCGCGCCCGAGCGGGTCCCGTCTGCAACCACCGGGGACACCACCACCTCGCCATGTCTGGCCCACAATCCATCTCCTCCACCGCTGGTTTTCCTTGCCCGCGCGTGTCGTTGGCCGCGCCCTCTGCTTCCTCCTCTCGCGACCTTCTCTGTACGTTGGCTGTGTGTGGTTTCAGTCGATGTGGACGTTGGTGGACCATATTAGGTAAGTGGGTGTAGTGGCATGGTTGATCTGGAGTTGTTACTGTTAGGGTGAGATCGAACGTCGACACGAACTAGTCTGAACTAGTGCATTGAAGCCCGCCAAGATCTACTCTAACAACAAGGCCTTCGGAGTGGAATCAACAAGATCTACCTCACGGAGCGGCGAACCCCCAGACCCGGAGCATTCCTGGACACCAAGATCTACCGGCGACCCGAACGCCAATACCGACTCGATGGCGCGGACCCGACAAGATCTTCGCAACGACAAGATCGACACCGACCAGGGCGAGTCCGATGCGCCCCCGACGCCACACCAAGTCCTTCTTCCCGGAACGCCAAGCTCTTCATCTTGTACCCGATCTTCGAAGACCGATCCCGACGAACCCTGAACCCGGAGACCGAACCCCGAAACCCCAAGATCTGCCGTACCGCGATGTGTGAACCCAAACCCGAGACCTTATTTTATTAAATGATATATACTTGTTGCATATTAAATTGTCATACTTGCATACATGTTGTGGGATTGGGGACCTTATGCCGATTCACCTAAATTAAATATGGGGCCATATGCGGGCGATTCTAGTCTAATATTCGCTCCATTTAAATTGGTGTAGCGAACCGATGCCATGTTTCGCCCTGTTAACCCAACACTTAATTTGCGGGGTAGATAAATAACTTGAACCGTCTAATTAAATGTCGGGACCCTGGTTCCGCTTAATATGATCTAATTGCATTGCACCTTTGCCATGTCATACATCATACATGCATCATGCCCGATCTTTTGCCGTAGTATTAAATATGGCATCCGGTGTTTCTTCTAGTGCTTTGCTTCTTCACGGATTAGGCCGATGAGTTGATGTGAGTGTCGACCCGATCTTCGGATAAATCTTCGGCAATGTTTTCAGGCGAGCATCTCCCCCTTTCTACCTATCTTACTTTTATAGTATTTATTTCCCTCTTATTGATCTATTGCTATCTGTGTTGCGTTGCTCTAGTTTTCGTACCCGTGATATCCCTTGCAGCCTTATATTACCTTGGACACATCCTATTACCTGTTGTTTGGTAGATAGTTGGACTTGCGCGTCGTAGTCGCTTGCTCAAGTGCTGTTGCGTGTCGTCCAATACCACAGTTGTTGGAGTTTTGCCGTGTGTTTATTGTTGGAGAAGATCAAGACTTTAATTACTGTTTAACAACTAAAATTGAAGTAGGTAAATGCAGAGGCACAGGTGGGCAATATATGTTATTTGGTTGTTAACCGTCCACTTGTGTCCCGTAGGACCCCGAGTACTTGATACCTGTTCCTTGAATATTCGCGCTATCCACATCCGGGAGGATTATGGGACCCCCCTGAGCCAGAGCTTGATTCATTCTTATTTCTTGGGGCCACAAACTAGTTTGAGGTTTTATTTACTATCCTGTACTTATGCCATGCTTTACTGCTTTATTTAAATTGTGCGAGGTACTGCACACTGTACTGTTTAGGATCGGGACACGTTTTCACGGTATCGACAAGCCCAGTCACACTTTCGGGTTCCCAGTCGTTTACAGCCGTCCACCCAAACCTTGAGTCCGTCTCGGAGTTAGCTAACTTCGTTGCGGGTAGCTTAATGGGGTGGCCCCCTGAAATATTTCTGAATCTGGTGATTGCTTTGTCGTGAAGGCCTCCTTGGGTTTTGATTTGGTTTTTCCGAGGTCGATCGAGTGTGTGTTGCTATTTGTGCACCCCTGCAGGGTAAAACTTTCTAAAAGCCGTGTCCGCGGTTATGGACGACTTGGAGCACAGTATCTCGATCATATACAACTATAACTAAAGTAGTGCTATAAATTTAACTTTATAATGACTAGTAATCAGCTTCACTATAATGTAATGGCTAAATAAAATTGCCAACAATTGCTTGTTTGGGTTGTCGCTTGCTACCATTGTACCTGACTAGTAAGTATTGCAACTATAACGGAATGGCTAAATAAAAGTACCAACAACTGCTGGGTTTTGGGGATATCTCGTGCTAACTGTATCTGACTAGTAAGAGTGCAACTAAAATGGAATGGTTAACTAAAATTGCCCACTGCTTATTATATCAGGATGACTATCTATACCTGACTAGTAATTTCTACAACGATAACTGAATAAATAAAACTGCCAACTGTGTGAGTTCCTCGGTTGACTTCCTCGTTTGGTCTCGAGGGGGAATACCAGGATGGGTATGCTTGGTGATAGTATCAGGTTGGTTCCGAATAGGTCTTTCTTATCTCTCTCTGATAGCCGACCGTTGTATCGAGTCTCTATAGGTTGTTTAGTGCATGCTGCCGCTGCCGCTTCAGTCCACTATACCTATGTAGGCGAGGACCGCCGAATTATAGCCTCGCCGTGTACTGGCCTCAGTACTGATGCTCCTCCTTTTCCTTTGCCCTTTGTCGGCACCCCTTTTGTTTAAGCAGGTTTTGAGATCGACGTCGTTAGCAGGGTTACCCTTCCGGCTTGGCCTGGGCAGGGTTATGGATGCCATTGGTTATTCTTCAGGGCTCTTAGCCCCATTTGCATCTTGTCCGTACTCGGACTCTCTATCATTTTCAAGGTGATTTGGATCTTTGTTCTGTATATCTGTATTCTTGACTCATGGAGTCGTGTTGTATATATATCTGTTCTGTGGGTCCCATCGAGGACTGTTGTGTAATGTTATTACTTCGTTTTCCACCCGCACGCAAGTGCCTGGTGGGCACCTTTGAATCATTTCTATGCGGGTTTGGCGAGAATCGCTGAAACTTGCATAGGGCCGATTCTGAGGGTGTTACATGCCCCTTCCTGCCGGTGTGACATTGTCAACTCCGAGTTTGCTCTGGGTTGATTCTTTGAGCTCCTATGAGGATGGAAATGATGAAGAGTTGGCCCCGTAGACACCATTGGCTTCCACCAACAGCGTCATTCATGGCTCGGGCCTCCACCAACAACGTCATTCATGGCTCGATTCGTGGCAGCGCTGATGTGTGCCATTGTGTGAAGGTGTCGGCAAAGCTCTGTGGCGGCCTCTCTCCTTCATCTGTTGCTCTTGGTGATGAGGAAGGCTGGTTATAGGTGGGTGGGGCGGTCGCCCTAGTCACGAGCCATCGTCGTTGCTTCACAAGAAGGTCCTGAGCATAGCCTTTCCTTCAAGTGATGGGCTCAAGGGAGATGCCTTCGGTGCCTCGAGCATGACCACCAGGTCAGCTCATGTCATGAGCCCTTCAGATGCATCTGTTGTTATTGTCTGGGTCATCATGAGCGTTTATGTCATGCGTGCTTCCCTGCCGCTCGTTCTTGCTCTCCATAAACTCTTGCTCATCCTCCGGACGCTCATGCTCCTAACCAACAGAGCCACTCTCCGTTGACTTGGTCTCGTCATCCCTCGTCGTCCTAAAGTTGTGATGAGGTCGTGTCCAACTCGTCGTTGCATGCAACAGTGCCGCCAAGTCCCTCTCCTAGGTGTTGCAAGGAGTTCAAGATCAATGCTAGTTCGGACTCCCCTTTTTAGTACCAGGTTGCATTGATGCGCTTGGAGCTCCTTCAGCTGTTTGATGTTCGCATCGAGGACGTGTCTCGCCCCCTTCGTGAGGAGGTGGCAACGCTCACGCGGTTGCTGGCGCGCGATGGTGTTTCGTTCGAGACGATGGCGGTGCATACTCCACTTTACTCCGCTGAGCAGAAGTCGTCTGTGGTTGAGGAAGAACATTTATAGAGTTGTTTCTCTCCTAGTGGAAGTCTCTACTGATCATCGTGTCCTGGTGTGTCGTCTTTTTCTAAGGGTGCGGGCTTGAGTGGGTTAATGGATCCAGTGATGCAGATCATGCCAAAATTTGATGAGTTGTGGGGGGGGGTATGTTGTGGTGCTTCCTTTGGATCTAGGCTCTTTTGAGGCCTTGGAGGTGGCCACAGCACCATCGCCACCGCAGTTGCCCACCTCTATGGTCATTGGAAGAGTGTTGGGACATAGCTCTAAGGATGTTTTATCTAGAGAGCATTGCGGCTTGCTCGCAGAGGCGGCGAGCCCCAGATATGGCGAAGACATTGATTGTGTCTTGGCGGGGAAGGCTTTGGAGGATATTATCAGGAAGATGGAGAAGTCTCTCAGAGGCAGAAGAAGAAAAGGAGGTGTTGCGAGGAAGGCTTTAGCTAAAGATTGATTGTTGGAGCTTCTTTTCGGTCGTCGGTTAGGTGGGTCTTCTATACGGCGTCATGCTCCAGGTATCGTCAGTTTGCGGTTGTAGTAGGTTGTGGGTGTTTGTTGGTTTTAGAGGTTGTGTTTCTTAGATGTTCTCTTGTGGCCGTTAATTAATTGAGCAATTTTCTTCTTCTTAATTAATAGATTAGGAGAAATCTTTTGTCCCAATTCATGGGAAAAATGTGCTCCTTTCTCGTCTAAAAACGGAGGTAATATCTTGGGTTCGGAGAGTAGGCTTTAATAATGAGTAGTTTTTGTATTAATTTAATTCAAATATAAATTATTACAGAATAATTTTCAAGATTAACTAGCATACGCATAGTAGACATGCACCATATATGTAAGTGAAAACCTAGAACATATACGCATACAGCAATAATAGTAATCAACATAAAAACAGGCCTTTCGTCCAGGCCATTAGTCCCGGCTGTGGCTGGGGCCGGGACTAATGGCCCTGACCAGACGGCCCGAGCCACCAAGAACCATATGTCCCGGTCCGTTAGACCCCATTAGTCCCGGTCTAACACTTAAACCGGGATTAAAGGGCCCTGGCCCTGCCGCTCGCTGGGGGCTCCTCCTTTAGTCCCGGTTTGTATCTCCAACCGGGACTAGTGGTCTGGCTCTATATATACGCACAACCCCCTTCCCCTCTCAACTGTTTTTTTTGGTGGAAGAGAGTGTTGTTGTGCTATTTTTTTTCTTGTTCATACATATGCACTAGAGGTGTTCGGTGAAATGTCCATTAGAACGATGCAAGTTTAGGTCACACAAGACATACATGATATGAGGTGCCTGAGCCACACTTAAGTTTTCTCATCTTTGTTTCCAAGTGTAATAAAAGGTTAGCAACTATTTTCTCGTTAAGACCGTCGTGTGGTACTAATTTTAGCATAGTGGTTGCGTTTGACATATATTTGTATGATACCAATGAGCCATCCATAGATGTACGGTGACCGACGCTCTGCCGCTTTTAGAGAAGGCATGCGTTCTTTTCGAGTTGTGGCCGAGGAGAACAAGCGACGGGATGGTTTTATGTGTTGTCTATGTGTTGACTGTAGGAATGAGAAGGCTCACACTTCCGCAAGAGTCATTCAGAGCCACCTTCTTCGGTTTGGTTTTATGTCTGGCTTAAATGTTTGGACCAAAAACGGAGAAAGAGGGCTTGTGATGGAAGACGACGATGAAGAAGAGAACGATGATGACAACTACCGATCTATGTTCCCTGAATACGCTGATACCGCAATAGAAGACAATGAAGAAGAAGGAGGTGAAGAACAGGAACCAGACCGGCCCACTAATGATCTTGGTCGGGTCATTTCTGATGCAAAGCGAGACTGCGACACAGAAAAGGAGAGGTTGCAGTTTGAGCATATGTTACAGGACTACAACAAATTGTTGTACCCAACTTGTGAAGATGGCCAGAAGAAGCTGGGTAGCACACTAGAATTGCTGAAGTGGAAGGCAGAGACCGGTGTGACTGACTCGGGATTTGAGAAGTTGCTGGTACTCATGAAGAGGTTTCTTCCAAGAAATAATGAATTGCCCACCAGTACATACGAAGCAAAGAAGCTCGTCTGCCCTCTAGGATTAGATGTGCATAAGATACATGCGTGCCCTAATGACTGCATCCTCTACTGCGGTGAGAAGTACGAGAATTTGGATAAATGCCCGGTATGCACTGCATTGTGGTATAAGATCAGAAAAGATGACCCTGGTGATGTTGATGGCGAGCCACCCAGGAAGAGGGTTCCTGCCAAGGTGATGTGGTATGCTCTTATAATACCATGATTGAAACGTTTGTTCAGAAACAAAGCATGCCAAGTTGTTGTGATGACACATGGAAGAATTAAGAAAGACGGTATGTTGAGGCACCCCGCTGATGGTCGACAGTGGAGAAAAATCGAGAGAGACTTCCCGAACTTTGCTGGTGAAGCAAGAAACTTATGGTTTGGTCTAAGTACAAATGGCATGAATCCTTTTGGGGAGCAGAGCTACAGTCACAGCACCTGCCCGTCACTCTATGTATCTACAACCTTCCTCCTTGGTTGTGCATGAAGCGGAAGTTCATTATGATGCCAGTGCTCATCCAAGGCCCGAAGCAACCTGGCAACGACATTGATGTGTACCTAAGGCCATTAGTTGATAAACTTCTACAATTGTGGGCCGAACCAGGTTTACGTGTGTGGGATGAGCACAAACAGGAGCCATTCGACCTACGAGCGTTGTTGTTCGTAACCATCAATGATTGGCATGCTCTTAGTCTCAGGACAGATGAACAAGGGATATAATGCATGCACACACTGTTTAGATGAGACTGAAAGTATATATCTGGATAAATCTAGGAAGAATATGTACCCGTACAATCGTCATTTTCTTCCGCCCAGACACCCGTTAAAGAAAAAAGGCAAGCATTTCGATGGCGAGGCAGATCACCGGAAGAAGCCTGCCCACCGTACTGGTGTTGATGTATTTGGTATGGTCAAGGATTTAAATGTAATATTTGGAAAGGGTCCCGGAGGACAACCTGTTCCGAAAGACGCCGACGGACGAGCACACATGTGGAAGAAGAAATCTATATTTTGGAAGCTACCCTATTGGGAAGTCCATGAGGTCCGCTCTGCAATCGACGTGATGCACGTGACGAAGAATCTTTGCGTGAATATTCTAGTATTCTAGGGCTTGTATGGGAAGTCAAAAGATACACCGAAAGCACGGGAGGACCAGCAACGTCATAAAGGACGAGACGGCAAGCATCCAGTGCAGTTTCAAGGGCCTGCCAGCTACGCTCTTACCAAGGAAGAGAAGGAAATATTTTTGGAAATCCTTTTCAGTATCAAGGTCCCGTCTGGCTTCTCGTATAACATAAAGGAAATAGTAAATATGAAAGATAAAAAATTCCAAAACCTAAAGTCCCATGACTGCCACGTGCTTATGACGCAATTGCTTTCGGTTGCATTGAGAGGGATTCTACCGGAAAATGTTCGGCTGGCCATTGTGAAGGTATGTGCATTCCTCAATGCAATTTATTAGAAGGTAATCGATCCAGAAAGTCTATCAGGGTTACAGATTGATGTGGTCCAATGTCTGGTCAGCTTCGAGTTGTTGTACCCTCCATCTTTCTTCAATATTATGACGCACCTCCTAGTTCACCTAGTCGAAGATATTGGAATTCTCGGTCCCGTGTTTCTACACAATATGTTCCCCTTCGAAAGGTTCATGGGAGTCTTAAAGAAATATGTTCATAACCGTGCTAGTCCAGAAGGAAGCATCTCCAAGGGATATGGAACAGAGGAGGTCACTGAGTTTTGTGTTGACTTTCTTCCTGACCTTAAGCCGATTGGTGTTCCTGAATCTCGGTATGTGGGGCTGACTGGAAAAGGCACACTAGGAAGGAAAACAATGGTATGTATGGACATGGATTCTTTCAATAAAGCACACTACACAGTTCTACACAATTCCACCTTGGTGGCTCTGTATATCGAGAAACACAAGATTATTGTACGCTTGGAAAACCCGGAGATGCCTGACTCCTCGATTAAAGTGGAACACGAGGACACTTTCGGCAGTTGGTTGCAGAAGCATCTCATGAATAACAACACTGTTGAAGATCATCTGTACTTGTTGGCACGGTTACCATCTTCGACTATATGTACTTTCCAAGGGTACGAGATAAATGGTAATACATTTTACACGATCGCCCAAGATAAAAGGAGCACCAACCAAAACAGTGGTGTCCGTTTGATGCAACAGATGACAATGGGCAGAAGGACACATATTATGGGTACATAGAGAAGATATGGGAACTTGAGTATGGACCTATTTTTAAGGTCCCTTTGTTTCGGTGCAAATGGGTCAAGATGACAGGAGGAGGGGTACATGTAGACGAAAAGTATGGCATGACAACAGTGGATCTCAACAATCTTGCGTACATGGAAGAACCGTTCGTCCTAGCCAACGATGTGGCTCAGGTTTTCTATGTGAAGGACATGACTACGAAATCGAGAAAAAGAAATCAGCAAAAGAATACATCGTCCGATGAGCCAAAGCGCCACATAGTTCTTTTATGGAAAAGAAACATCCTGGGAGTGGATGACAAAACAGATATGTCAGAAGATTATAATAAGTTTCATGAAATCCCGCCCTTCAAAGTGAAAACTGACCCAAGCCTCCTATTAAATGATGAAGATTCTCCATGGCTACGGCGCAGAAGAAAACAACAACACTAGATAGGGATGTTGGTGTAATATATTAAACCGTTTATGTAATCATATTGTTAAATGATGAAGATTCTCCATGGCCATGACGGCCGCACTATAAATAGAGGGAAAGGGCAGGGCGGGATGGGCCAGGCAGCACCAATAATAGGGGTTAAACCTTTAGTCCCGGTTGGAGAAACCAACTGTGACTGGAGGGATTGCGGCAGGCTGGGCCAGGCAGCACCAATAATAGGGGTTGAACCTTTAGTCTCGTTTGGAGAAACCAACCGCGACTGAAGGGATTGCGGCAGGCTGGGCCAGGTAGCACTAATAATAGGGGTTGAACCTTTAGTCCCGGTTGGAGACAACAACCGGGACACAACACGAGTGAGCACTAATAATAGGGGTGAGTGTCGACATTATGTCGTGAGTGTCGACACTATGCCGAGCTGCTTGTACTATAAATAGGCCATTCCTCCAGCCAGTTTGAGGCATCACCAAGATTGATGGTTTTCGAGAGCAGGGACACCACTACGGCCAGTTTCAGGGAGATGCCGCCGGAGCCCAGTCCTCCGGCATCTCCAAGAAACTGGTTGAAAGAACATGTTGGGCCCCCATGAGTGGTTTTGGTAATTAATGAAAATCTTTATGGACTAATGTGTGTATTAAGTTATACTTGTAGGATTTGTCCATTGGCATCGCTTGGAGCATGTGTCGGCTTTAAGGTCGATGAAATGCAAAGAAGATATGTTGTGCAAGCTCAATATGCGGGGTCGATGATGAGGAATTAAGAAAGGCGTTCCATCTTGAGAAGGGCAAGACCGTCTACATCGAGCTCAAGTGGAATGCTCAAGGCAAAGGTATAATCTTGATAGGTTTTCCCTTTTGTCGGTCTCTTGTTGTGTGTAGGAGACCGGGTTTAGGATAGATAACCGTACTATCCGGAGAGGCTCTCGAATGAGTAATTCGGTCACATCGTTTGGAGAGAGCTCAAACCTTTGCATACTTGCATCATCGTATTTGGTTGTTATTTGGTCTTATCCATGTGAGGATATAGAGCTTGTGGTAATCTCCATAACAAGCTCTTGTTCATCAAAATCGGATCTCCTATATGTATCTTGTTGCGATTTTGATTTATGTGGCTTTTCGGTTTCTCACCAAGTTAGGTATCTCACATTATATTAATTGATACACTCTCACTTGTCGTCCTCTATCCAACGTAATTGGAATCAGGTCAATCGGAGCTTCCAGTCAAACGTTATGTCCGTTTGAATATTCGCCGATTTTTCTAAAAGGAAAAATGAAATTCCATTTTAGCGCCCCATAATTTCTTACTGCCTAGCTAGGTAGTCAAATCTGGTACTACCGGCTGGCCCGGTAGTACCGCCCGGGTGGGCCGGTAGTACCGGCCAGCCTAGAAACTTCTGCCCAGTTTATTTGCCCAGATATTTTTCCAGACCCAGCTGCCGCTCGCGCGAGCCTCGTGTCCCTCCCGTGCGCCGCCAGCTGCTTGCCCCGCGCGCGTGGGCCCTGCTTGCCCCGCTGGGCCCAGCTTGCTGCCCGCGTCCCCCGCAGCGCCGCTTGCCTCGCTTCTCGCACGCGCTGCCGACGCCGGTTTTCTCGCCCGCTTGCTGTGGCCCCGCTGGCGCTGGTTCCCGCGCTCGCACACGTGCTGCTCACTGCGCCAATCCCGCCGCGTTGACCCGCCTCGCGCGCGCAGCTCCTCCGCACGCCTGCGGGCCCCGCCCACTGCCACGTCTGCTGCAGCTGCTACCGCGCGTGCTGGCCCCGCTTGCTGCTGCCGCTGCGCTGCGAGCTGCTACGCTGCTGCTGCCGCCGCTGCTTGGCCCCACCGCATGCGCTGGCACGCACGCGCGCTGGCCCCAGATCACCAAACCGGTACTACCGGACCGTTCAGAAAACACTCCAACGGCCATATTTTGTCTAGCTCTATATAAGTCTTTTGTCCATTTTCGTTTAGGGTTGCTTCTTCCTCCTCCTTTTGTCTAAGATTTGCCCCCATTTGCCTTACTCTTTGAGCTTGATTTCTACTCACCCCTCCATTGATGCTTGCATATATTCGAGGGGTAGTTGGAGGAGATCTAGATCTACGTTTTGACCAAACCAAAACATCTCTTTGTGGGTGTATCTTTGGGGATCTAGATTTTGGGGGATTTTGTGTCTCTCTTTGATTCCTCCTCTCTTGTTCCCCCCAATAGATTTAGTAGCTTTGTTGGAACTTGAGAGTGAGGGATTTGAGCACCTTTGTGGTGTTCTTGCCATTTGCATTTGGTGCATCGGTTTGAGTTCTCCTCGGAGGATTTTGTTTGAGTTGCTCATTGGAGCTTGTCCCTCTTGGGTTCTTGGAACCCTAGACGGTTTTGTGGACTTGGTGGCATTGTGGCCTTGGTGGCATTTGTTGAGGCCTTTTGTGGCGTTTGTTGGGAGCCTCCAATTAAGTTGTGGAGAAGTGCCCCAACCTTGTGAGAGGTTCTGGTTGCCACCGACAAGTGCACCGATAGTGGAAGCGTGGATCGATCCCGTTGGGGTGAGATTCACCGGAGAATAAGGGAGGCCTTTTGTGGCGTTGGTGGTTTGATACCACCCCATCTCCAAACGATACGAACTCCATGTTGGGAGGAACTCGGTAAAATATCGGTGTCCCCGCGTGCCTCGGTTATCTCTATACCCGAGCTCTTTACTTATGCACTTTACATTGTGATAGCCTTCGTGCTTAAAGTAATATATACCTTGCTATCACTTTGTTGCTTGTATTGCTTAGCATAAGTTGTTGGTGCACATAGGTTAACCTTAGTTGTTCTAGGTTGTGCTTAACAAAGTAAACACTAGTTTTATTCCGCCTTTGTTGAGCCACACTAGGAAAAGTTTTAATCGCCTATTCACCCCCCCTCTAGGCGACATCCATATCCTTTCACTGGTCATAGAGGCACTCCCTAATATGTGAAATTAGGTTAGCTCCCAGGCATATTGATCTAGTTAGAGAAGTTACAAGATGCAAGATGGTATTCGAGAGCAGGGACACCATTACGGCCAGTTTCAGGGAGATGCCGCCGGAGCCCAGTCCTCCGGCATCTCCAAGAAACTGGTCATAGAGGCACTCCCTAATATGTGACCACATGTGTTTGGAGATCAGACCTTCATGGTAAGTACGAATCGGGACAACATCTTCATAGTTTGGGAAAGTCGTAGTACGAATCGGAACTAAAGGTCCCCCTTTAGTCCCGGTCCAACCATAAAACGAGACTTACACTCAAGACATTTATTAATATTTAAAAACCGAGACTACGGAATCGAGACTAAATGCCCCCTTTAGTCCCGGTCCAGCCACAAACCGGGACTAGCTAACACTCAGGACTAAAGCCGCCCCTTTAGTCATAATCATGCCTAGTCCTATAGTACACAACTTCAGGGTCTTCTTCGTCATCGTCATCATCATTGTCATCATCACCTGCCACTCCGAGGATCCTGAGCCTAGCCATGGCATATACCCGGGGCACCTGCCACTCCGACCTCGGATTCACGATGGGCGGGTGGACTTGTGGGCACCGCAGGCGAGGATGGTCTCCACCGGCGATGTAGCGCATCACGCCTATGATAGTACAGTTCGCCCACCACAGACGGCGGCTGGCTTCGTTGTGGTTCACCGGGGGCAGGCCACCACCATCTAACCTGGCGAGCTCCCTTTCCCGCCGGTTAGCGAAGAAGGCATTCCAGGTGTCGTAGTTGTCGGGATCCCACTGGGGATCCATCCGCTCCTCCGGCGTGAGCTCGTGGTAGAAGTGGTTCGTGATGGTCGCCTATCGGGCGGAGCCTTGAGGCACGGGAGGGACAGGAACACCTCCAGCACTCAGCATCCAGCCGGCGGGCGGCCGGTATCCTGGTGGGAAAGGTAGCTTGAGGCGCACAACGCCTCCGTCTCCTCGAGGGTCAGAATGGCCCAGTAGGCGATGTCCATTTCTGTGAGAGAGAAAGGTGTGGATGTGTGCATAACCATAGCACGGTCGGCCTATATATAGATGGAAAGGGCGGTATGCGGTGGGAAATGACGGAAAATATCTTTAGTCCCTGTCAGTGGCTACAACTGGGACAAGCTCGGTTCAGAGGAAAGGGCGGAAAAACTTGGCGGGTAGCGGTGAGAAATGGCGGGAAAAATATTTAGTCCCTGTTAGTGGATACAACCGGGACTAAAGATTATTCAGAAAATGGATTTGGATTAATTATTCAAATTCAAGAACTTTTCATGTTGAAAGTTTAGTGAGATTCAAAAATATGCAAAAAATAATAGTTAATGCATTTTTAAATTGATAATGGCAAATTGGTTAATAATTTGACTATTTAAAATAATTATTTGATAAAACAGAAAATGGATTTGGATTAATTATTCAAATTCAAGAACTTTTCATGTTGAAAGTTTTGTCAAATTCAAAAATATGCAAAAAATAATAGTTAATGCATTTTTAAATTAATAATGGCAAAATTGTTAATAATTTGACTATTTAAAATAATTATATGATAAAACCGAAAATGGATTTGGATTAATTATTTAAATTCAAGAACTTTTGATGTTGAAAGTTTTGTCAAATTCACAAGTATGCAAAAAATATAATTTAAATGTTTTAAATGATATTTTTTAAAATTTGAAAAAAAAGCACACACGGGCTGGGGTTTTTAGTCCTGGTGCGTGGCACAAACCGGGACTAGAGACCCCCCCTTTAGTCCCGGCTGGTAAGCCTGTTCAGGATTTGGTTTGAAACCGGCTAAACCAAGAGACCAGCCCGCACCGGATCAGGCTTGCGGTTTGCATTGGGTTTGTTGGTTTTTGGTTTGGAACCGCGCGCGGAGAATCTTTAGCTGGGTTGAGACCGTCTCAAACTAGGGCTGGAATTATAACTCGAAACTCGCGAGTTAAATGAGTAACTCGTGACATAGCTCGACTCGGCTCGAACTCGGTGTCTAACGAGTCGAGCCAAGTTTTTGATTTGAGCTTGTTTGTTCACCCAAGCTAAATGAGCTACTCGGGAGCTACTCATTTAGCTTGTTAAACTCGTTCAAATATAGAGTTTAAAATTTTTCATAGATAAGTGCAATACTATGAATGTTCCTTAAACCTGTAATGGTGTAGAGCTACTATATTTTTTATTGATTTTCCTTCGTGTTATTATGAAAGTACTATTGCTTGTTCTAGTTTCAAATTAGTAGGTTAATTACTAAATTTTTTTATATATGCTTATATTCATAACTTATAACAATCTAAACGAGCTGCTCGCGAGCTACTCGCGAGTTTGCCGAGTCGAGTCATGTTTCAAATATGAGCTCGTTATGTAAACAAGTCGAGTCAAGCTAACTCTTTAGTTGAACGAGCTTTAGCGAGTCGACAGCCCTATCTTAAACTGAAGAAACCATCGAAACCAGCTAAAAATTTCTCGCACACAATCCCTCTGCTAGGGCCCGCCACGGGCGTGAAATTCCACGAACTCGCTTAGGCCTAGGTCGATCGATGATCGATGTCCTGTCGCAGTCGCGGTCACCATCTAGCTCGTCCATCATCTAAGCTTCATGCCCGCTACCGGTGCATGCGTCCTATTTTTGGCCGTTACAATGATCACAGATGGTGCTAGCTGAGCTTCAAGCGTCCATCTCACATCCGTGCATGCCGTGGACTCTGTACGGTGCGAAATCGTATAAACCGTGGAACCAGCCCGAACTAGGCCGTGTAAATATCTTACAAAAACCTGCTGAAACCAAACCAACCCAATTGAAACCGGCAAAAATCCACCGGGTTGCCAAACCAGCCTAAACCACTCAAACCCGTAGATGCACAGGCTTACCTGGTGCCATGCACCGGGACTAGAGGGGGTATAAAAGTAATCCTTCTCCCCCGGTGCGTTCCACGCACCGGGAGAAGTGGAGGCCAAATCGCACGATAAACGCCGCCAGGCTGCCGAAATTTTTTGCTGGTGTCAATGAACTGCGCCTCTGCCGGCCGCCTGAACCACGCCTCCGCCCTCCACGCCGGCCGCCCGAGCCGGCCGCGCCTCCCCGCACATCTCTCGCCCCCCGCGCGCGCTGGCGCCCCACCTCCGGCCACATGCGGCCACCACCTGCGCCACCGCCGGCCACCTGCGCCACCGCCCGCCGCCGGCCCCCTCTCGGCCTCCTCAGACTTAGGTATAGTGTATATTAGTTAATTAGGATTATTTATGATTATGATTAGGGTTAGTGTATATATTATGATTATAGTTTAGTGTATATTTATGATTATGATTAGGGTTAGTGTATATTTATGATTATGATTAGGGTTAGTGTATATATTATGATTAGTGTACATTATGATTATTATATTTTAATTAGTTTTATGATTATATGATTAGGGTTATAGTTTAGTGATTATATTTATTATGTTTTTTAGTGTATATAGTTTAGTGTATGTAGAATTTTTTGGATTTTTAGGATCTTCTTTGATCTTTAGTGTATATAGGATTTTTTTAATCAAGTGTTACTTTATCTGTGAAGGGAATGTGCACGGCTAGGTGTCGAGGCCTAGGGTTAGGGTGGTGGTTCTCGCGGGAAGCCACTTAGTCGCACGCCTCTCCCGCGGCGACCATCACCGGACACCGCCACCGCACCTCCGGGTTTAGGGTTCAGAGTGGTGACCGGAGTTAGGGTTAGGGTGGTGGTTCTCGCGGGAAGCCGCTTAGTCGCCCGCCTCTCCCGCGGCCACCGCCCACCGCACCTCCGGGTTTAGGGGTTTAGGTTTTATTTTGTTAAGTTCAAATAATATTGTGTGCATTTTGCGGGAACTATGGATCCACCTAGTCCCCCAGTCCAGAGAGACCTAGATTCGGAACACTTGCTCGAGGATATGATTCACGATGCCGATGAGGGATCTCCCTCGAGGTATCTGAACTCATCCAGTGAGGGAGAGGAGACCAACATACAAGAGGAGGAAGCCCATGGACGCGTAACGCAGACCGACGAGGTATATATATATGATGTCCGATGATCATCACTAGATGTACCTAGTTGTATATATATATATAATGTCGACGAATGTTTCTTCTCTTGGGCCTCTACATCGAGCAAGAAAACCAAGCGCGGCCCAGCCAAAAAGTTGCCCCTAGGTAGTGTTTATGAAATTACAGAGGTTTTAGGAGACGGCGAACCATTGGAACCAAAGAAAACAAAACAACTATTTGTACAACAATGCGGAGTTGTTGCTAGAGATCGCACCCCGATCACTGTTCGGGAGTGGAATAAGCCCAAAGAGGCGGAATGGAGTGATGTGTATATCAACGATAGGTTCAAAGATGAACTTTTTAATGACCTAATGGGACATTTCAAGCTGCCAGAATGTGACACTGAGGACGAAACTGCTGAAATGAGAAAGAAAGTAAAGCAGTTCGCACTAAATAAGATGGTCGTACTATTCAAGAACTGAAAGAAGTCATTATGGCAACAATATCAGAAGGACAAGAAAACCCCATTATTTGAAGGCTATCTAGCGAAGCAGCAGCCTTATTGCAATGCATTTGTGCTGTATAGGGGGTCAGGAGTTGCAGAGGAAAAGTCAGAAAAAAAAACAAGATAAATGCCGCGAAGAAGAAATATCACCATAACTTGCGGCCAGGGGGCTACGCGGCTGTCATGCCTAAGTGGGATGCAAAAGAGAAAGAGCTTCATAATAAAGGGATCATTCCAGAACCAATTCGCGAAGAATGGGATTTGAGGGCAAGAAATTGGTTCTTTGGGCATGGGAGTACATATGACGAACTTACAGGGGACCTTGTTTGCAGTGACGGGATAAAGGAACCCAGGACTGCATGGCTAAAAGTGGTCAAAGGTATTAAAGATGGAGTAAAACAGTTTCATCCCGATAGAGAGGAAGACTTGCTGACCTTGGTCCTCGGGAATCGCGAACATACAGGACGAGTCCGAGGCCTTGACGGGAGTTTCACGTGGGAGACTGGGTTTCCTAACGACCAAGGTACCTATAGAAGCCGAGCAAGAGCAAAGCAACAACGGGAGGAGGAGTAGGCAGACAAGTTCAAGCAGCTGCTAGGAAGACTTGACAAGCAGCAACAACAACAGCAGATCGACGAACTTAGAGGAATAGCGCGCTTTCAGCAAGATCCTCCACTCGATATTACCGCCAACCCATCTCAGCGGAGAAGCAACGTCGCTGAATCGTAGGTCCCGTCTAACGATGCATCCTATACTACAGATGGCGGTCCCAGCTACCCCGTGGATGGAATTAAGGAGCAGATTTCTTGTGAGCTCCATAAAAAATTGAAGAACATATATGTGAAGGTGGCGGTCGGATCGGCTTTGCCTTGTCCGCCTGACGCACGTTGGCATGGCCGTGAGATTCCACTGGCTATGCTAAAGTCAGGGTGGATCAAATCGTAAAGGAGTGGGAGTTAATGGAGCTTGACATCCCTGGACCTGAAGGTGAGATCATAATGAGAGAAGTACTTGGTGGGATCATTCTCTGGGAAAAGAACAACATACGGTTTCCAGGCTCAGCTCCAAGGATAACACTACCGCCTCCGAGTCGTCGCAGGTCTCCTTCACCTCCACCTCTATCACCTCCAAGAAGCCCACCCCATGATGACTACGACCACCACATCCTAAGTCCATCTCGATCTCCGCAGCAGGCTCAGAAAGTCTTCGCCGCCCGCTAAGGACAATAAGCGGAAGCGTGCTCCGTCAATGAGTACTAAAGGACGCGGCAGCCCAAAATGGAAAATGTCGCCCCTCCCAACAGTGCCTCATCAGAATCTTCTCATCAGACCTTACGATCGTACTGATGTGGAATCTGCAACGATATCAAAGGCCGAAGTGGCGGCGCATTTTGAGAAGAAGAAACCCGAGCCCGCTCCGGTATACACCGAGAAGCAAAAGGCATATGCACTTTATTTTCTGAACACACCATCGCAATATGAGTTGCACCATAAGCCAGATGACTATCTACGCACACTTCAGAAAGAAGTGGCGAAGAGCAAATCAAGCAAATCAAGTGCAAGCGGTAAAAAATCAGCAAGCATAGGTGCAAGCGGGACCAAAAATGCAATCAGTAAAAAAATCAGACGTTCCCCTTCTCGGACAACAGGCAAAAGAAACGATCGCACCCCTCAAGGTGGTTTCACAAAACGTTCCACTCCTCGCACAACAGCCACTTGATATGTCAATAGCTGCGGAGTTGGCGGCCAACATGGAAATTACACTTGATGAACTGTTAGGCCCCCAACTCGACCATCTACCCAAGATGACACTAGCCCCTAAATATGTCGCAGGTGAGGATTTGGTCAGCAAAGAGAGGCTGAGAGAACTGCCAACACAAATGCGGAATCTCCATCAATGGTACTCGACGGTCATAAAGCAGGGGAGAATATTTATCGTAGCCAATGTCCCACGTGAGTACTACTTCAGACCCGAAGAGGTCCATATTGAGTTTCCAGAACTGTTCCAGTTATACCATCTCAACGCCCTGGACAAATCCATCCATATTGAATTCATTGTCTACATGTTCGGTTTTTCAGTTGTTCAGTTCAGAACATCTAATTATCCTTATTATGCAGAATGAAGATGCTGGAATGTAAAAGAAAAAGAATCTATAATATCGGGTTCATTGACCCAGATAAAGTGCATATAGCCACGCTAAGGGATAAGCCCGAGAAGACGGAGGAAAACATTCTAAGGTTTCTACTGGAGCAAAATTTCTCTGACCACATACTCTTTCCTTACAATTTCAGGTGAGGGTCTTACTCTGTTGTACACATTCACTTTTGATTAGTCGATGCTAATAAGTGTAACTGATATATATATATATAAATGATTGCAGCTTCCACTGGGTTCTGCTAGATATTCAACTTGATAAGGGAAGAGTTGATGTCATGGATCCATCAAAGAGGAATCTGAAAGATTTCCGCAGCATGCAGGACATGCTCTAGAAGTAAGTTTCGCGCTATATCGGTATCTTTCATTGATTTCCTGAGATATCAGGTAATGAATAACTCATTCATTCATTTTTATCGTCGGGCAGGGTTTGGATCCGGTTCAAGCGCGAGATTACGGGTGTATTTAGTGAGAAGCTGACGTTTAAGGCGGTCTCGGTAAGTAGCACGTGATATGTCCGCGCATCTCTTTACTTCTAATTTCAATACAATAATGATGCTCTAGATTATTATTTTGATTGAATTCTATTCTCGCAAAGTGTGCGAGGCAGCCACGGGGGTCGAATCTATGTGGATTCTATGTTTGCGAGTTCATTCGCATGTTTACCACCGAACACAACGATTATAGAGTCGACGTAAGCAATGCATTCACACCATGATTTTATTTGCCGTCACCTTTTGTTATCATGATTGATACATATTGATCTCCTTTTTCTTATATATAGTTCGAGAAAATGCGGGATCAACTACTGAAGGGTTTCGCTGCATAGTAAATCAAAAAAATTCTACGGATGCGAACGAGAAAGCCAAGATCTAATCTAGGAGATGCAATCAACGAGAGGGATAGATGATATCTTCATACCCTTGAAGAAATCGCACAGCGGAAACGTTCAATAGAACGTGGTTGGTGTAGTCGTACTAGCCGTCTCCTCCTCGCGATCCGATCCGATCCGATCCTACGCCGCAAGTGGCGGCGCCTCCGAGAGATGCACATGTACGGTGTCGCGACGTCTCCTCCTTCCTTGGTCTAGCAAGTGGGGTGGAGAGATGGATTGGATATGTAGCACGACGGCGTGGTGCTATGGTGGAGATTTTCTGCAGCAGGGCTTCACCTACACGCAGTCGGGAGAGAGAGAGAGAGAGAGAGAGAGAGAGAGAGAGAGAGAGAGAGAGAGAGAGAGAGAGAGAGAGAGAGAGAGAGAGAGGAAGGGCAGCAACTGGCGGATAGGGTTTTGGGGTGAGGGGAGGGTGCGCCCCCTGCCCACCTTATATAGGGGGCTGTCCGGCCCCCTTGTCCCCTCCTCCAAGCCCTAGGGCGGCGGCCCCAAGCGTGGAGTGGGGGGCAAGTCTCCCCCCTTCTAGAAGGTTTCCCTAGGGTTTCCCCTAGGGTTTGGCTGGCTGGGCCTATGGGGCCTTGTGCCCCTGGCCCAAAGCGGTCAGGGCACTCCCTCGTAGACCCACGCACCCCTCCGACAAGTGGGGCCACGTTGGTCCCACTCCAGAAGCTTCTAGAACCTTCCGGTACAATACTGAATACCCCGAAACGATTTCGAAATCCAAAAACTGCTTTCCTTTATATGAATCTTATTCTCTGGACCATTTCGGAACCTCTCGTGATGTCCTGGATCTTATCCGAGACTCCGAACAAAAACTCACAAACCAATTATCCATTCTATCCTAGCGTCGAGGCACGTTAAGTGTGTGGCCCTACGGGTTCGAGAATATGCAGACATGATCTTTTATCAATAATCAACAGCGGGATCTGGAAACCCATATTGAGTCCCACATATTCATCGATGATCATATCGGATGAACCACGATGGCAGGATTCAATTAATCCCATATATATATATTCCCTTCGTCACGCGATATTTTACTTGCCCGAGATTCGATCGTTGGTATCGGCATACCTAGTTCAATCTCGTTCACGGCAAGTACTTTACTCGTTCTGTAATACAATATCACTTTATGATTAAATCCTTAACCACGTGCTTGCAAGCGGTGTTGATATCGATTACCGAGTGGGCCCGAAGTATATCTCTCCGACTCGGGAGGGACAAATTCCATCTCGATACATACAACCCAACAAGTACTTTCCGATCACCTGAGAGACACCTTTATGATCACCCTTACATAGGATGACATTTGATGACCTCAAAGCTTTCTTCCGATACCAGGGAGTTGCATTATCTCATGGTCTAAGGAATACAATATTTGACATAAGAAAAAGCTTCGCAAAGATGAACATGATGACACGGTCTAATTTTTCTGCTTGATTTGGGTCTGTCTATCATATCATTCTCCTAATGACATGATCTCATTATTAATCGACAACTCATGTCTATGGTCAGGAAACCTTAACCATCATTAATCAATGAGCTAGTCCATAGAGGCGTACTAGGGACACGGTGTTGTTCATAAACCACACAAGTATCAAAAGTTTCCGCTTAATACAATTCTAGCATGGAATATAAACTTTATCACGAACAAGAATTATAACAATAACATCTTTATTATTGCCTCTAGGGCATAATCCAAACAGTTTCCCACTTGCACTAGAGTCAATAATCTAGTTTACATCTGGCAACAATCTAACACCCATGGCATTAAGGTGCTGATCATGTTTTGCTCGTGGAAGAGGTTTAGTCAACGGATCTGCGACATTCAGATCCGTATGTACTTTGCTAATCTTCAGATCTCCATCTGTTATATAATCTCGAATTATATGAAACCGGCGGTTGATGTGGTCTTTGGATGATATCTTGGTTCCTTAGCCAGTGTTATGGCGCTAGTATTGTCGCACAATATCTAAAGTGGGTCCAAGGCACTTGGAACCACACCAAGCTCAGTGATGAAGTTCCTGATCCAAACTCCTTCACTTGACGCTTCTGCAGCAGCCATGTATTCCGATTCTACTGTAGATCCCGCGATCACGCTTTGCTTGCAGCTTCTCCAGCTCACATCTCCTCCATTCAAAATATAAACGTATCCTGTCTGAGATTTAGAATCATCCGGGTCGGTGTCGAAACTAGCGTCGACGTAACCTTTTACGACGAGTTGCTTATCACCTCCATAGACCAAGAACATTTCTTTAGTCCTATTTAAATACTTTAGGATGTTCTTTACGGCTGTCCAGTGTTCCACTCCTGGATCACTTTGGTATCTGCTCGTCAAACTAAGAGCATTGGACACATCCGGTATAGTACACAGCATGGCATACATGATAGAACCTATGGCCGAGGCATATGGCACTTTGCTCATAGTTTCTCTATCGTTTACCGTAGCCGGACACTGAGCCTTGCTCAATATCTTACCTGACAACATGGGCAATGAACCTTTCTTTGCTTTATCCATTCTGAACCTTTTCAGAACTTTGTCTAGGTATGTACTTTGGCTTAAAGATATTAGGCGTCTTTGTCTATCTCTATAGATTTTGATGTCTAATATATAAGCAGCTTCTCCTAGGTCTTTCATTGAAAAACATTTATTCAAATAACACTTCACATCGTTAAGCATGCCAATGTCATTTCCAATAATCAATATGTCATCCACATATAGTACTAAAAATGTCACTGAGCTCCCACTCACTTTCTTGTAGATACAAGCTTCATAGCAATTTGGAACAAATCCAAAGCTCTTGATCACTTGATCAAAACGAAGGTTCCAACTCCGAGATGCTTGCTTCAGTCCATAAATGGAACGCTGAAGTTTGCACACCTTATCAGCAACCTTAGGATCGACAAAACCTTCGGGCTGCATCATATACAACTCTTCATCAATATTGCCATTGAGGAACGCAGTCTTGACATCCATCTGCCATATTTCATAATCATGAAATGCAGCAATTGCTAATAAATTCCGAATGGACTTAAAACATCGCTACGGGAGAGAAAGTCTCATCGTAGTCAACACCTTGAACTTGTTGAAAACCTTTTGCGGCAAGCCGAGCTTTATAGACAGTAACATTACCATCCGCGTCCGTTTTCTTCTTGAAAATCCATTTGCACTCAACGGCCTTACGGTCGCTAGGAGGGTCCACCAAAGTCCATACTTGGTTTTCGCTCATGGATCCCAATTCGGATTTCATGGCCTCTAGCCATTTCTCAGAGTCTAGGATCATCATTGCTTCCTCATAGTTCGCAGGTTCACTGTTGTCTACCAACAAGACAGTTAAGACAGGGTTGCCGTGCCATTCAGGAGTGGCACGCGACCTTGTCGACCTGCGACGTTCAGCAGTAGCATCGTTCGAAGTTTCATGATCCTCGTTATTAGCTTCCTCTCTTGTTGGTGCAGACGGCACTGGAACAATTTCGGGTGCTGCGCTACTCTCCAACTCGAGAGCAGGTTCAATAACCTCGTCTAGCTCTACCTTCCTCCCACTCACTTCTTTCGAGAGAAACTCCTTCTCAAGAAAGGATCTGTTCTTTGCAACAAACACTTTGCCTTCGGATCTGTGGTAGAAGGTATACCCAATCATTTCCTTAGGGTATCCTATGAAGATGCATTTCTCCGCTTTGGGTTCGATCTTGTCGGCATCTACTTCTTGACGTAGGCTTCGCATCCCCAAACTTTAAGAAACAACAACTTAGGTTTAGCACCAAACCATAGTTCATACGGTGTCGTCTCAACGGATTTAGATGGTGCCCTATTTAAAGTGAATGCAGCGGTTTCTAATGCATAACCCCAAAATGATAACGGCAAATCTGTAAGAGACATCATTGATCACACCATATCTAATAGAGTTCGATTCCGGCGTTCAGACACACCATTACGTTGTGGTGTTCCAGGTAGCGTGAGTTGCGAAACGATTCCGCTTGCTTTAAGATGTGTGAGAAAATTATAACTCAAATATTCACCTCCACGACCGGATCGTAGAAATTTAATTTTCCTGTTACGATGGTTTTCCACTTCGTTCTGAAATCCCTTGAACTTTTCAAACATTTCAGATTTATGTTTCATTAAATATATATACCCATATCTACTTAATTCATCAGTAAAAGTGAGAAAATAGCGATATCCATGGTGCGTCGAAACACTCATTGGTCTGCATACATCGATATGTATGATTTCCAACAAGTCCGTTGCTCGCTCCATTATTCTGGAGAACGGGGTTTTGATCATCTTTCCCATGAGGCACGGCTCGCACGTGTCAAATGATTCAAAATCAAGAGACTCCAAAAGTCCATCATTTCTTCATGCGTTTTACACCAATATGACCTAGACGGCAGTGCCACAAATAAGTTGAATTATCACTATCTACTTTGCATCTCTTAGCCTCAATGTTATGGATGTGTGTTTCATTGCTTTCGAGATTCAGAAGAAATAAACCATTCACAGCAGGTGCATGACCATAAAAGATGTTATTCATATAAACAGAACAACCATTATTCTCCGATTTAAATGAATAACCGTCTTGCAATAAACACGATCCAGATATAATGTTCATGCTCAACGCAGGCACATAATAACACTTATTAAGGTTTAAAACTAATCCCGAAGGTAAAACTAAGGATAGCGTGCCGACGGCCATCACATCAACTCTTGATCCATTGCCAACGTGCATCATCATCTCATCCCTTGCTAGCCGCCGTCTATTCCGTAGCTCCTGTTTCGAGTTACAAATATTAGCAACTGAACCAGTATCAAATACCCAGGCACTACAACGAGCGCTAGTAAGGTAAACATCAATAACATGTATATCAAATATACCTTTAATGGTGCCAGCCTTCTTGTCCGCTAAGTACTTCGGACAGTTGCGCTTCCAGTGACCCTTGTCCTTGCAATAGAAGCACTCAGTGTCCGGCTTAGGTCCAGACTTGAGCTTCTTCTCAGCAGGGCAACGCGCTTGTCGCTGCCTTTCTTGAAGGATTTCTTTACACTCTTACCTTTCTTGAAGCTAGGGGTCTTGTTGACCATCAACACATGATTATCTTTCTTGATATCCACCTCCGCAGCTTTCATCTTAGCGAAGATCTCAGTGATCGTATCAGTGGAACCAATCTGATTGTGAGTAACTACAAAACCTTTGTAGCTAGGAGGGAGTGATTCCAGAACTCTGTCAATCTTGAGCTCTTCTGGAATCTTGCAGTCCAGTTGCTCAAGACGTTGAGTGTAGCCCGACATCTTAATGGCGTGCTCACTAACGGAACTCCCTTCCTCCATCTTGCAGTTAAATAACTTCTCAGAGACCTCATATCTCTCAGAACGGGCCTGAATCTGAAACATGGTTTTCAGTTCCTCAAGTATCTCAAAGGGCCCGGCGAACTCCTCAAAACGATCTTGAAGGTCCGATTCCATAGAAAACAACATGGTACTCTTAATCACTCCATAATCATCTTTGCGCGACTGATAAACAGCTTTTCATCAGCCGACGCATCAATAGCAGGGGCGTCACCTAGAGCTTTCTCAAGGACATAGTCCTTTTGTCCGCCAGCGAGAATAATTCTTAGATTGCGGAACCAGTTGGTGAAGTTAGACCCATTATTATTAAGCTTTTCTTTCTCAGCAAAAACATTGAAGTTGAAGTTGGACTTAGCCATTTGATCTACAAAATTTGCAAGTACAATTTAGACTATGTTCATGATAACTAGTTCAACTTAATCAAATTACTAGATGAACTCCCACTAAATTCAACATCCCTCAAGTTGTTTAGTGAACACGATCCCAATTCACCACACCTAATCCGATCTTCACGAGAAGAGATGTGGTTTCAATGGTGGACAACAAAGTGTCGATCATATCATTCATATGACTCATGTTTAACCTTTCGGTTCGTGTGTTCCGAGGCCATGTCTGTACATGATAGTCTCGTCAAGTCAAACCCAAGTATTTCCACGTGTGCAAAACTGGCTTGCACCCGTTGTATGTGAACGTAGAGTTTATAGCACCCGATCATCACGAGGTGCTTGAACACGACGAACTTTCACAATGGTGCATACATGGGGAGAACACACTTTTAACTTGATCTTTAAGTGAGGAATCATCTTATAATGCTACCGTCGCGATCTAAGCATAATAAGATACATAACAGGATAAACATCATATGCATATAATTTTATGTGACATGGTATAGCCAATCTCCGTGCAATGATCTCCATCTTGTGCGCGCCAGCATGATCTCCATCACTCCATCATGATTGCCTCCACCACGAATAGCAACTACAACTATTGCTAACTACTTAGCGATAAAGTAAAGCTATTACATGATGTATAAGAAGTTGACACACAGGTCATACACAATTATAAAGACAACTATATGGCTCCTGCCGGTTGTGAACTCATCGACATGCAAGTCGTGAACTATTACAAAACATGTTCATTGCATACATCATACACATCATATCTTAGGCCATACCATATCACAAAACACTCCCTGCAAAAACAAGTTAGACACCTCTACTTTGTTGTTGCATGTTTTACGTGGATTATGCGAGTAACAAGCTAAGAACGATTCTTACCTACGGAAAACCACAACGGTGATATTATGGTTGCTAACATCCGGTGTAAATCCCATGACTACTATAGTGAGAGAAACTGGCATCCACCAGCCGCATGTGTGGAACAAGCCACACGCCAAGTGCGGAGCCGGTCTCGCGAACGAGATCGCGTAAAGTTGGCCTGGACCGCTTAGATCTCACTATGTCGCGCCATAAGAAATACACAACAAGAGGCTTGCAACAGAAAACATCAACTCCCGCAACAAGCATGTTGCGTTCTACTCGTGAAACACATCTACGCATAGATCTAGCTCTGATACCACTGAAGGGTTTCGCTGCATAGTAAATCAAAAAAATTCTACGGATGCGAACGAGAAAGCCAAGATCTAATCTAGGATATGCAATCAACGAGAGGGATAGATGAGATCTTCATACCCTTGAAGAAATCGCACAGCGGAAACGTTCAACAGAACGTGGTTGGTGTAGTCGTACTAGCCGTCTCCTCCTCGCGATCCGATCCAATCCTACGTCGCAAGTGGCGGCGCCTCCGAGAGATGCACACGTACGGTGCCGCGACGTCTCCTCCTTCCTTGTTCCAGCAAGTGCGGTGGAGAGATGGATTGGATCTGCAGCACGACGGCGTGGTGCTATGGTGGAGAGTTTCTGCAGCAGGGCTTCGCCTACACGCAGTCGGGAGAGAGAGAGAGAGAGAGAGAGAGAGGAAGGGCAGCAGCTGGCGGCTAGGGTTTTGGGGTGAGGGGAGGGTGCGCCCCCTGCCCACCTTATATAGGGGTTTGGCCGGCCCCCTTGGCCCCTCCTCCAAGCCCTAGGGCGGCGGCCCCAAGGGTGGAGTGGGGGGCAAGTCTCCCCCCCTTCTAGAAGGTTTCCCTAGGGTTTGGCCGGCTGGGCCTATGGGGCCTTGTGCCCCTGGACCAAAGCGGCCAGGGCACTCCCTCGTAGGCCCACGCACCCCTCCAACAAGTGGGGCCACGTTGGTTCCACTCCGGAAGCTTCTAGAACCTTCTGGTACAATACCGAATACTCCGAAACGATTCTGAAATCCAAAAACTGCTTTCCTTTATATGAAACTTATTCTCCGGACCATTACGGAACCTCTCGTGATGTCCTGAATCTCATCTGAGACTCTGAACAAAAATTCACAAACCAATTATCCATTCTATCCTAGCGTCGAGGCACGCTAAGTGTGTGACCCTACGGGTTCAAGAATATGCAGACATGATCTTTTATCAATAAGCAACAGCGGGATCTGGAAACCCATATTGACTCCCATATATTCATCGATGATCATATCGGATGAACCACGATGCCAGGATTCAATTAATCCCATATATATTCCCTTCGTCACGTGATATTTTACTTGCCCGAGATTCTATCGTTGGTATCGGCATACCTAGATCAATCTCGTTCACGGCAAGTACTTTACTCGTTCCGTAATCCGATATCACTTTGTGATTAACTCCTTAACCACGTGCTTGCAAGAGGTGTTGATATCGATTACCGAGTGGGCCCGAAATATATATCTCCGACTCGGGAGGGACAAATTCCATCTCGATACATACAACCCAACAAGTACTTTCCGGTCACCTGAGTGACACCTTTATGATCACCCTTACATAGGATGACGTTTGATGACCTCAAAGATTTCTTCTGATACCAGGGAGTTGCATTATCTCATGGTCTAAGGAATACAATATTTGACATAAGAAAAAGCTTCGCAAAGATGAACACGATGACACGATCTAATTACTCTGCTTGATTTGGGTATGTCCATCATATCATTCTCCTAATGACATGATCTCATTATTAATCGACAACTCATGTCTATGGTCAGGAAACCTTAACCATCATTAATCAATAAGCTAGTCCATAGAGGCGTACTAGGAACACTGTGTTGTTCATAAACCACACAAGTATCAAAGTTTCCGCTTAATACAATTCTAGCATGGAATATAAACTTTATCACGAACAAGAATTATAACAATAACATCTTTATTATTGCCTCTAGGGCATAATTCCAACAACTACTACCAGAGCAACGCGTACTAGCAATTGAGGAGGAGTTGGCGGGATTCATTTTCAAAGAGATCGTAGACGATACCGGAGAATTTAGTGTGAATAGGCGATACTGATCTCCATGTAATCGAACTATTTTGTGCTCTTGTCCCAGTATTCTGTGATCTCCATATAACTATGTAAATTATATATATTTGTATGCTCTATTTCGTAATACAAGTTATCTTATATATATGCAAGAACGTGTACGATATGTGGTGACGTACAAATAAATAAATAAAACAATACAAAATGAATTATCTGCCGCGGTAGAGAAAGGACACAAAATGTTGCCGCGGCAGAGAAATTACTAGTCCAAGGTAATGCTCTGCCACGACAGAGACCAAGTAGTCCCGGTCCGTGGCACCAACCGGGACTAGTGGGGGTGCACCCTGAGCGCAGATGGGCAGCCACGTGGGCACCCACTAGTATCGGCTGGTAACTGGACCGGGACTAGTGTTGGGCCTCTAGTCCCGCTTGATTAACCGGGACTAGAAGCCCTTACGGCCTAGGACTAGAGGTCCTGTCTCCACTAGTGCAAAGAACATGTACGAGTTATCGATAGGATAAATAGCGGCACAACAGAAATGGATCCGCCACCAAGGACAGGAGTAAAAACAGCATCATCAGTCTTCTTGGCAGCTTCGTCCGACTGCGCCTAGACGCTCCTAGAAAATCTTATGGCCTCTCTTCCGGAGCATACTAAATTACACAAGCCGGCGCCCCGCGTGAGCTTTGTGGCATCAAGTAGCAACTGGATTGGCGCTTGATCAGCTGCAGCTCTGAGGTGAGCTCGACGGCCGTGAAGGAGACGACGCTGCCCCGTTGCTTCTCGTCGGTGGTCTGATTTGTCACCGAGGTGCAGAATGTGCCGCCTCCAAAATAGGTCATTTGGGCGGGGAACCGGCATAACACATATCCGGCGGCCCACGCGTGGGTGGGCCATGCCTCAGGCCAGGACCTGAGGATCACCGGCGGCCTAGCGTCCATGTCGACGGCGCAAAAGTGGGGATCTCCGGAGCGACGGAAGCCGAAGAGCAGCCGCCGGCCGGTGCCCATAAAATCCGGGACCAAAAGCGCCCGGCCTAAGACAGGCAACTCCCACGCGCCCTCCTTGCGCCACCGGTGGCGCGCCGTGTCAAAGGAATACGTCCCTTGGCGCTGCAAGGAGACCCAGACGCGCGCGCCCGCGACGAAGTAGGCTCTGACGTCCTCCCTCTGGCCACGAGCGAGGCCGGGCGGGTCCTGGACGGCGGTCCAACCCCAGCGGCCGGGGCTGAGCTGCCGCAGAGTCTCGAATCGGGGTCCCTGGGGTACGTCCAAGCGCGAGTAGGCCGAGATGCCGAAGAATAAGTGGTCTCCGACCGGGACCAGGAACAGGTGCTGCTTGACGGAGCGCATGTCCGGGCCAGGGGTGACGGAGCCACTGCGGGCGTCATAGATCAGGGTCCGCCCGCCGTAGCCGGCGCTGCTGGCGGCGACGATGACGTCACCAGAGCCAGAGGCGGCAAACGCCATCCTCTCGAAGTGGTTGACCTGCTTGAAGCAGGCGACGGCGTCGGGGAGGTTGAGAACAACCTCAGCGGCCTCCGGCGGCTCGGACGACGAGAAGAGATGCTTGAGGTTGAGCTTGAAAACGAGGTTGCCGACCTCGCTGGAGTCTTGAGCCATCACGAAAACTCGAGTGCGGTGGCGCTGCCCAACGGACATCGATCCACCGATTCCTTGATTGACGAGGAAAAGGTACCGATTTTGAAATTGGATCGATTCAACTGCTAGTAATTTACCCGCAAAAAGTAGTAATTTATAGGACGGGAGTCACTCCCGCACCAGATCCGAAAAGGAGAGGGTTTCCTCCTCTCGCGTAGGGGCGGGCGTTTGGTCACGATCGACTTCGGTCTTTGCACATCGGTCTATTTTAAAATCGATTTCTTAAAAATAAAAAACCATAATTTATTTGTTATTTTTATTAATTGATAAATTCAGTTACCCGATAATTTGGATTCGGTTTTGGTCATGATCAAATTGTATGATTGATATTATTAAATACAAAAGTTGTATAATATTTAGTAAACCATTTGGTACTATTTCAGTCGTAATTTAAATATAAAATATGTTTCATATAGTCATATTAATTAGCGAAAACTAACATTCAATAATATTAAATTTGGCTTAGTCGAGGAAGATAAACCTATAGTTATGGGCAACTAGGACTTTGAAACTAGGTCACTCTCACCTAAAGTTCGGTCAGTTTGATCCATTCGGTTACTAAGAACTAATGATCGAATTAACCAAACTAAATTCGGCCTACAAAATTTGCTAGCCAATTTTTTGATCGGTCCTTTCGGTCTCGGTCTATTTGGTTTCGGGCTCACTCTTTTCGGGTTCGGTTATGGATTTTTCTGCCCACCCCTACTCTGGCGGCGATGGATTGGATTCGCGTCCCTGGCTAGATCCGCTTCCTACTCCACCCCATCCTCTCCTTTTTTTTGCGAATTCCTCTCCTTCTTTTTTTCTAGGGAAACTCCATGAATTGTAGACACCGACCGACACAGGGGGACTCCTTTTCAACTTCTCCGACAGCTTCTGGGAAAAGCTTCTCCCCACCAGCTTATCCTAAAAGCACGAAAAAGAAAATTTCATAAAAACTAAACTATAAGCCATCAAGAATTTTTTAATCCAGGCTTTTGAAAGAAGCTGGTGGTGGAAGCTTTTTTCTAAAGCTGTAGAGAAGTTAAAAAAAAGTGGCCCATAATCCTACGTGATGGACCTGTCTGGTTTTCGACATGCCATGGGCCATCAGTTCGCACGCCACGCGGAGAGCGGCCGCCGAATGCTAAATGTTGCTCAATGCGACGGGCCGGACAATTTAGCCTCTTTCCTTTTTCGTTACTTTTCTTTTCTGTTTGCTTTTTTCGGTTTTATTTTATATTTTATATTAAGGTTTACAATTTTATAATTTGTTTATATTAAAAAAGTTCAGTACTTTAAAAAAATATGATTTTTTAAAAATGTTCACGCCTCTTAAAAAATGAATTTGATTTTTGGTTCATGATTTTTTGGAAAATTTTCAAGATTTTTAAAGAAATTGTATATGACTTTTTAAATTTTATTCATGAATTTCGGAAAATGGTTCATGATTTTTCAGAAAATATCATGATTTTTTTAAAATTGTTCTTGAATTTGGAAATTTGGTTCATGAATTTGGAAATTTGCAAAAATAGATCACCATTCAGACACGATTTAGAGATAATGCAAAGCTACTTTCTAGTCAAAACTATATTTAATATCCTTTCACAATCTATAAGTACACAGGCCAAATGGAACATCATTTATATGGTGTCTCACTTCTTCTGAGAACAGGCTTGAGCCATATCACAACATCGCTCATCCATTTTAATTCTATTACTCATATTGTTGGGTATTTTCATGATTAACTATATCGGACATTTTTTTACCATTTATATTGTCTAGACTAACTCTTATGTTTATTGAACCATTTTGTTTGATTTCGAGAATGGATTTTGTACTTGTACACATGAGTATAAGATCTATCTATCCGTTCATCTAGGCTCCGAGATCAGCGCCCACCGAACACCCAAACAGTTTGTGATTTTCGTTTGGGCAGACCTACGCGTCCCCCGGGGGATCTGTGATTTTTATCCCCCGGGTCCCCAGCCAACCACGTGTTCTTTTTTTAGATTCAAAATCCCGCTTTGCTACATTTGACCCGTTTTTGCTACATTTGCCCCGCTTTTGCTACATTGTAGCAAAAAACAGTTCAGTCTAGAAAATAGAAAAACAGACTGGACCTCGTCGGAGATTTCGCCGGAGACCTCGCCGGCGACCGTGTAGCAAAAATGTTGTGCTAATGTAGCAAACCCGACCTAATCGGAGACATTGCCGGAGACTTTCACTGGAAGACTTCGTCAGAGACCATGTAGCAAAAGCTTTGCGCTAATGTAGCAAAACGATAAAACAGTTGTAGCAAATAAAATAGTTTATTGTAGCAAATCCAACCTCGTCGAAGATCTCGCCGAAGACCTCGCCGAAGATCTCGTAGCAAAATCTATATATTGATGTAGCGAAGCAATAAAACTTTTGTAGCAAAAAGATTGTAGCAAAATCCAGCGCTACAGTAGCACTGTCGGAGGTCTTCTAGTGCCACCACCGGCCCGCATGTAGCAAATGTGATGCCCGCTTGTAGAACCAACACCAGCTGCATGTAGCAAACCCCCCGACAGGCTTGTAGCACCACTGTCAGACGCACATAGCGTCGTCATTGGCTCATGTAGCAACCCTCGACGCCGTACGTAGCAGTGTCGCCGACTACATGTAGCAAATCCCAATACGTAGTTGTAGCAAATCGCGGGGACATGTGCGTGGATTGGCTTCACGAATGAGCTAGCAGGAAACGAACGCAAAAAGCAATAGAGTCATGCGCGTGCAAGACAAGGACAGCAGGCCAGTGTGAACCGTCCATCCCGGGGGATGCGATCCCCGGGGGAGTGGTATCATTTTCCTTTTCGTTTTCCAATTTACATGTCACTTCTCGAATGCAGCTTTCCTTACTTTGTGCCGCGTGACACGACTTTTATCAGGTGCCCTACCTCTGCCTAGGTAGGGGTTCGAGAGCTGCCTTTCTCTCCTGGGACTGCTCGCTATCAGATGCATGGTATTCTTGGTTAGATTCAAAAAAAAAAATTGCTAACGTTCAGCAAACATTCAATTTCTTTTATGGATGGTCAAAATCAAAATAAAATCAAAACTTTGGAGTTTCTGGCATGGAGCTATGATCGTGCAAAAGTTCCGTTCTGGTTCCTCTTCTTCTCTCCTAAATCACAAATCTCCATCGAAACAGTAACACGTCAGGTTGTCAAAAAAAAAACACTTCCTCCATCCACTTTTATAAGTCATGGAAGAAAATTCCGACAACGATCTAGAACACGAAAAAGTACAAAACTACCCTTCCGATCGACCGATTTGATACTCAAAATACTTCATAATTCCTTTTTCTCCCATCGGCCGCCGTTCACCGGGGCTTCGGTCGCCGGCTTCCCTGTCATCAGTTCACCAACTTCCTTGACCTTCCGGCACTGGGCAGGCGTCAGCCCACATACATGGTCTTACGACTTTGCGGAGACCTGTGTTTTTGGTAAACAGTCGCCCGGGCCTGGTCACTGCGACCCCCTTTTGTGAGGGGGCACCCCTTCTCCCGAAGTTACGGGGCTATTTTGCCGAGTTCCTTAGAGAGAGTTGTCTCGCGCCCGGTTCATTATGACAGGGGCTTTCGCTCATGGAGCTATTTTTTTCATTAGGGATTACAATCCGGAACAGAATGAGGATAATGTATTGGCAAGAATGTTAGATCATAAAGAAGCTATTATATCTCATTTAAGTTGGGCTAGCCTCTTTCTAGGATTCCATACCTTGGGCCTTTATGTTCATAACGACGTCATGCTTGCTTTTGGTACTCCATAAAAGCAAATCTTGATCGAACCTATATTCGCCCAATGGCCCAGATCCAGGGAAGCTTATCATAAAGGGCTTCGACAAGGGCCTAAGAAGAGTGTTATTGTACCTACTAAAGAAATTAAACTCATTATCAAAGGCTTAATGTTAATAAAAAAAGAAGAAAATTGTTGTTTTTTCTTTCTAAAAATTGATATTGGCCGCAAACCCCAAGTTTGTCTATGAAGAGCTAATCTAATTGTATTTTTTTCTATAATGGATTTCGCCAGCAGCGGGCCTCCCTACTCCCCGCATAGCCGCCCAGCAACAAGCCTCCCTCATGCCCGCGTAGCTCGGTAGCCACTAGCCACCCAACAGCCGGCCTCTCTGATCTCCGCCCACCAGCTGGCCTTCCGGATCCCTACGTAGCCCAGCGTCGCCCAACACCTGCACCTCTCCTCCTTGATCCACGCGTTGCCGCCAAGGTGCACCTCGCCCACCACCAGCATACCTCGTCGGTGGCCAGCCCTAGCAGAAGTAGTGCTGCTGGCCCTTCTCCTCATCGTCGGCAACCAGGGAAGAGGCCGAGTTATTAGCATAAAACTATCACATTTCGGCTGAAAGTTCGAATAACCACCACTTTACAAAAAAATCGCAAAAAACCACCACTTTACGGCAGATTTGTTGCAATTCACGCTAAAACTCAATTTGCGGGTGATTGACATCGTTTCTGACAGGGTGGCCCCACCAGGATGATGATGTGGCAAGTTGGAGACGGCTCCTAGCGACGGCGTGCAGAAAAAAACCTCCGTTAATGACTATGTGGGGCCCACACCGGCCCACCTCTATCCTTCCTCGATGCAACTCCTCCCTGCGCCCACCTCTCTTTCCTCCCCCACCCCGCCTTCTTACTGACCCCGCCGCAGCTTCCCTGGAGCTCCATCGCCGCCACCGTCGATCCCTTGCCTGTGGCATCCACCTCCGCCATTTCAACAGTAAGGGTGTGTTTGATTTGTGCCCAAGATTGCTTCACCAAATTTTTGGCTAGCCAAAATTTTAGTTAAGCCTTTGTTTGTCCACAAGTTGGCCAACATTGGCTAAAAAAATGAACTATAGTTGATAGTGGAGCATTGGTATGCCAAAAAATTGGCAACAATCCAAACAAAAGCCAATATTTTGATCATGATCAAAATATTGGTAGGATACACTTTGGCAACAATCCAAACACACCCTAAAACCATTAAAGCACATGCATTGCATAACAAAGGAATTCTGAAAAGGCACTAGGAAGTAGGAAACAACCTCAAGAGAAAGAAAATTCTACAGTTAATTTCTGAAAAGGCACTATGAATTGGGAAAAGACACAATCTGTTTGCAGTTAACTTCTGATAAGTTATTTGGTTGGTATAGTTCTCTCAAAAAACTGATGGTACATGTACATGAGCTGCATTTTAACAAGCTAAAAATGAATCTGTGAAAAGGAAATACTATACTAACACTATCCACATTACATGATGGTACGTGTGTACATGAACTCAAGACAACCGTATGTAAAAGCAACTTTAGCACAATTTCATGCAACGGTATGTAAAAGCATGACTGCATGAGACAAAAAAATCAAGCCCCTTATTCAAAAAGAAATTCATCGAAAGAAGAGGATGGAAAGATCTATCGGCTATGTCGAGGAGTAGTTGAATTAGGGACTGAACGATTACTGCGTAATTAGTCATAGAATTTTCCACTGCAGACCAATATACCGATCTAGAAAATAACCAGAATTTGAAGTCATCGAAACAACACAAATTTACTGCAAACTTCTGTAATGGCTAGCCAAAATGCTTCTATAATACCTTAGGGAGTGCTCTTTATGCAAACTCTGAATAATTCACATTACATGTGGCTACACAACTAAATTTGGTTTAGGTATTCGATCTTACTCTAGACCAGTGTCCTAAATTTTCAGCACAACACAGATTAAAAAGAATTCAGAGATCATCTCCGCAACAAGGCAATATTGGTGGCTCAAGGCTTCTCCCAAGTCGAGGGCGTCGACTACGGTGAAACTTTCGCACCCGTTGCTCGTCTTGAATATATCCCCATCTTGCTTGCATATGCATCTCATCATAACTTCAAGTTACAACAAATGAATGTTAAGAGTGAATTTCTTAATGGTCCCTTAAATGAGTTGGTGTATGTCAAGCAACTTTCGGGTTTGAGGATCTCAAGTTTCAAACCGCGTCTACAAACTTGATAAGGCACTCTATGGACTTAAACAATCTCCACGTGCATGGTATGAGTACCTTAGAAAGTTGTTGGTAGACCGTGGTTCTGAAGTTGGGCTAATCGACCCACTCTTTTTACTAAGAGAGTTGGAGGAAACTTGTTCATTTGCCAAATTTATGTTGATGATATTATATTTGGTTCTCCTAACAAAACTTTTAATGATGTTTTTGCTAAGCTGATGATCGATGAGTTTGAAATGTCTATGATGGGAAAATTGCAATTCTTTCTTCGTTTTGAAGTGAAGTAATTGATTGGAGGTATCTTCATTAATCAAGCCAAATACATTCAAGATGTGCTTAAGAGGTTCAAGTTTTCGGATCTAAATGGAGCCAAGACTCCCATGCCTCTTAAATGTGATCTCATTCTTGATACTAAGGGTAAAGATGTGGATCAAAAGGTATATCGTTCTATGGTTGGTTCTTTACTCTATCTTTGTGTATCTAGACCGGATATCATGTTGAGTGTGGGTATTTGTGCATGGTTTCAAGCCGCACCAAAAGAAAGCCACCTTGTGGCAGTCAAGCAAATCTTTCGGTATTTAGTTGATATCCCAAACTTTGGCTTATGGTATCCTAAGGGCTTAAGATTTGTACTTCATGGATTCACGGACTCGGATTGAGCGGGAGACAAAGTTGGAAGGAAATCAATTTCCGGGGCTTGCCAATTCCTTGATAGGTCCTTGGTGTGTTGGTCATCTAATAAGCAAAATTATGTCTCCTTGTCTTCCACCGAGGCCGAGTATATTGCGGCCGCTAGTTGTTGTGCAGAATTGTTGTGGATGGGGCAAACTTTAAAGGATTACGGTGTCACATGTGACAAAGTGCATCTTTTTTGTGATAATAAAAGTGCAATCAAGATCGCCTACAACCCGGTGCAACACACAAGAACGAAGCATATTGATATTCATCATTACTTCATCCGGGAGCATGTGAATAATGGAGATATTGACCTCTCATATGTTAGCACCGAGAAGAATCTTGCGGATTTATTCACCAAGTCCATTGATGAGAAGAGATTCCTAGAGTTAAGGCATGAGCTAAATATCATAGATTCAAGCAATGTGGCTTGAGACCATGTACCCTCACTCATGCATTCATATGGTGTCCTCTCTAGATGTAGGCATGGATATAGGGGGAGTGTGATCATAATTGATTGGGCTATCCCTCCCCCATTATGCCAAAAGTAATATAATCATTCTTTTAATATCATTTGGTGATATGTAAGCTTCAATGACGAGTTTTGGTAATAGACCCAAGATATATCTTCATGGTGCCAAGCCAAGTATACTCAAACATGGTGGCTTCAACCCCCTCCCATAAGAGGGGTTGGTACTTCCCCTGTTTGTCATTTTTTGCGCTCTTTTGGATCTTAGGGATATGCACTCCCATTTAGTTCACTTGTTGATTCTTCATTGTTAGAGTGCACGGTTTCCTACATTAGTTTGGACATCTTCTCCTAAGCCCTCGTCCCTTAAACCTCAAAGCCATATCTGTCTTGCACAAGATCCCTTGTCCTGCCCTCTTTTTTTCTGGCCTTTTCTCTCTGGTGGAACTAGTACTACCTCATCGGGGATAGGCCGATGCTTGAGAAACGCAAAACCAGAGGCCGCCTGCTGTATGTCCTATGGAACACTTGGAAAGAAAGAAACTGACGCATCTTCACCCATAAGTGGCTCACCTATATTGAGGTGGCGGAGATCACCAGGGAAGACATCAGCCAGCGTGCACGTGCTTTCACGGCCTTTAGGCCAGCCATCCCTGCGGAGCCTAATTAGACCGCTACCTTTTTGTTTTCTGGTGGTTTTTCGACATGTTTTCACCTTAACCAGAACATGCCCGTCGTTGTACTTTAATTATTATTTTTCCTCTTCTTAATGAAAAGGCAGAGCTCCTGCCGGTTGCTCCCCCCCCCCCTCCCCAAAAAAAACAGTACTACCGGATTACCAAGCGGTACTACCGGATCGAGCCAGTTCCCAGGCGCAATCCTGAAAGCTGTCCCAAGTCCGGCTATACCGGGTAATCCTCCGGTACTACCGGTCGGCGTCCCCTGGTTATGTGTGGGTTGGGAGGGGAGGCACCCCTCAATGCCCCTTTTTCTCCCTCATGTCTCCTCCAACAACCTTTGCCGCCACCATCCAAAATTGCCTTTGGAAGCCGCGCCGCCGCCTCCGCCTCTCTCCGCCGGATTTCCACCGGATCTGGCCTTCGGGCGCCCTCTCCTTCACTCCCCACCGCCATGGACCCCGGTACAACCGTCTTTCCTCTCCCTCTCCTCGTTTTTCCATGAATATAGATCTTGTTTGGATTCTTGGTCAAATCCTCAATGAGAGCGGTTGTACCTCTTTCCACTAGTCTCATACACACTCTAGTACCAGGGAATCACTTTACCGAATTTTGTGCTTGTTTTGTGGCCCCTCCCTATTGGATCCGCGCTTGCTCCGCTATCAGCAACATAGTAGACCAGGTGCCGAGTATTTTCTAAATGGCAGCTCGGCAAATACTCGGCAAACATTTCTCTATTTTCGTGCCACATTTCCCTCAGTCCTTTCCTTGGCCACAATGTTTGTTGAGTATTTTCTCTGCTATTTTTCTGCCGCCATTTCCCTCCCCGCCATGTTTGTTGAGTACCTATAACAACACTCAACGAATATGGGTATTTCCCTTATCTTTTTTTTTCTTGAAATGGCTCAAAGAGTATATTAGGTTTCCTGCCATTTTCCCCGTCCATATTCCGCGAGACCTTCCTTTCCAACCATATCTTTTTACTCCCTCTCTCTTTCATGCCCTCTCATGCCTCTCTTTCCCGCCACTTTCTCCCGTTCATTGGTAAATGCCATATTGTCCATACCATCATGCCATAGAGGGAAGACGGGAAGATCAATTTGCCATCCATGCTTTTGCCAATGAGTATAGGGTGAAGAATCTTCCCAGACTGCTCGAGTATTACCAAAAACTGGTATGGTCTGCTGGGGCTTGCCAAAAAAAAAATTTGTGTAAGTTTATGTGCATAATCATGTTGACCACAAGGAAACAAATCATGTGAATTTTTTTTGCTGACCTGACCAGTATATGATGAGTCCATATAACAGTAAGAAAAACAAATATCCACCAGGATCAACAAGATCATATATTACCTCAGCTGCTGTGTTTCACCTACAGAAAATGATGACCAATGGGTTTCATTCTAAATGTAATGAAAGAAATTTAAGAACAATATATGGTCTCATTCCATATAGATAGTCAGCAGCTCGGCGTAGACTTGAAGGTTAGAGGTCCAGAGACTGATATACAAATGAAGCCTTCTAAATAAGTAGTTAGCTTAGATGTGGATTGTGGTAGTTAACCGTAAAAAGATAACTGTATTTGTTTACCTTCCTGGTATTTATATGATCTATGATCTAAGACACAGTCCGCTCTGTCTAAGGATCACGTAGATGATAATCTGTCAGTGTGATATCCATATGCCATATGATTTTTTTTTTGCTCTTAGCATTTTTTTTGTCACCGAGACTGCATGACAGACTGACAGTAAGAACTACTTGTAGGCCTGCAGCACATCAGCTACAGACAACCAATACCCATTTACTCCAAGAGTAGCTTGCCAGTCATACTCTTCGAGGATGGCATGCCAGTCTACCTTATCCACACACAATTTGTTCTGAGCTGAATTCACCAGAAATCACCACAGGAACAGGCCCCAGATTTGAAGTGGTGGAACCTGCTACAGTCTCGCATAATGATCTCCCTGTCCTCAGCGGCCGACACCATCTTCATTACTGTATGGCAGTCCCCGCACACTCGTAGGTTTTTGACAATCTGAAGGGGTGTCCCTGGCGGTGTAGCTATCAGGCCAAAGGCAAGAGCTAGCCGCTCACTGTGCATAGCCAGCATGGCTTCCTTCTGCTCTTCCTCCATGTCATGAAGCACGAAACTAGTGTTAGGAAAATAACCTTCTTGCTTCAACCTGGCTGTCATTCCCTTGAGCTTTGCATATATCTGGTCAGACAGAGGGTGTGATTTGTCGGAGGCGATAAAGGAATGGACTTTGTTCTTGATCTGAATCCAGCTGCATCCAGCTACTTTCTTCACCGTTTTAGAATCCATGAGCTTCCTCACTTCATCCCTCTCTTTCCACTTCCCTGCAGCCGCATAGATGTTGGAGAGCAGCACATATGTAGCCGAATCATGCGGCTCAAGCAATAGCAGTTTCTCTGCAGCAAGCTTCCCAAGCTCAACATTCTTGTGAACTCTGCAAGCACCTAGCAGCGTGCGCCATACCATTGCACCTGCTGCGAAGGGCATGCCTCCTATAAGGCTCATTGTTTCATCCAACTTGCCTGCACGGCTATAGAGATCCACCATGCACGCATAATGCTCCATGGTGGGACTGATCTTGTGGTCTCTGACCATGGAATCAAAGTATTGCTGGCCCTCTTTTACGAGGCCAGCATGAGTGCATCCTATGATAACAGCAAGGAATGTGACGCCATCCATCTCGATGCCCATAGCTTCCATCTGTCGAAATGTATCAAGGGCCTCTTTGCTGTAACCGTGCTGCGCATACCCTGATATCATTGAGTTCCATGATACCAAGTCTCTATCCGTCTGCCTCTCAAAGACACTTCGAGCACTGTCAATGCTCCCTTTTCGTGCATACATGCTGACAAGTGCACTGCCCACACAGATTGCATCCTGGCATCTGTACTTGATGGAAACAGCATGGAACTGCCTACCCTGGTCAACCCCGGCTGTCGGACTAGCACAGGCATCGATGGCACTAGATATAGTGAACTCATTTGGCTTCATGCCTTGCATGGACATCTTGATGAATACATTTGTGGCACCGTCGCAGTCGCCGGCTTGGGAATAACAAGACAACATTGCAGACCATGCAACAACATCCTTCTGGTCAATCATTTTAAATATGGAGAGGGCTTCATCAGTACTGCCAAGCTTTGAGTACGAGGCAAGAAGTGCCGTTCCAACAGATGGCGCATGTTCGTAGTTGGTTTTGATGATCTGGGCATGAATCTGGGGAGGCAAGATGGGTAGTGACGTCATGAGCATTGTCGAGTAGGTGAACTCATTTGGCTTGACATTGTCTTCTCTCATTCTGCTAAAGAGAGCAGCAGCGAGGGGGATATCACCATTCTGAATGAACCCACTTATCATAGCAGTCCATGAGACCACATTCTGAGATCCTGGCATCAACAAGAATATGTTAAAAGAATCATCCAACTCACCGCATTTGCTGTAGGCATCCATAATGGCTGTCATGACATTGCCATCTGAACTGAACCCATGTTTTAGCACACAGCTGTGAAGCTGCCGAGCCAGGGCCAGCTGTTTGAGGTTTGCACATAGCTTGATCGCTGTAGAGTAGGTCGACTGCGACATCTTCGCCATACTTGCTCGCGAGTCATGGAACAGCTGCAGCGCTTCCAGTTCCCTCCCATTCAACAGAAGGCCTGCCATCAATGTGTTCCACGACACCATGTCCCTGGTCTCCATCTCGCAGAACACAGCCTTGGCTTCTTCAACCAGCCCAGACTTTGAATACATGTTCATCAGAGAGTTGCACACAACGGTCGAGCGGCACCCGAACTTAACTGACTGAGCGTGCACCCGCTGCCCAACATCGAGCGCGCCCTGGCTCGCCACCGCGGAGAGCACGCTCGCGAACGTGAACGGATTAGGACACACACCCTCGGCGCGCATCCTGAAGAAGAGTGCCATCACGTCCGAGTGTTCCCCTCCCTGGGCATAGCCGGTGAGCAGCGACGTCCATGTGATGACGTTCCTCTCAGGCATCCCCTCGAACACCTGCCTCCCGTCTTCCACCCTGCCTCCACTACACTTCATGTACATGTCGACGAGTGCCGTCCCGACACTGACCTCGCCCCGGTCGAGCCCGCACTTGGCACAAAGGCAATGCAGCTGCTCTCCGACGACCCTGCAGCCCGGCATCACCCCACATACCTTGAGAGCACAAGACAACATGGTGCCTTCAACTCTGCCGCAGCGGCGTGCAACGAGGAAATGGTCCAGCGCCTCCCGCCCCATCCCACGCCGCGCGTAGTCCAAGAGGGCGCGGCTGGAACTGGTGCTAGGATCACCATCCCGGCCGGGAATTCCGTCAAACGCCTGCCAGGCGCGTCGAGCGACGCAGATGTCCGCGCGAGCGCCATCCTCGTCTAGGCAAACCGATGAGGCGAGCGTGGCTAGCAGCTCCCGGGACGCGAAGGCTGCCGAGTCCTTGCCCCGGAGGAGAGCTGGGAGCGCGGTCCTCACCGCCACCGCCACCGCCATGCTACTTCCCTGAGTCCATGGCGGCGTGGGGCGTAGCGAGTGAGGACTGAGGAGTCAGACTATCGGTTTGACTTTGGCTCGGTGATGGTGAGTCGCTATGGTTGGGTCGATAGGGGTTGGACGCGAACGCGACCGGACGGACCCGACGCGCCAAGCCAGACCCGACGTGTCTCTATGGCCACCACCTCAGCCTACGCAGTGGCGGCCGGCGGGGAAGCGGCGGCGGCGCCGTCCCGTGGTACCCTCCTGAGGCCACGGCCTCCGGCGTCTCGCCTCGCCTTCCCCTCCAGAACTCCCGCTCGGTGGGCCTCGATCTCACTTCCTCCGGGGCTTCACCACGCGGCTCCGGCGGGGGCGGCCGCCGAGGGGAGTACGGGGATGGAGATGGAGGAGGAGGAGGGGCCGGCGTGGGTGGAACTGGAGCCGATCGGCAGCGAGGAGCAGCTGGACCGGGCCCTCGCGGCGGCCCAGCAGCGCGGTGCCCCCATCGTCCTGCTCTGGTAACTGTCTGTCAGGTTCAGAAGTTCAGAAACTATAGTTTCCTGTGAATGAATGAAGGAATCTTCGATTTTTAGGATTCGTAACAGTGGTGTAGGATTAGAGTAGGACGAAATGATAGCCATGAACCACGCGCTTCAGCTAGCTTGGATTAGGCATCAAAGGCATACACCCTTATGGGAGCAGAAACATTGTCTATTTATGGTATTTAGGGCTCTTGGTAGCTTAGCATGTCATTGTTCATCCGGCGTGGACAAAACCTTCTTCATCAGCATCTTGGGCGAAAGGGTTGGTTCGAGTGGTAATAGAAGGGCATGTACTATGCAGAGGCGCTTGTACGGGCTCTTGAGGGGAAAAAATCGACCGGTAGCGTGTATCAGGAAATCGATCTTGGCACCCACTCTAGATGGCCTAAGGCGCGTAATCGTGCGCTGTTAAGTGATAAGATCTAGGTCTGCTGGTATCCTTGGCGATTTATTTCTTGTCTGTGTCTATGCTATCTTTCTTAGGTAGGTCCTTACTAGTAGATTATTTCTGCATTTGGCATCACAGTCATGCTCGTTGCCTGAGAAGTGAGAACTCAAATTTGTCTCTGGCTGTGTTAGAGCACAATAAATATTAGTGGTTGTGGATGTAGATTTCAAGTCTCGTTCTCCTTAAAAGACACAGATATGCAGCCCCCTGCGCTGTCCAACTTTTCTGGCGTAGTTGCAAGTTATTGGACTCTGTCCTTTTAGTCCTGGCTGATCAGCAGGATGCTTGCCTGTATTATCTTTACCATTTAAGAAATAGTGCCACTGTACAAGGTATTGCATGTTTACCTCACATACACTCTTTTATGAAGGCGTTTCATAATGCCTAAAAGGATTAGCAGTTGCAGTTGAAGTAGTCATCTGTCCGCAGTAGTAACTGGTGCATTCCAGCCATTGATTTTTGTATTCAACCCAGCCTTTGCAACATGTAGGACAGCAAGTTGGTGCAGAAAATGTATATATCTGAAGCCTAAGCTGGAGAAATTGGCTGCAGAGTACTATCCGAGGTTAGTGCCGGTTTCTCACATTGACAAATGACAGTTACCGCACTGCTGGAACTGTTATCGACAAACTGATGATTTCTGCCGGAACTTGCTGTGCAGAATTCTGTTTTACTGCGTCGATGTCAATGCTGTTCCTCAAAAGCTTGTGAGTCGTGCAGGAGTAACAGTAAGTCTTGCCATGCATTGAGCTGGTTCTTCAGCTCTCGTCTCTTGTTAATGGATAGTGATGTCACAACCTTTTATTGATGCCTAGTTGTGCCTTCTTGTTAGAAGACAATCCAAAGACGTTTCTATTTTCATCTTATTTTTTGAAGTCCTCGAGCCCCTTTCTTGTTCTTCTTCCCCTATTTTGGAGGAAGTGGTTTCCTCTACTGCCCCCTGCAAGCTTTGCTATCGTTTGCCGGCTTTCTGCGACTTGTCCCCAAGTGTTTCTTAGCCCTATGCCATTATCCTTTTGCTTTGGTAACAGAGAACCATTGTATCGATTATCCCCCCACCATGTATTTGGCTTCATTGTTATCTTGTCCCACAACAATTAAATACATATCGGGATCCCAAGTATGTATATATTAATCTAAGGACTAATGCCCTTCTTTTGTCCAATGTACGTGATCTGTTATGCGGAACTCGAGCAGAAGATGCCGTCTATACAGGTACAAGTTGAGCTTGTCTCTTTCTTTATGGTCTCCATCTTGCCATTGTATATCCTGAGGTTGCTGTTTCTTGTCCTGTAAAGACATGGAGCGACTCCCAGAAGCAGGGTGAGGTGATTGGCGGGCACGAATCGTGGCTGGTAATTGACGATGTTCGGAAGATGATCGAGCAGGAGGAATGATCATCCAATGCTTGTTTCGGTGCAACGATGGTTTTCGGGACAAGACCGGCCTTTCAGCGCCGTAAAATGGATAAAATCAGATAATGGCACAGCATCAAGGCAGCTATATGCTTAGTCCTGTATAATCACCATGCATGGACACCAAGGGGGTTCTCCAAGGAAGGGGACTTTACTTCTTGGAGTTCTCTTTCAAATTTAGACCTATTTAGTTTATTAGTTACCGTTGGCCACAGGAAATTAATGATACCCTTGTTTGTACTATCTATTATCTGGAGTTTGCGGGATTAAAGGTTTTTTCTACATTAGTCATTACTAGAGAAGCAAATACTGAGTTTGGTGATCTTCCTGAAATTAATCAGAATACATGTTGAATGCTCTGGTTCCAATTAATTCAGGACTCAGTTGTTGATTTACCCAGTTCAAGTATATGACTACAGGAACATATGACATGTTAAAATATTTTGTTAAAAAACTCAGGTTCATGGTTTTGTTAAGATTGGCATCCACACAAGTTTGGGTGTTGTTTAGGGTAATCTCTCTGGACTCTGTTGACTTGGATCAAGAGTCAAGACACTATAGGATGTGTCAATTATGGAGTAGTAGAAAGTAGTATTTAATTTGCAAGTTGTGGCATCATGCTGTATTTTTTTTCCAACCCACAAACAATATAAAATCTTTTTCTCTCTGCCCAATACTTTTTTCTCAATACCGTAACTACCTCAGCACTTTCTCGTGTCTTGAAATTTCAACAAATAACCGCACTATCTTTTGCTTTACACCTCAAACAATTCAGGGTCGAAATTTCAACAACATAGCCGCACTATCTTGTGTACTAGTTTGACTCGACAATGCCTCATGCAGTCAACAACTTGTGTGTTTCTTTCTCCCTCATGGGCCCACCGTTTCGGAGATTCAGATGGATGGTGGAGCCCACCTGTCGGACTCTAGCCCAACAGAAATTAGGATTTTAGTAGCAGGCAAACACGTAGGCACACGAGGTTTCGGTTACAGAGCATGAGATATCTTCGGGAAAGTTTGTTAAAGGGTGACGCTTTGAGATTCGTGCGGGTTTCCATCGGTTGGTGGACATGGTCCGCTGAGGCGGCCAGGGGTGGGGTCCCCTGGTGGGGAACAAATAATGTCACACGTTGCTTTCAGTATCCGCCTCTTCTGCGCTCCCTTTCCCGTTGGCTGCCTTGGTGCATTGGTCTCTCTTCCCCAAACACCATCCAAGGAATTTTAACAAAGGAAACCTGATTAATGTCCTTTTGGTTCTATTCTTGTCCTTTGTTTCCATAAAAAATTTCCTTGGAGAATTGAGTTGCACTTTTCCCACCTCGCACTCTCTTCTTTATCCGATAAAGTACTCCGTATGTTTACTACTACGAGAAGCTATTTATTTTTTCACAGTAATATAAAACTTTTTTGGAGGGAGTAACATATCCTCTTAGAAGCTAGTATTTATTTTTATTTTTCTTTGTAGCATCAAGCACATCTTTCTAGAGAGACTACAAATTTTGATTCGCCCAACATTCAACATGTCATGGAGTTTTGATTCTGCGATTTTGAATTCGAGGAGAGGCTCTAAATAAGCCATTATAAGTATCGAAACTAGTTGTATCCAATTTTTGAAAAAGTAAACAGATGGAAATAGATTCAATAAACAAAGTGTCACCTTCTAGAAGAGGAAACTTTGAGCCGGCCATGATTTTTAGTCTGGCTTGTTCACCTTTTCGTTGGAGACCTGTAAAATAAATTACCACTATGTTTTTTTGCATTTCAAAAAAAGAGGACATTGACCGAACATGCACTCTTAACATGTCAAAGTGAACCATTTGACATGAGAAATATTGTGACCTTCACTTTTGTTTACATCTAGCCACCATAATTGATATATAAGCTAAAGACCAAATAATAAGAAGAAATCCATTCACTAAATCTAAGGGCCTCTTTAGACTGAATTAATTTCATGAACTTTTGCAGGATTTTAATCCACATGGATTCTTTCCATGGAAATCCCTTTAGATCAAAAGAATAACACCACCAAGATTCCTACATGTTCTACACCTCAATTGCATAGGACTTGTAATATTCGCTCTAACCTCTTTTATACACTTGTTACTTATTCGGATAGTGTTTGGACGCTTTTGTTGTCTTTCATGCGTTCCATCCAAATGACTATTTTCTACAATTTGTGTGCGTCCTACAATCTTTTGTTCTGCGCCTCTATTCCTGTCAAATTCATGTGTTTTCCATGTTCATACCTTTCTCAACAAAAGCCAGGAATCACATTGGTAGTATGAACAGATCCAATGGTCTTACTACCACGGAGTTAGGTGCCAATTATTCCGATGAATTGAGTCGAGAAACCTTCATGGATGTCATGGATATGCTCGACCGCATGACAAGGTACGCTCTTTGTTTGGGTATATTTTTCTAATCTCACATGCCTAATATCTATATCATCGTTCACCCTCGAAATATTATCGTCATAGATTTATGACATAATATGTTTTAAAAAGTTTTTAACTTTTCATCCAAGACTCTATTTCTTGCCTATCACGTATTTGCTCCCCCAAAATAACAAATACTCCCATAAAATAGAAACAAATAGTTCTATTACTACATAGTACAGAAAAAACAGCTAAATAATATTTTGTTTTTTCATCCTTATAAACAATATTAACGGAAAAAAGGTGCATAGCATAGGGGCATAGGAGTAAGCTGCACCAAATCCGCCAAGGCTGGTTCGGTCCACTAGCCAAAGCTAGCCCCTAAGCTAGGGCCTCGCCTCGCCTCCCTCGGGGATCGACCAACAAAAACAACAAGAAGCACGCAGCTCCCCTTTCCCCCTCCGCCCCCCCGCCGAACCCTCCACGAATTCTCCTCTCCTCTCCTCCCGTAGCCGCCTTCCCCCTCCCCCTCCCCCTCCGCGCCGCTCCGCTCTACTGGCGTGGAGCGGAGATCCGTCCGCCCTCCCGCCCGGACCCGGATTGATTCCTTCCTTCCGTCGCAGGTGACGAACCCTAACCTGCTTGGATTGTTCCCGGGGTTACTCTCGGGAGCAATCCAATCGAGATACTTGTTTCATCTTTCTCTCTCCCTCCAGTCCGGTATTGTTTGTTGCCGATTTGTTCGCTGCTTCGTTGGAGCAGGTAGTCGTGGATAGGTAGCAGTGGGTTTATTTTGTTTTTTTCTCCCCAGGAAATTAGGGGTTCAGTTGCTTGAACCCTCGGCAGGTCCGCCCCCTAAAGCTGCTGCGATAATTATCTGGGTTTCTATCAACTCGCGAGAATTTTACTTGGATTCGGGCCGATTTTTTTTTTCGCCTGTCCGTGTTCCCCCTATGCGCCGATCGTTTCTGTTCGTCTAGTTTCTTCTCTTCCTCTTCAATCCGCGTGCGAAATTCGTCTTCTGATGATCACCGTCACGGTTTTGGTTTCCAGGCTTTTCCGTGGAAAGTAAGGGACGAAGCGGAGCGGGCTGTGACCAAGGGAAGGCGCGGCCATGGCTCCGTCTCAGGCGGGAGCGGCCGGCCCCACCTTCGAGGACCTCGAGCGCGACCTGCAGGCGGTGCTCATGGACCAGAACCACCACGGCGGGGGCGCCTCCGCCGAGGAGCTCAGCATGTACCGCAGCGGCAGCGCTCCCCCCACCGTGCAGGGCGCCCGCGCCGCGCTCTTCTCCGCGCCGCCCCAGCCTCATCTCGACAGCCTCGGCGGCGGCGGTGGCGACATGCTCTCCGAGGAGGAGATACTGTCCCACCCAGCGTACCTGCAGTACTACTACAACAACGAGCACCTCAACCCGAGGCTGCCGGCGCCCATGGTGTCCAAGGAGGACTGGCGCACGGCGCAGAGGTTCCAGGCTGTTTCTGGAGGCATTGGGGATAGGAGGAGGAGGCCCTCGGAGGGCCCTGGTGGGAGCTCCCTGTTCTCGGTGCAGCCTGGAGCGCGTGAGGGCAATGGGGCGGAGTTTCTTATGAGTGATAGGATGGGCAGGAGCGACAGGAACGGGCTTGCGCGTCAGCAGTCGTCAGACTGGCTCGCACAGGGCGCCGATGGGCTTATTGGGTTGTCTGATGTTAATGGCATCGCGTCCCGTCGCAAGAGCTTTGCGGATGCCCTGCAGGTTGAAAATATTTCCTCTTTGCCTTTTTTTTTTACTTTTGCTATGGTCTATATGTTTTGACCTGCAATAGAAGTAAATGCTTTATATGAATTGCCTGTGTAGTCTTAGCTATTGATAGTTCTGTGTTCTTGGATTCTCACAAGTCAACAGCACTTATTCTGTCCATACCTTAATTTGTCGCGTGGAAGGGTGGCTGTATTTTTCTACTTAATAATTCAAAATGAAACTTTCCACATATATATACTAATGATAGGCCACTTCTAATGCTATCACATTTATTTCTATTGTAGCCTGTAGCTTCATGTTTGTTTGCTTGTTTGTTTTCCTCACTTATTACAATGGTTTCCATTGCAGGAAAATATTAGCCGTCCTGGTTCTAAAGCCGGTAATCTTTCCCGCTCCAATAGCCGGAATGCTTTCGAGAGCCCAAATCCAATTAATCTTTCACGCTCCAGTAGCCGGAATGCTTTCGAGAGCCCAAATCCAATTAATCTTTCACGCTCCAATAGCCGGAATGCTTTCGAGAGTCCAAATCCAATTAATCTTTCACGCTCCAATAGCCGGAATGCTTTCGAGAGCCCAAATCCAATTAATCTTTCACGCTCTAATAGCCGGAATGCTTTTGAGAGCCCAAATCCAATTAGATCTTCTGATTCATCATATGCACAACTGCCGACTAGGCCGGAATCCGTGAATGGCTTTCGATCCGGCTCAGCTTCACCCAGTCTTGTCAGGGTTCAAAGTTTGGGTTCTTCAATGTCCCATACATTTTCTTCTGCAGTTGGCTCCTCAATCTCAAGAAACACCACTCCTGATCCCCAGTTGATTCAGAGGATTCCAAGCCCGTGTCTTCCTCCAGTTGGAGTTAGGATGGGGAAAGCTGATAGAAAAGTTGAAGGCACAGGGGCCGCTTCTCATAATTATGATGGTTCCGAAACTGCAGCAGCTCTATCTGCTATGTCCAATTTAAACCTCTCGGGGAACAGGATGACCAACTTAGAAACTGATGTGCAAAACCATATTTACCAGAACTTTGGTGATCAAAGAGATGTGCTCTTTAATGCTCCTAAGGAGCATAGACAGTTTTCACAGCAGAAGTTAGTTCACAATACTGATGAAGAGCCAATGAATGCCCTGGAGTATTCAGCCTTTCCCAATGGTACCAGTAACATAAGTAGTTCAAACATGAGTGAACTGGCAGCTGAAAGCAAGAGCAATTTTCCTACACAATCACCACATGGCAATGCCAACAAGAAGGAATCTATACTGAGCCCAAACGGATCTGTGTATCTCTACCAGAACCTGAATGGTGATAGCCCATCTGGACGACATACAAAGGCTAATTCACGAAGTTCTGGTTCAAACATGCTGAACAATCACATGAATCCTGGTACTCTCTCTCCCCCTCTGCCCACTGTTCCCCCTTTATCCCTGTTTCCACTGTTTCCTGACTATTGTTTTCCTGTTCAGATGGTGAATATGTCAACCACCTTTCAAGTCAAGGTGGTTTTCAGGGCCAACCGATGGACCCAATGTATCCGTCTTACTTGCAGGCAAACCCCAACTCTCCCCTTGGTGCAGCTGCGAGCATGAGTCCTTTCAGAGGAAGTAACTTCTCTGGTTCAGGCCATCTGGATACTTCTGGATATCAGAAGGCTTATCTTGCATCGTTACTTGCTCAGCAGAAGCTACAGTATGGGATGCAATACTTGGGGAAGTCTGGTGGTATTAGCCCAACACTTTATGGCAGTGAACAAGCATATGGCATGGAAATGTCATATTTAGCAAGTCCAAGATCTAGCCCTTTTATCTCATCTCCCCAGGGCCATGCCAGGCAAGGAGATAGGCAAACACGTATTCCATCCATGGCGAGGAGCACCGCTGCAGGAACTATGGGATCATGGAATTCAGAGAATGGTCTAATTGATAGTGGTTATGGGTCTTCTCTGCTGGAGGAATTCAAGACCAATAAGACTCGATCTTTCGAGCTGCTAGATATTGTGGGTCATGTGGTCGAGTTCAGGTGATTACTTACTGCATTTAAACAGAGTAGATTTGTTCTTTACATGGGATGCTAATATGATTCTTTTGCTGCAGCTCGGACCAGTACGGAAGTCGCTTTATACAGCAGAAACTTGAAACAGCTTCGACAGAAGAGAAGGACATGATTTTTCCAGAAATCCTTCCCCAAGCACGAACTTTAATGACTGATGTTTTTGGAAATTATGTTATACAGAAGGTGGGCAACCATCTTATGCTCCAGTGTTGAGCAAATTAGATTTGGTTATTTATTAGCAACGTCTTCTGAAATCTTATTATCCAAGACTTCTCACCTTGACTAATTGATCTTGGCAGTTCTTTGAATACGGGACTGAATCACAACAGAAGCAATTGGCAAGCCTACTCAAGGGTTATGTATTAACGCTGAGTCTTCAAATGTATGGCTGCCGGGTGATTCAGAAGGTATGTATCGTTGCAGACTAAATATTTCCTCTCTAATCATATAATCAGTTTACAAACTAGCTGTTGATTTATCAGCCACTTATCTCTCTGAAGTCTTAGGAGCTTTCTATTCTGCTGTAGGCTTTAGAAGTGGTTGAGGTGGAACAACAAACACAAATGGCTTTGGAGCTTGATGGAACTATTATGAAATGTGTCCGTGATCAGAATGGCAACCATGTAATCCAGAAGTGCATAGAATGCATCCCTCAAGAAAGGATACAGTTCATTATTTCGGCATTTTACGGGCATGTGGTTGACCTTTCTACCCATCCATATGGTTGTCGTGTTATTCAGGTTCTATACCAACCTATATCTGTTTTTAATGGCTTTAATGATTGGCAATTTGCTAAGTTTGTACCTATAATTGGATACCACCAGCGAGTCTTGGAGCACTGTGATGATGAAAGCACCCAAAGCGCCATGATGGAAGAGATCATGAAGTCTGTGGTTCCTTTGACACAAGATCAGTATGGCAATTATGTTATCCAGGTGGGTGCTTATTCATCTTGCTTGTTAATTGTTTTTACTGAAACATCAATTTCACTTGCTTCTATTAGGTCATGTTGTTGAATTTATCTGCTAACAAGTTGACAGTTAGTCATCGTGTAAATTGCAATTTCTCTTGTTTTATTTCTTGATGGAAGTAATTTTTAATTATTTTATATGTTGCTACTGTTTTTACTTTTTAGTCATCATTTTGTTTACTACCAGTGGACTTTTTTATTTGTTTGGTGGTCTTCTTTTGTCATTCCCTATGATACTAGAAATGTACAATTTTTTCACCTAAAGAAGTACAATTTCTTTCTGTTTTATCATTTTTTCTTATTGCTCTATAGGCTAGCCATCACCTTGTACTTGAAATGTCATGTGTTCCACTGATGCGCGGAGCTTTATGTTTCTTATTTTATAGCATGTCTTGCAACATGGAAAACCAGAAGAACGTACTTCTATAATTAGGCAACTCGCTGGACAGATTGTGAAGATGAGCCAACAGAAATTTGCTTCCAACGTTGTTGAGAAGTGCCTTTCTTTTGGTTCTCGTGAGGAGCGCCAGATTCTAATTGATGAGATGCTTGGCACTACCGATGAGAATGAGCCATTACAGGTGTGTTTTCAACCAACTGTTTAGGTGTACTATATGCTTGAAACTCTTTTCCTTGTCTATTGTTTCAAGGGTGCAAACTATGGATACTATATATATATATGTTAATAAACTTTGAATTTTGTTCATTCTTGAAGTCTTCTGACGTATAGCTTATGTTTCCAGGCAATGATGAAAGACCAGTTTGCTAACTATGTTGTGCAAAAGGTTTTGGAGACCTGTGATGACCATAACCGTGAGCTGATTCTTTCGCGTATCAAGGTCCACCTGAATGCACTGAAGAGATACACCTACGGGAAACATATTGTTGCCCGGGTCGAGAAGCTTATTCAAGCAGGAGGTACTAAATCCAAATCCCATAGGCATCCTGATCGATATCCATTCTTCTTTTTGTATGCTTTCCTGGTTATAGACGAGTTTGCTTATTGCTCAATTTTCTTTCCTTTTTTGCATTTCAGAAAGGCGTATTGGAGTCTCGTCTCAGTCTCTCAGAGATTGATGAATGTTTAGCTTGACAGAATAACACCTGTACAGACAGATAGCGAGGCTAGCCTTACCAGTAGTCCTGTCCAGTGCCGTCTTCGGAGGAAGGTTAAGCTCGGGAAGCCTTTGATGTAAATAAAGGAGGAATAAAAAAGAGAAGAGATTTTGCTTGTTCTAAAAGGAGAGAAGTTGTATATTTGTACCTTTGTTTCCTCTTCAAGTAAGATACATATATATGAAAGAAGGCGAATCAATTAGCTGGAATATTTAGGAGGGTAGATTATGATGGGAAGCAAGGACACCTGTAGATCTTTTTGCCTTGGGTTTCATCACTGTATAAGGTTGATAAGGTTTCCATCTCTGTAAAGGTTTCGATTTTACTGACGTCCTGCAGAAATCAAATGCATGTCCGTCTATCAAATGCCTGCAATGCAGCTCTCAGAGTAGCAATGTTTTTTTCCTCGTTATTTGTCATGGGGTGCTCTTTATTATTTCACCATTTTGTGTATGTTGGTGTATTTTCTATCTGTGCCCCGCAATTTGCAAATACGTTACATTTCTCTTCATACATACAAATCCTTATCGGAGTTCAGTTCTCTGGTGCATTTCACAGGACATACATCCTCTGTTTCATAATGTTGTCTTGGCAAACTAATTTTGCCAAAACATAATACACTGCAGAACAGAAGAGTACTTCAGTTGCAATGTCTATCAAGTTTAGTGTCTTTAGGAAGTGAAAAAAGAGATGAATCAGCTTAATTTATCGCACTGGCACTAATTTAGCAAAAAAAAATACTCGTCCCTTCCCGAATTTGAGGCGTATTTTGCTTTTTCAAGACAAGACCTTTACCAAATATACTATTTATGTGGCATAAGTTGATATCAGCATATTCATATTAAAAGGTATTCACGGTTGACATTTGTATCAGAGTAGTTTTGGTAAAAAGTCAAGCCATGTCCTATACCAAAATAAGCCTTACATTTTGGGATGGAGCTAATAAGCTGTACTTGATCGTTCTACAAAATCACAACCATAAGATGATTCCGAATACAGATACTACAAGATTAATCCATCTTTTGTCACAAACGCCAAAAATAATTACTAGATGAAACTGTTGTTGAAAGCATGAACTTGCACAGTTAAAATAGGCCTTGCATTTCAAAACTGGGGGCGTACATGGTCCACCTTAAGCATCTACTCTCCATGCCAGAGATTCTTACACGTCTCCTTACGGAGTTCGCTGTAACCTATTCTTTTTTTTATCATTCTTATGTATGATATTAGATATGGCAATTTTCTTTTACTTTTTTTAAAAAAGGAAGGATACCAATTACATCCAGCATCTACGATGCGTTGCCCTAGCAGCCATACGGATGCGCACAGCCAAAAAAAGACAGAAGAATTACAGAAAAGAGAAGTCCCACTACAGTGACCCATTCATTGAAACAGCAGTATTACCACCACCAAGACAGCATCAGAAGTCCAGCTTCTTCAAAAACGACGCCTCTAAAAAGAGAACAGTAAACAAACACCGTCATCGCCCGATCAAAGATCTAGGTTTTCACCCTGAAAAAAGTCTACTCTCTCAAAAAATACCTTCAACAAGGTCATTGCCAGACACAACCAATTAAGGCCAGACCCGGGGTTTCCACGCTGAGAGGTAGGACCATGAATCTCTTCTGTGCAGTCGTTCCCACTTGCATGTCACTGCTCCAAATCACAAGTCACCTAGCCAATTTCTCATCACCACCCAGACTCGAACCACCATTGTCAGTCCTCAGATCTCGTTCTCCATGACTTTCTCCGTCAGCACCATGGAACGAAAACATGCCCCATGATAATAACAGCCAACAAAGATTCGAAGCACACCCTCTGAAACCAAACGGTCAGAGTAAAACATGGTTGCGTACGACCGAATTCAATCCTTCCAGCAAACTCACAGCATGAGTGCACTTATGGAGTTTGCCGGCGGAGCCTTCCGAAACACGACACAAAAACCAGGTCAATGTAGACCAACATCCGGCAGTTCCTCGTCTTGGCTTGATAGGGATCCAGAACCACCTCCTTTATTGAAACCGAGCCAGCAGCCCCCACGTCACCCGCCGGAAACTAACAGATCTGTCGCAAGACGGCGAGACCACCCGGCCGACCATTCCGACGGAGAAGGAGGCCACCACCACCATGCCGCCCCAAGCGCCCTAGTGTCGCGGACAAGGAATGGATAGCCTGGGCACCGGCGTCGAGGCCAACGGACGGTACAGATCGCGGCTAGGCCCAGATCCCCGTCGCCGCCTGCCGCCATCTGGGCCGAGGATCACCGTCCGCCGACCACCGCAACACCACCGCCGAACTAGCAGGGGCGAACGTCGCCGCCTTCCGCCAGATTGTGATCAGGGACGCCGCCGCCGCCACGCTCCCAGATCTTTGCCTGGCGACGATCCGGACGACAGCGACGGGAGGAGAGGAGAAGGGAGGGAGGGCTCGGCGGCGGGAAAGGGAGACCGTCCGGCGCGGCGCCGCCGCACGGGAGCGGGAGGAGGAGGGGTGCGGGAGGAGGAGTTAGGTGCGGGAAGAGTTACGTACTTGTTATCTGGTCGTGTTAAAAGAAGAAAATCCTGAAATTTTCATGCTTTAATTATACCGCAAGTAGTATCTGCAATGAAGCGAGAAGCATTTTTTTTTTCGGTCTTATGCTAAAGTGGATCGGTGGCACGTTGAGTGAAAAATGATGATTATCTAGTGCATACGATTCAGTCCTGGGAATGAATATTAAACTGAAAGGACCAGCCAACTAACGCAGACATCATGTATATACTCCTTAACATTTCCACCTTCGCCTGTCAGAACACCCTGATTTTCTTCGTCGTCGCCATTTTTTTACCTTTGCATTTTCAGTTTTATCACAGGACAACATTCTTGTTCCTAATAAGTTTAGCATTGCATGATCCTACCAGGGAGGGGAAAAGAAAAAAAGAAAGGAAAAAAAAGCGACGAATCACGGTATGGGATCAGTCTATGTACTGCACTGACGCTAGACTTCACGCTGTCTCCCAGTTCACTCGTCCCTTTCTTCCCAAACGTGACAACTATTTTGTTTCAGATTTTGACCAACGATTACTTTGTTATAATAGTACTATATGTCGCTTATGTACCATAAAACTGGCCTCATTGGATTCATGTTAAAAAAAAGCATATTACAATTGGGAATTGTATGACATAAACGGCATATTATGGAGCAGTTTTGGTCAGAGCCAAAGCCTTGCCTTAGGGCACCCACAGTGTAGCCAAAAATCTGACAAAAAGATAAATTTAGCTATGGTGTGCAATTTGGCAATAGTTCTACAATGTAGTGATGCTAAATATCTGTATCATAGGGTCCCACTACAAAGGAAAAAGGACTCTCTCTCATGACCAGGCTGCATGCATGTGTAGTACCATGCACACAATGGAAGAAAAATATTATTTTAGTCTATGGATGGAATTTGGCATCGGAGCAAGAGGGTGCTCCGGTTCCCTCTTTTTGTAATTTAGAACTACCTTCACAATGGTGGGAACTAGTTCCAAAAGCTAAATATCCAATTTGGAACCATATTTGGCTAAACATTGTGGGTGCCCTTAATGGCTCAAAAAACAATGCCCCAGTAAGACAGCATTTTACATTCTATAAGAACTATAAGCGCAAGATTGTGCTTCTGGATAAGAATCAAACCGCATACATCTTGTGTCTTGGCAACCAAAAGTAATTAGACTATAGTTCCTGTCCTGCTCTAGCGCAAATGGGACAGCCCTTGTATCTAAAAAAACTGGGGCACCTTCAGCGGCCCTCTTTGGATGCCAAGAGATTCTTGTGCAATTCCAAATGCAGTTTTCAACATCTCATTATTCCAGTTTCATCAGAAGGGCAAAGCCCAAGACTCCTAAATATACTTAAGCTTACACAAGCATCAGGTCCTAACTAACATTCATAACCACCATATAATAAGCTCATATATGGGTACACAGCAACTGGTGCAGGCTCCAAATATTCTTCCCATATATGGGATGGTCACCGATCGGCAGCATTACGCGCAGGGCAACTCTGTGGCGGCTGCTTCCTTGGACATCTTGAAGAAGAGATCCAGGCTGTGGCGGTACCTGCCCTCCACCATGGCATCATCACCAGCAGCTGCTCCAAGGATGTTCTCATCCAGGGCTAGTGAGCTCCTGGCGCCAGGCCCTGCAGCCTGCTCGTCGTCCTCGTCGGAGCAGTCCCCGTTCTCCATCACGTCCTGCATGGCGAGGTCATCGTACTCCTCGTCGGACTTGGTGGAGTGTTCGTCGACGGAGCCCGCTTCGATCTGAAGGAATTGGGTGACACAGAAAAACATTTAGCAATTAGTTCTCAGATCACTACAGATGCACAGGCTTTCGAAATGGGGCACACTATCAACTGTGGTTCCTGGCTCGTTTATGGCACAACATACTTGCAATAGTTTTAGGAAGCAACGCGATCAAGTGTTCGCTACCCAAATCGAAATAGATCACACTAGGAAAGTTGCTGGATAAAAATAGCCACCACCTCGTGAACGTCTCTTTCTTCGTCAGTTAGATCTTCGTCAGTTTCAGCATCAGGTGGGTCATCAGCATCTTCTTCGCTGCCATAGACTGAATAATCCTCCATGTGCTGAAAAGTTCAGAGCATTTGTTAGGTTGGATTTTATATAGCATAGGCAATCTACTAATAAAACAGAACACCCTACTGCCATACTAATAGCAAAAATATCAGACACTGCTGCCATATTAAATAAAAATAGCTTAGTTTTGATGCATAATACTGTACCTCTTTAGAAGCGCAATCTGACATCTTTGGTGAACTGCAGCATGAGGAGAAGTGTCTACTGCCTGTCTCGATGCCATCAACCTTCAGGTCATCTACACTTCCAGTATGGCTGGTGCCACCTGTATCACTCAGCCATGCGCTGATCCCGAAAGAACCAAATTGGAGATTAACCGACTCTGCCTTCCCAATTTGTGATGGGTTAACCATAGGATTTCTCATCGATTTATCCCTGTCTGTAATACGATTCCCATTGCTGTCACTTGAATCTACATGCCAAGCCTTAGTTACAGAACCATCAGGGTTAAGGAGTGCCATCAGATTCCTTGATGACCCCTTTCTTTGAATAAACTGGAACATGCCCTTGGAACCCAAAGAATTGGCTGCACGCTGGTTCCTGTATTCCTCATCCACTACAGAAACAGTGTTTGTGTTGATATCATACAACTGCTCCCCAGCTTCTCGCCTGCGAAGACAGCTGAAAACCGTGGCATGGATGGCAGCCACACTCTGGTCAACATTAGTATTGTTAATCTTGGGAACCAGATGCTTGTCTGCTCGGTGACAAAGATACTCTTGGATAGCCCTAATATTCCGAATGTATTTGATATATCTGTTCTTTGCTGGGTCCAATGTCATGTACTTTGCACGTACAGCAAATCGTTCCATGTGTTTCTCCTCATTTGTAATATACACCATAAATGGTATTATGGAAGGATGTTTCTTCATTAGCCCCATCTATGGATATTGAAAATAAAATAGCTCAGTTATTCAGAGTGCAAAATAATATAAAAAGGTAAATGATGGAAGAACGAAGAACACTGTAATACAAGATTCATGTTGTTTCTTGACTAGTACGCACCACAAAATTGAGGCTTAAATGAACTCCTTCAACAATAACTGACTGTTTCTGCTCTTCCCATGATGTAATTAATCTGTCCAGGCTGTCAATAACCATTTCACTTTGCGCCTTGAACCCTTCTATTGCCATTTGCTTGCTGCCAATCAACTCGGTTCTAGGAGGTAATTCTGAGGCTCCATGATGAGATTTAACATTTGGAGTGTCATCTTTGTCTCCATTGGTGTTAGGATGAGAATCCGTTGCGAGCTTCTTCGCCTGGCGTTTTGCCATTGACTGAGAAACTGCAATAGGGTCCAAGTATTCGCCTGCATGGTAGGTTGACGCATAGAGAAGAGGATTTTGCTTTTCATCTGCAAAGCTTCTCATCATATGGCGTATTGAATCAGTGGAAACCACTGTCGTGATGCCCAACCTACTACCCTGGTAAAAACAAATAAACTGCATTAAGCATTCAGCAGGAGTCAGCATCGTTCATCTATTTGATTTATAGTACAATTTTCTTAAAGCAACAAGACACCATGGAACTGGGAAGGATAAGCACTTTAAATTAGTTTTTGCTTTGCAGATACTTGTTATCAAAATGCTTCTATCTAAATGTAATGAACTACTGTGTGTCTATTACATGATATATCATTCATCTGAGAAATAAATAAGATTCTTATGTTAAATAATAAACATACCAACAAAGATGATAGAGTGGACTTTCCACATCCACTTGTCCCGCATAACAGTACTGTCACCGATTCCTTTTTCTCCTTAAGTCTGTTCAGAACAATCGGAAAAGGCACAGTTGCAAAAGTAAACTGTTAATAAATTCACCGTGGTTGTGATGGAATGATGTGGTAAATTGATGTGTCTTTTAATGAATAGTTGGAGCATAATGCATACACCATGCTCATAAGAATAATTTGGCCCTTTCCAATGGAATCATTTGATTTAAAAAAAAAAGGACTTTAAGCATGCTCTATTGTGAAGATAGTAGATGAGTAGGGTATGCACATAACATAACAGAGGAAGAAAGGGTGCAGAACTGCGGCACCTGAGCTCCAGTGAACTCCGTTTAAAAATTTGAAACATGGTATTTTGAAGTTTCAAAAAATTCCAAAAATATTACGTGGATAAATGCACATGTTCTAGATTTCTGCAACCGTTTTGGTAATAAAACCGTTCAATTTTTTAAATACAGAAAAGGCAAAATTTTGTGGCTGAAAGAGTAAAAAATTAACTATTTTTTATCCTGAAATTTCTCTTTTTTGTGTAGCTCAAAATACAATGTTTTTTAACAGAACTTGTGGCATACATACTAGATGTGTATATGCAGTTGTATACTTTATTTCGGAGTTTTTTGAGACCTAGAAATATCGTTTTTGATTTTTTGAAAAAAGAGCTCTAGTGTGCTCGGGAGCTACAAGGAGAGTTTCCCTCAAAGAAATATGGTTGTTGCTTCTAATTCATATGGAATAAGAGAGGAAGAGACAGGGTAATACCTGCAAGCAAGAAGCAAGTCAGCCTTCTGGTTTGCTCCAACATATTTATATGAAGACAGCGCATCACATGCAACATTCAGAAACTTCTCTCTTGAAACAATAATTGTTGTCTGGGTCTTGTACAACTCAAATGGCACGCTGCTACTGCTTGCATCTGCAATTTCTGGGTTCGGCATCTCAGGATCTTCCCCAGTTGCGAGGTTAGGGCCATTTTCCGACTTTGATGCATCCAAGAATTCAGTCTTCATCATACTGAATACTCTCTTGCTAATCTGATAGTGCAACAAGGGACGAAAAGAACTTTGTCAAACATCAACGAAATACATACACCTGTGCAGTCAACAACTCAACATAACAGTGTACATCAAAAGTTAATTAATGTACAACTTGTCTAAATGGACCACCACGAAAAGAGAATATGTCAAACAGCCATGACCAAATCAGAATAAAACAAAGCATATCAAGTGAGAACCCACTAACAGCTCAAGTCAATTCAAAGATACGGACTAGAGCTGTAGCCCATCGAACCACAGTTCCCACATGCAAGGCAAAGCTTAAGCATCTACATCATCATAACATGGTGATGTCCTTGTCATCAGAACATAATAAAGTGAAGAAAGGAACTGCAACTCACACTAGCCATAACAACATTTGCATGATAGTGTATGATTGTAACGGCCCGCAAGCAAAGCATCACCAAAAGACATTTTTCAGACTGCAACAAGAACAATGGCTTGGAAAAGGAACGGTGTGTTTTGGGCATCCAGAAATACGCCTGAATCAGATCCAATCTTTTTGTTGCAAAGAAAGACCCTGGCCAAAAGTCCAAGAAAAGAATATGCTCATCGATTAGTTGGGAGAAAAGTTGTCACCTTCTCATGTCAAAATTGTCAACCACGATACGGCCAAACACTATGCTATTGCTACGCATGCCTGACTATCATTTGAACCAAGAACAAGCGATCCAAGCACAAGCATCAGAACCAAGAAAACTATGCTATACATATGCTGTCCATGAAGGATCTACCGCATAAAAGTCATGCATCAACAACAGTTACTTTTCAGTTTGTCTAAATGGACCTTCAGGAAGAGAGAATATGTCAAACAGCCATGACCAGATGAGAGTAAAAAACGAAGAACATCAAGAGAGAACAAGATACCACCGCAAGTCAATCCGAAGATATGGTAGCCCATCAAACTACAGTTCCTAGGCAGAAAGATCATGCAGGGGAAAAGCCTATGTGTCCACATCTTTAGAACATGGTGCTGTCTCTGTCACTGGAACATTATAGACCGAACAACAATTGGCACCGGCTGCAACAAAGGGAAACAGCTGCATGACGGTGTATGGTGATACCGACCCGTAAGGCAAAGTATCACCAAAAGGACAAATTCAGCCTGCAACAAGAGCAATAGCTCGGAAAGGAATGGTGGGTTTGGGGCATCCGAGATAGGCCGAATCAGTTCCAATCTTTCCTTGCAAAGAACGTCCATGGGGAGAGAGCTTTCGATCTAATCCGAAGCGGCGAAACGATCCCGAGGGGAGTTTGGATCTAGCTACAAACAAAATATGCTCTTTTTCAAGCTTCCCATGTCAAAATCGACCCTCGTAAACAACACTACCGCGGAACACTATGCTAGACATGTAACTGCTAAGTTAGAATTGAACCAAGGAGAAGCAATTCAGAGCATCATCGCCACAGCATCTGAACTAATAACAAGACAGAAATACAGAATATAAGCAGGAGTTTATGCTCAGTCTAACTGCGGCAGCGGAAGCACGACGTGGGCATCTCGGATCGGATGGGAACTTTGTAATTGGAGGCGCCTCTATTGTTGGGATCAAGATCACAGACAGCAACAGAGGGGGGAGAAAGAGGAGGAGGAGGGGTGGACCTTGAAGGCGTGACGAGCCTTGCATCCCATGAGCTGGAGGGTGCTCTGCAGCACGGGGCGCGTGTACCGGAACGCCCTCCGGCCGCCGCCGTCGGCCACGGCAATGTAGAGCAGCTTTGGTGGCGGCGCCTCCGCCATACCTTCGTCGGCGGCCGGATCAAGAACCCTGACGGAGCCGGATCAAAGATCGGGGAGGGGAGGACGAGGGTGGGGTTTTGAGGCGCATTGCGGCGGCGGCACGGACACCGGCGCTCGGGGCGTGGGGATGGGCATGGCGAAGAAGCGTGGCGGGGTGGGGGGAGGCAGGTGTCACGACGCCCACGCCGCGCGCGTCCATGGCTTCCACATGGCCGTCCGCACCTTCCACGCCCTTCGTCGACTTCCTCTCTCTCTCTCCCCCTCTCTCTCTCTTTCTCTCTCTAAAACTTCGGGATTTTTGTCTGTCCCCTGGTTTTCTCCCCGCTTTTATGGTGTCGTTGCCCCCTCGATTTTTCCTTCCAGGAGTATATTTTTTCTGTTTTTGATTTTTTAATAACGAAATTAACGCGTAATCATAATTACTCCAGTCCTTAAAAGCGTGTTTTTTTGCGTCGACATAATTTCACAAGTATAAGTTTGACCGTTATCATGACAAAAATAAAAAAATAAAAAAATGCATATACATTATTTCTTAGAAAGTGATTTATGAGACAAAATTTACTCATATAACTTTGGAAAATAATATCAATTCCCCGGACGATGCCATCGTCCGGTCACCACTCGCTACTATCCAAGGAGTAGGGCCCCACACATGCGTCCTTATACTTTCCATATTCTTTCTCGTATTTTTCTTTTCTCACCACGCGAGCACGTCGTACGTGGAGGAGCTCGCGTCCTCACGCCGCCACGACAACGGCCACCCAACTCCGTAGCTCGCCGGCGACTAGCAACCCCGCGGCCTTCCCTGTCCTTCTTCCTCGCCAACCTCGTATTTCATGCGCCTCTAGTCGAGCCGTCGCGCGAAATCCTAGTGGCTTCTGCACGAGGCCACCACCTGAGCGTCGCCGCCGGTTCATCCTCCTCGACGAACGCAGCACCGGCCTGTCACCCGCAGCCGGTCATGAGCCCGCGAGCGCTGCAGCAGACCGCGAGGAGGGCTCGACAATGGAAGGTTGATGACCCACAAGTATAGGTGGTGTATCACAGTACTTTCGATAAAAAGAAGTGTCGATCCCAACGAGGAGCAGAAGGTACTGAACAATGGTATGGAGCAGGAAATCCCTGTGAATACTTAGCAAACGGATTTTTAGTGATTTTCTGATAAGACAACAAAACAAAGAGAAAGTAGCAAAAACAGTAAACAAACGGAGCAAATGTCCCAATCCTTTCTTAGCAAAGGACAAGCTTGTGAAAATACTTATAAGGACCAAACGTTCTCGAGGACACATAGAAATTCTATCAAGTGCTTTCGCTTCAAATAGCTGAGTACTCTTCTTTAGTGTTTCTAAGTGTTGTGTGGGTGAACCTGTGCTAACATACCGCCCTTTCTAGGACTAATACATACTTGTGATTAAACCCCCTGCAAACATCAGTAACTATAGGAAAGTAATTAAGATATAAATCTAACCACAGTCTTAAATTCTGAGATCCTGCACTCCCTTGTGCAAAGGTGTCCTAACGGGGGTTCAGGTTTCTGTCACTCCGGCAACCTCACAATTAGTAGCCAAATACACAATGCACCCCCTAGGCCCATAAATGGTGAAGTGTCATGTAGTCGACGTTCACATGACACCACTAGAAGAATAGCACCACGACTTAAATACTAAACTATTGAATAATAACTCATTACAGATTCACTACTAACAACATGACTTCTCATGTTCTCAAGAACACAACGAACTACTCACAAGACATCATATGGATCAAGATCAAAGATGATATGATAATGGATAACAATCTGAACATGAACAATAATCCAATGGTTCCACTCACAAGAATCAACTACAATTGTAATTAACACCGGGAAGGTTTCCCCTAATGAACTAAAGCAATATCCAATACAATTGTTATAGCGAGACGGAGTGGTGATGATGGTGCTGGTGGAGATGTGTAGGGTTCGCAGCATAGAAAACAAAAAAATTCCTACGATGTGAACTATATACCAAGATCCATCTACTAGATACAAACAACGGGCGGATGTATATCCGTAGAGAACATACCCTTGAAGACCGACAAAGCTTAACGAGTTCAACTCGTGGTTGATGTAGACGATCTCTTGCCGATCTCAAGATCGAGAGTAAGTCCTAGCGCCGCAAATCAGCAGCGCATCCGTGCTCGCACACACGTTCGAGGCACCGAGCAACCTCCGCCTCCTCGCTCCAGCGATGCAGCGGAAGCACAACTCTTTCTTGCCGAATAGCCACCGGGAACATGTATCTCGCTAGTCCGAGACCATGGGGGATAAATTCTAGAGGGGGAGAGAGATCCTTCACGAGGAGGTGTGAGAGACAAGTGAGGAGGGGGGCTCCTTTTATAGGAGGAGGGGGGCACCCAAGGGGGTGGCCGCCGGCCATGGGGGCTGCCCCCTCCCCTCCTTCATTCATGTGGGTGGACACTCCACTCACAAAATGCCCTTTAAATTTCCTCCACTCAAAAGTCCACTCAAATTCCCATTAAATTTCCACCAAATTTAATGCAAACTCTCATTAAATAAAACTCTTTTATTTTATTCAGAATTTTGTCAATTACTTTAATGACAAACATTCACAAATAACCCCTTGCTAGAATTCTATTTCACATGCATAACCACTTTGTGCAATTTCACCCGAAAACCTGTTTCGGTATCTAGTGAAATAAATTCCTGCGCTTGTTCATTCTTTCGGCATGAAACATTTGCTCCAATTGGATGTCGGTGTCTCTTAAGTGTGTCACCCTACGGTTCGTGAATAATGCGGACATGATCGAGACCCCTCTCGGATCAATAATCAGAAGCGGGATCTGGAGACCCATACTGACTCCCACACATTCAACGATGACTTTCTTGTGATCGTCGGAACCTTTTACGCTAGTATCTTAATCCCTTTGTTTCACGATATATTACATGTCCGAGATTCGATCATCGGTATCTCCATACCTAGTTTGATCTCGTTACCGACATGCACTCTTTTCTCGTTCCCGTGATATAACATTCTAGTGATCAAATCACTTGCTTGCAAGCTAATCAATGTGATATCACCGAGAGGACCCAGAGTATATCTATCCGTCATCGGGATGAACAAATTCCACTCTCGATCCATGAGCCTCAACATAACACTTTATTAGTTCTGAATCCATCTTTATAATCACCCTGTTACGGTGTGACGTTTGATGTTATCAAGAAACTCTTCCGGTGTTAGTGATTGACATGATCTCATGGTCTAAGGATTAGGATCACTTCGTAAGTTGTTATAGCAATATAAACTCAATGACTTTGATCGTAATGCTATACTTCGGATGAGTGTTCATCACACCATTACACTAATGTTGTGATCCCGTTATTAACAACATCCAATGTCCATGATCAGGAAACCTTGATCATCTTGTTAATCAACGAGCTAGTTTATGAGAGAGGCATAACTAGGAACTTTCTGTTTGTTTATTAAACACACATGTATTAACGTTTCCGTATTAATACAATTATAGCATGCAAAATAAACATCTATCATATACTTGGAATACACATAATAAACACTTTATTATTGCCTCTCAGGGCATATTCCCTTCAGTCTCCCACTTGCACTAGAGACAATAATCTAGTTACATAGTGATAAATCTAACACCCATTGAGTTCTGGTGTTGATCATGTTTTGCTCTAGGGAGAGTTTTAGTCAACGGATCTGCTACATTGAGATCCGTATGTACTTTACAAATCTTTATATCTCCATCCTTGACATGCTCGCGGATGGAGTGAAACCGGCGCTTAATATGCTTGGAATGCTTGTGAGACCTTGGCTCTTTGGCATTGGCAATGGCACCATTGTTGTCACAATAGATCACCATTGGATCCAACGCGTTTGCCACAACTCCTAGTTCGGATATGAACTCCTTCATCCAAACTGCTTCCTGAGTCGCTTCTGAAGCAGCAACATATTCGGCCTCCGTTGTTGATCCCGCTACCACAGGTTGTTTGGAACTCCTCCAACTAACCGCTCCGCCATTCATGAGAAATACGTATCCGGATTGAGACTTAGAGTCATCCGGATCGGTGTCAAAGCTAGCATCGACATAACACTTAGCGACGAGCTCTTCTTCACCTCCGTATACAAGAAACATATCCTTATTTCTTCGTAAGTACTTAAGGATATTCTTGACCGCTATCCAGTGTTCCGAACCTGGATCCGATTGGTACCTACTAGTCAAACTAATAGCATGTGCCACATCCGGTCTTGTACATAGCATGGCGTACATTATAGAGCCTATGGCTGAAGCATAGGGGACTTTGTCCATTATCTCTCTTTCTTCCGCCGAAGCCGGACTTTGAGTCTTACTCAATGTCTTTCCTTGCAACATAGGTAAGAACCCCTTCTTACTTCCGTCCATTTTAAACTTCTTTAAAATCTTATCAAGGTATGTACTTTGCGATAGCCCTATTAGGCGCCTAGATCTATCTCTATAGATCTTTATGCCTAATATGTATGACGCTTCACCTAGGTCCTTCATTGAAAATTTGCTGTTTAGATAACTTTTAACACTGTTTAAAAGATCTATATCATTTCCGATCAATAATATGTCATCCACATATAATATCAGAAATGCCACATTGCTCCCACTCACTTTCTTGTAAATACAAGCTTCTCCATAAGTTTGGACAAATCCAAACTCTTTGATCACCTCATCAAAGCGGAGATTCCAACTTCGTGATGCTTGCTTCAATCCATAGATGGATCGCTGAAGCTTGCACACCTTGTTAGCATCCTTAGGATCGACAAAACCCTTTGGTTGTATCATATACAACTCTTCTTCAATATTCCCATTGAGAAACGCGGTTTTGACATCCATCTGCCATATTTCATAATCGAAATATGCAGCAATTGCTAACATAATCCTAACTGACTTTAGCATCGCTACGGGAGAGAAAGTCTCATCGTAGTCAACTCCTTGAATTTGTCGAAACCCCTTTGCGACAAGTCGAGCTTTATAGACGGTCACATTACCATCAGCATCAGTTTTCCTTTTGAAAATCCATTTGTTCTCCACGGCCTTTCGGTCGTGAGGTAATTCCACCAAGTTCCAAACTTGATTTTCATACATGGATTCCATCTCGGATTTCATGGCTTCTAACCATTTGTTGGAATCTGGGCTCATCATCGCTTCTTCATACGTCATAGGGTCATCATTTTCATCAACCATGAAATTCATGACAGGATTTCCGTACAGCTCGGGAGCTGCACGCGTCCTGTTTGACCTGCGAGGTTCGGTAGTACTCTCTTTCGGAGTTTCATGATCATTATCATTAGTTCCCTCTTCAACAGGTGGAGCCAACTCCGGAACAACTTCCGGCGCTGCGCTACTCGCCATACTTTGAAGAGAAGGTTCCACAACCTCTTCGAGTTCTACCTTCCGACTACTCACACCTTTCGCGAGAAACTCTTTCTCTAGAAAGGATCCATTCTTGGCAACAAAAACCTTGCCCTCGGATCTGTGATAGAAGGAATACCCAATAGTTTCTTTAGGGTATCCTATGAAGACGCATTTTTCCGCTTTGGGTTCGAGTTTATCCGGTTGAAGTTTCTTCACATAAACATCGCATCCCCAAACTTTAAGAAATGACAGCTTAGGTTTGTTTCCAAACCACAATTCATACGGTGTCTTTTCAACGGATTTAGATGGTGCCCGATTTAAAGTGAATGCAGCAGTTTCTAGTGCATAACCCCAAAATGACAACGGCAAGTCTGTCAGAGACATCATAGATCGAACCATATCTAATAAAGTACGATTTCGACGTTCCGACACACCATTTCGCTGTGGTGTTCCGGCAGGTGTGAGTTGTGAAACAATTCCACACTCTTTCATGTGAGTGCTAAACTCGTAACTTAGATACTCACCTCCACGGTCGGACCGTAGAAATTTGATCTTTCTATTACGATGATTTTCCACTTCATTCTGAAATTCCTTGAACTTTTCAAAGGTTTCAGACTTGTGTTTCATCAAGTAGATATAACCGTATCTACTCAAATCATCCGTGAAAGTAACAAAATAACGATATCCACCTCGCGCCGACACACTCATTGGACCACATACATCAGAATGTATGATTTCCAATAAATCTGTCGCCCGTTCCATTGAACCGGAAAACGGCGTTCTAGTCATCTTGCCCATAAGGCATGGCTCACATGTATCAAATGATTCATAATCAAGTGATTCCAAAAGTCCATCCGAATGGAGCTTCTTCATGCGTTTAACGCCAATATGACCTAGACGGCAGTGCCACATATATGCGGATATATCATCATTAAGTTTAATCCTTTTAGCATCAACATTATGAATATGTGTAACATTATCATCGAGATCTAATAGAAATAAACCATTCATCATCGGTGCATGACCATAAAAGATTTCATTAATATAAATGGAATAACCATTGTTCTCGGATTTAAATGAATAACCACTTCGCATCAAACACGATCCAGATACAATGTTCATGCTCAGTGCAGGCACCAGATAACATTTATTCAAGTTTATAACTAATCCCGATGGTAAGTGGAGAGGCAGCGTTCCGACGGCGATCACATCAACACTTGATCCATTGCCGACACGCATCTTGACCTCACCCCTTGCTAGCGGTCGCTTGTTCCGCAGCCCCTGATTCGAGTTACAAATATTAGCAACTGAACCGGTATCAAATACCCAGGTGCTACTGCGAGCACTAGTCAAGTACACATCAATAACATGTATATCATATATACCTTTGTTTGCCTTGCCGGCCTTCTTGTCTGCCAGATACTTGGGGCAGTTGCGCTTCCAATGGCCAGTCCCCTTACAATAGTAGCACTTGGAATCAGACTTAGGTCCAACTCGGGGTTTCTTTTCAGGCGCGGCAACCGGCTTGCCGCCCTTACTTCCCTTCCGTTTTCCCTTCTTGTCTTTCTTGAAACCAGTGTTCCTATTGATCATCAACACTTGATGTTCCTTTTTGATCTCCACTTCTGCAGTTTTAAGCATTGACAGAAGCTCGGGGAGAGACTTCTTCATGCCTTGCATATTATAGTTCATCACAAAGCTCTTATAGCTAGGTGGCAGAGACTGTAGAACACGATGGATGCCTAAGTCAATGGGAATCGATATTCCCAAGGACACAAGCTTATCGGCGTAACCCGACATCTTGAGTACATGCTCACTAACGGAGCTGTGCTCTTCCATCATGCAGCTAAAGAACTTTTCTGAAGCGTTGTAGCTCTCTACAGCAGCATGTGTGTCGAAAATCATTTTCAACTCACCCATTGTATCAAATGCATTGCCGTTTTCGAAACGCTTTCGAAGTTCCGGCTCTAGCCCATACAATATGCCGCAATGAACTAAGTTGTGGTCCTCCTGACGAGTCTGATAGACATTCTTCTCCTCGTCAGGGGCATCATCAAAAGGTGGGGGGCCTAACGGCGCTTCTAGCACATATTGCTTTTGTGCAGCAGAGAGGAGAATCCTCAAATTCATGGCCCATTCAGTAAAGTTGCTACCGTTCGTTGCTAGTTTCTCTTTCTCAATGAACGCATTGAAATTAAAAGCAGGTGGTGCCATCTACAACAGAATTTGTAAAGTTTAGACTAAGTGTATGATAGATCGAGTTCAACTAATCTATATTACGAATGAACTCCCACTCAAAAGCGACATCCCTCGTGTCCTTTTGGTGATTACATGAACCAAATCCACTACACCAAGTCCGATCATCACGTGAGTCGGTATAGCTTCAAAGGCGAGCATCAAATGGGCATCATATCTACTATATGACTCATGCTTAACCTTTCGGTCTGTGTTCCGAGGCCATGTCTGTACATGCTAGGCTCGCCAAGTTAGAACCTTAGTATTTGCGTGTGTAACTGTTTTACACCCGAAATATGGTCGTGGATCCAAGAACACCCGATCATCACGTGATGTCTTGGAGCGACGAAAACATAATCGGTGCATACTAAAGGAAGAACACATTCTTATCTTGATATTTAAATGAGGGATCATCTTATTATGCTTAACAAAGCGCTAAACAAGCAATATAAGATGTAATCAAACATCATATGTTTATTAGTGAAATTATATGGTTCCCGCAGATGATCTCTATCATGTGCATCGTGGTATGATCACTATCATACCTATATGTGTAAATCCAAGGTCTATGGATTTTACACGCTATGTGTGTTGTAAGAGTATCATCTCATACTTCTACTTACAACACTACCATATCATAACACTAGCCCAGCAACAATCTAAACTAGACGCCTCTAATTTATCCATTGCAAGTTTTACGTGGCTTAGGGCTTTCGAGATAGAACCGTTCTTACCTACGAACATGAACCACAACGAGGATAATCAAATTGTTGACAACTCGCTTGCAAAATAGATATTGACTATAGTAGGAGAGACAGACACCCGCTAGCCACTTATGCAAACTAGTTGCATGTCAAGTGTGGAACAGGTCTCATGTGCGAGGACATGTAAAGTTTGTCCGGGCCGCTTCATCCCACTATGCCACCAATATCCAAAATTACAACAAAGGAGCAACAACATGATCATCATCGCCCACATACTCATATGTGTACTACCCGTGTAAAGTATCTACGCATAGATCCGGCTCTGATACCACTGTAGGGTTCGCAGCATAGAAAACAAAAATTTTCCTACGATGTGAACTATATACCAAGATCCATCTACTAGATACAAACAACGGGCGGATGTATATCCGTAGAGAACATACCCTTGAAGACCGACAAAGCTTAACGAGTTCAACTCGTGGTTGATGTAGACGATCTCTTGCCGATCTCAAGATCGAGAGGAAGTCCTAGCGCCGCAAATCAGCAGCGCATCCGTGCTCGCACACACGTTCGAGGCACCGAGCAACCTCCACCTCCTCGCTCCAGCGATGCAGCGGAAGCACAACTCTTTCTTGCCGAATAGCCACCGGGAACATGTATCTCGCTAGTCCGAGACCATGGGGGATAAATTCTAGAGGGGGAGAGAGATCCTTCACGAGGAGGTGTGAGAGACAAGTGAGGAGGGGGGGGCACCCAAGGGGGTGGCCGCCGGCCATGGGGGCTGCCCCCTCCCCTCCTTCATTCATGTGGGTGGACACTCCACTCACAAAATGCCCTTTAAATTTCCTCCACTCAAAAGTCCACTCAAATTCCCATTAAATTTCCACCAAATTTAATGCAAACTCTCATTAAATAAAACTCTTTTATTTTATTCAGAATTTTGTCAATTACTTTAATGACAAACATTCACAAATAACCCCTTGCTAGAATTCTATTTCACATGCATAACCACTTTGTGCAATTTCACCCGAAAACCTGTTTCGGTATCTAGTGAAATAAATTCCTGCGCTTGTTCATTCTTTCGGCATGAAACATTTGCTCCAATTGGATGTCGGTGTCTCTTAAGTGTGTCACCCTACGGTTCGTGAATAATGCGGACATGATCGAGACCCCTCTCGGATCAATAATCAGAAGCGGGATCTGGAGACCCATACTGACTCCCACACATTCAACGATGACTTTCTTGTGATCGTCGGAACCTTTTACGCTAGTATCTTAATCCCTTTGTTTCACGATATATTACATGTCCGAGATTCGATCATCGGTATCTCCATACCTAGTTTGATCTCGTTACCGACATGCACTCTTTTCTCGTTCCCGTGATATAACATTCTAGTGATCAAATCACTTGCTTGCAAGCTAATCAATGTGATATCACCGAGAGGGCCCAGAGTATATCTATCCGTCATCGGGATGAACAAATTCCACTCTCGATCCATGAGCCTCAACATAACACTTTATTAGTTCTGAATCCATCTTTATAATCACCCTGTTACGGTGTGACGTTTGATGTTATCAAGAAACTCTTCCGGTGTTAGTGATTGACATGATCTCATGGTCTAAGGATTAGGATCACTTCGTAAGTTGTTATAGCAATATAAACTCAATGACTTTGATCGTAATGCTATACTTCGGATGAGTGTTCATCACACCATTACACTAATGTTGTGATCCCGTTATTAACAACATCCAATGTCCATGATCAGGAAACCTTGATCATCTTGTTAATCAACGAGCTAGTTTATGAGAGAGGCATAACTAGGAACTTTCTGTTTGTTTATTAAACACACATGTATTAACGTTTCCGTATTAATACAATTATAGCATGCAAAATAAACATCTATCATATACTTGGAATACATATAATAAACACTTTATTATTGCCTCTCAGGGCATATTCCCTTCAAGATGATGGTGTGGATGATGATGATCCCGATGAAGCCTAGCTTTATGATGGTGTTGATGGCGACGGTCTCCCCTCTCCGGGAAGGAATTCCCCCGGCAAAAATCTGTCTGTCGGAGAGATCTTTTTCTCTCGGTGTTTTTCGGCCCCAGAGGCGGCGGAAATCTAGCTGTGGTCGCTCCCCTAGGCTTAGGGTTCCGTAGAAAGATATAGGCGAAGGGGGAGAGTCGGAGGCCGGGCAGGTGGGCCACACATGCCCTAGGCGCGGCCTCAGGTGGCCCCGCGCTTAGGGGGTGTGGGCCTCCTGCGGCCCCTCTTCACTCCTCCTTCTGGCTCCCTTCATCTTCTGGTAAAATAATATGTTTTCATATTTTCTGGTATTTTTCTGATCTTCGCGAAATTGCACCGAAACGCCTTTTTTCCATCAGAATCCAGACTCCGTCAGTTCATCCTCCAAGAATCATCCAACATGCATAAATCCAACATGCATAAATAGATGAAAAGCCATAAGTAATACCCATAATAAGACAAATATCAATGAATAGAGGTAAATTATGATATAGAATGGTGATGCAAATTGCGCGTATCAAAGGCCGCGGCGGATGCAGGGCAAGGTAGGAGCACATGGACAACAAGGAGGCCATGGATTGATTCATGGAGGTGTTGGCATGGGGGAGATGAGGGTTGTTGTGCTTCTACTAACGATGATGCTACAACGCGCGGGTGGAGTTTCTACCGAAGGCGAACGACGTTGTTAAGTCGGGCGACGTTTTGCCACCAAAGGTGTCTGGTGATGCTACTAACGACGTGCGGCTTTGCTCCTGACGGCGGACGGTGTTGCTACCCAAGGCAGACTGAGTTGCTACAGGCGGTCTTGATAGTGCAGGTCGCGTTTGTGGGTTTGCTGCATACCTATATATTTTTGCTCTTTTGTTGTTCTTGAAATGCTAAAATATCGCAAAGGTTTTTGCTGCCATGTCTCCGGTGAGGTCTGAGGCGATGTCTTTGACGAAGTCAAATTTTTGCTACATTAGCACAACTCTTTTGTTATAAAAGTTTTTTAGTTTTGCTACAACCATGGCAATTGTTTGCTACGATGTCTCCGGCGAGAGTTTTTACGGCTATGTCTCCGGCCAAGTCCATTTTGGTACATTAGCACAATTTTTTTGCTACATGGTTTCCGACAAGGTCTCCGACGGGATGTTCTATTTTCTGAAACGAACCTTTTTTTTGTTTTGGATGCAAAAACGAGAAATTTATAGCAAAATGGGGATGTTTTACAGTAAAATCAGGATTGGGGTCTTTTTTGGGAACACGTGGCAGCAGGGAACGCTCGCCTATAACTTTTGAGCTACATATCATCTGAAGTTTCAAAGTTGGCTTTACCTATGTCTAAGACAAAAATGTAGAAAAAAATAATAAAACCATAAGCTGGGGTGAACGGATCCAAGACGGAGATTGTCAACGTAAAGATGCAGTTTGCATCCTGGCATTGTAAGATTCCACACTCTAATTCTGTAAATCACGACTAAATCAACAACACACATTTTAGAAGATGGTCATTTCTTGTGTCAATCGTGTTTTATCCTCTCTTGTGTAGATTTGTTATGTAACGTGCTTCCTTTTAGTTTGATTGATGCTTTGGATGGAGTAGATCAATCGCATAAAATTAATCACGTGTTGGTTCAGTGTGGTCTTTTCTCCTCGAATCATATTCGACTAGGTTAAGCTTTTCTAATGGTAGAACAGAAAAAAAAAATACTTTGTCTCTGCCTCACTCTGGTTGTTCTCTTCTTTTTATACTTGGCTTTATCTAGTTAAGAAAGCTTGTTGTTTTGGACGTGAACATAATTTATGAATGTAAAAGTTTCTTGTGTATAAGTTTGACCATTATCGCGTCAAAAGATTATAAAGTGTTGCATCTTGGCACCACAGGATTCTACAATCATATTCCTATTTGATTTGTTATATCGTGCTCTTAGGACCAGGACAATAAATTAACTTACACTAATGTCACGCTCCATTAAAAAGAACATGGGCATTTCTTGTCTTGATTGTTTTAGATTCTCTCTTGTGTTGAATTTTGCATAGCGAACCTCTTTTTTGTTCGTTATAATGCTTTGATCGAGTAGATCAACCTCATCAAAGTTCGTTACACGCTGAGCTTTGTTGGAGTGTGATATCATCCGTCGAATCGTGTCCACATTTCCAGTAGAAAGAAAAAGAAATAAGTTTTATAGTTAATTTGAGTGAGAAGTGCTCTATTTTATTAGAAATATAATTAGCTTAGATCATATGATTGCTTCACGTTAATAAGGCAACTGTAAATATGGCATGCTTTTCACATGCTCTCGAAAAAGAAAGTTAATAAGGCAACCGTAGGCTTTTGCTATTTGTCTAAAATCGTACAAGCGTTGGGCCTTTTCGCGCGGGTAAGTAGAGCTGGCGCATGAGCAGAGTGCAAATTATCAATTAACACTTTATGCTCATCCATTACACATTTGATGGTCACATAAAAAAAGTACTACACATTTGATGGCGAATCTGTTGCTTGTGGCCACCTGGCTGCATTAATAAATTTCCTTGATGATGCCGGTTTTCCATGTGTGAACAAATTAAGAAAAGAGAGCGGAAAGAAAAGGTAGGTTAACTTTGGATTAGGCATGTGCATTTTATCTGCACTGCCCACTGGGTGCCGACCACGTACTCGGACCAGACAAATATCTTGTTCTTAGAACGAGTCGGAAGACAAGATCTCCAACTGTTTTCGTTTTAACTTCCTCTAGCTTATCACTTGTTGTCACTAATAACTAGGCATAACTACGATCGAGTACGTGTCGAGCTAGGGTGTGCATTATTTCTTGGATCATATACCTAGGAATAAACAAGATCTGGATATGAGCACGGGGTTTCTCCCAATGTTTCTACTAGTACTCCCTTCGATCCATATGAATTAACTTTTATTTATTAAAAATTAGATAAAACTATATACTAAATAATGTCTGAATTCATTTAAATATAAACAAATTTGAGTCAATTAATATAGGCCGGCGGGAGTAGCTTTTTTTGCCCTTGTGCTGGTGTTTCCATCCATGATTCGACCCCCGATCGAGAGCTAGAACTGAAATCTTTGTTCTAGCCGTAACATGCTGGAATTGATGGCGTCAACAAGATTGATTTCCAAAAAGATGTTGGTGTGGCATATATAATTGCAACTTAGTCATAGATGTGTGTAGGGTCATGTCTTGTCATGGTTTTTTCATTGTTGTATATTCGATGTTTGTTGATAATTTAGTCTCGTTACCTCTGTATAATAACTTCATTAATAAAATGATGGATGGATGGATGGATGGAAGTGCGCATACGCGAATACAGAAACCGATCAGGGGTATGCCCTTCCATCATTATCCAAACGAAATAAAAACATGCAATTATATATAGTTCGACTTCAACTATGTTCAAGCTCGTTGTCTAGAAAATAACTAGGACATGAATGTCCAAGCTCGTTGTCTAGAAAATAACTAGGACATGAAAGAGATGTGATTAGTAGTAAGTCTGTTCTTTGTGGACACCTGGCAGAAAGTAGATATTAACAATTGTGCTTTGCATGTAGCTTGTGCCTTGTTCCCATCATCTCCAATGTGAGAATTAAGTAACACACCGAGGAAAAAGTGCACGCTTGGATTAGGCGGCTAGGTGCATCCGCACAAACAAATGCCCAGCACGTACGGCATCTGCTGTTAGGGACGCGGTTTTAGGGTTTCTCTCACGTCAAGACAAAGATCTACCTTCAGCCTGTTTTTATTGATCTGGTGGCAGTGACGTGTTTCGGAAGGCTCCGTCGGCGAACTTTCATGGGAGATTCATGCCTGAAGATAGCTGGAATGGATGGGATCCGGTCGCGCGCAACCGATGTTTTTCTGACAGTTTGGTTTCAGAGGAAGCGAGGCGAAGCTCTGCAGTCTGTTGTCATCGTGGAACATGTCTTTAGTTTTATGGTGAAGTCAGTGTGCAGAGAATGTTATGGAAGCTAAGATTTGTGGACTAGCTATGGTGGATCGAGTCCTGGTGGCGATGAGGAATTGGCTTGGTGATTCAAGAATTGTAGCAGCGGCATCGAAAGCTGGGGGCGGAAGAACATGAGGAGTTCACAATCTTATCTTGCAGGATGAAAATCCAAGATCTGGCCTTTATTGGTTGTGTCTAGCAATAACCTTGTTAAAGGCATTGTTTTGTGAGCGGAGACTTTTTCCAGGGTGAAAACCTATGATCTTTGATCGGGCGATCACGGTACTTATGCTCCGTTTCCTTCTTGAAGGCGTCGCTATTGGAGATGTTGGGCTTCTGGTGTTGTTCTGGTGGGGTTATTGTCGCTGCTACTAAGGATCTTATCATTGTAGCGTGACTTTTCTTTTTTGTAATTCTTCTTCTTATTTTTTAGCTGTATGCATCCGTAATGCCAATAGGATAATGCGTTGTTGCAGAGACTGGGTGTAATTGGTATCATCGCGATATTAATATATGCTCCTTTCCAAAAAAAAAGAATAATCTACCGGCCGTGGCCTTGTTGTTCGGGAAAGACCACGAGACGAGACAACAGCTAGCTATCAGCCTTGTCATCTATAGTCAATCTAAGAGCTAACATGTACTACCTATGTCCCAAAACTTAAAACATATAACTTTTTTTAAAAGTCAAACCAACTAAAGTTTGACCAAGATTCTAGAGAAAAATATTAATATTTATAATACGTAACCTTTCATACATCATGAAATATATTTTTATATGATATCTATATAATATTTTTTAATAGTTTTTTCTAAAAGTTTAGTCAAACTTTATATGGCTTGCTTTTTCAAAAAAGTTATATGCAAGCCTTGGAATGGAGGGAATATATGAGAAAGTTTAATAATATAGCTCGTTGTTGGCTATAAAAAAATGTCATGTCATTTATAGCTAGCCTTATAATTTATTTGTACAATAGTTAACTATAAAAGTCTACTATTTAATCAATATGTGTCACATATTTCACTCTCACGGGCTGTCTAGGAGCACATGTTATGCATGAGAGTACACTATTTTTTCTCTATTCATCTCATCTTAAATATATTATTTAAAATCTTATAGCTTGATGAGACGTGAGAGACGAGCCGAGAGCCCTTTCCTTAGTACTGGCAAGAATATTTCGCACTCCCCTGGTCAGAGACCAGCAGCATCATGTCATACTCATGCCAGCAGCATCCTCTTCTTGACCTCGTCTCGATCGTCTGCTCTTCGTTTTCTTCATTCTGAGCCGTTCTTCGATCGATTGCGGCCATGGAATGGAATGAGATGCGTATGCGGCGCACACACGCTAAGTAGGTACGCTGCGGTGCGGCTGCCGTCTCGTGCATGGCAGTGGCGTGCGACCGTTTCTATGGAATGCACTATATAAATATTTCTTTTTTTTTGATTTATATTAATTGATTTTGATTTATCAAAATTTAGATAAATCTATATATACTAAATAGTGTCTAGATTCATTCAAATCTAGACAAATTTGAATCAATTAATATCGGCCGGAGGGAGTAGCTAGAATCTGATTCTATCACGGCTTAGAAAAAAATAACGGCTTTCAGGTGCCATCGTATCCTACCAGCAGGGAGATCACGATCCTAGGAGAAGAAATCATCTGATTTAATTTACACGATCCTATGTATCTCGACAACATTTTTCGACCGATGCTTTCTTCTTTGATTCTAGCAGCTCGTACGTGATGATTTCCAATTATTCCGTTTATATTTACGATTACGAGGTGACCGCCGTCCAATTGTATATGGATCCATCTTAACTAATAATCGTGTTCCCTTTGGTCGGTTTAGGATGTTTGGATTATTACTAGCCAAATCTAGCTTAATTATTCGATGTGGTGAGTGCTTGCATCTGTTCTCTTCTCTCTCTGTCGACACCTGGCAGAAAAGTACTCTTACGATAGATTCTTGCTTTGTGTCTTTGTTCCCATCATCCGATGTGAGGAATTACTAGTTAACTGAAGAGGTAGGCATGCACCGACGAAAAGGTGTAGCTAGCTTTGGAGTAGTAATTAAGTGCCCAGCACGTAGCGTACGTACGTCGTACGTATGCCCTCTCTCTTGTTTAGTCCACCCTCCACGGATTATGCTAATCGGGACGCGATATATTGGAATTATTGGAGCATACAGTACAATACAATTCTATCCTTGTTTGATTTCAATGAACCACGTACGACATGGAAGTCGTAAAGGTGAAAGGAATCAATTGGTTGGGACGAAACCCGCTCGTCTCGCTCGACCCCCGTGCGGGCGATGAGGCGGGCCCCTACCGCCGCCGCCTCTCCTCCCCCTCGCCCTCCTGCCGTCGTCGGTGCCTGCCGCCGGACTAAGCCCTGGCGGTGCCGGCAGCGACGGCTCCCGTTTCTCCCGGCGACGGTAGAGGAGGCGTGGGGTCTTCTCGCCGGCGACGGAGCACCTCGGCGATGTCGGGGGCTGCAGGGCGTGGTCCTGGCATGCATCACATCTTCCCTGCAGCGGTGGCTGCCTCCAAGATCGGCGACGGGAGGTCCAGGAGCTCCAGGCGGCGGCGCTTGCAGGGCCGGATCTGGGCCAGCTTGGGCACGATCTGGCACCAGCGGGCACTGGCCATGGCCCTTGCTCACTTCGGGTGGGCACCTTTCCCTGGTTGTCCTGCGGCCGAGGTACTGGATCTGGGTCGGCGGGCCTAGATCTGGTACTCGTCTGACATTCTTGGTCGGGGGCCCTGTGGGCGGCACGGAGGCGCTGTGCTTGCCAGGACCTTCCCTTTACGCCCTCGCGGGTCCAGGTGAAGTTGCTCAGACCGTCGATGGGCCCATTCTCCCGGGTGAGCGTGGAGGTGGAGGTGCGGCCACTTGGCGACAGAGACCGACGGTGGCGGTTGATCCCCTAGTGGATGAAGTAGTAGGGGCTAGTGTAAGGGTTGCTTGGAATGATGGTTCCCTTGCTGCAGTGCGGCGGCGGGCTTCACGGACCCTTAGGGGTCGGCCGGGCCAGGAGGGCCTAGTTTGCCTCTGCGGCCGTATCCGGTCGGCTGTCGCGTTCTGGTGGTGGAGGTTGTTCCCTCCCGCGCGTCGTTGTTCCGGCAACCCTGACCGAAGTTCCTGTTCTCTATCTTACTGGCCCTGCTTTGGGTTTCACGGTAAGACAGCGGTGGCGACTGCATGACGGGGATGGCGTGTGTTGGCGGGTGGCGAGCATGGTGGAGCACTGTGAAGCGTTCGAGAGTGTGTTTTTCTGAGGGGTCAGGAGAAATCCCTGTCTTCGTGACACCGACGCAGTGACACCCGCGGATGCCATCGTCCTTCCTGAAGGGCGTCGGGTGCACCTCTTCCCTACCTCTCGAAACGCACCGGGGGAAACCCTAGGACTTGTCTGGGCAACAGCGTCGTCATCGTCGCCCCCTTCTTGGAGGTGTTACTTGGTGCGCGGCGCTTTGGAGTGCTAGGCTTGTGGTAGTACTTAGTTGCGGTCGCAACGGTCGTGGGTTGTCCTCGTCTTTGTCGAGCCACTATTGTTGGCTTTATTTTCTTTGTTGTTCTTCTTCTTTTCTGTGTTTTTTTTTCTTTAGGCGTTGTGCTGTCTGGCCCAGCAGCGGTCTCAACTGTGGTTGCTATATTTATATAGCTAGACGTATGCCTGTATTGAAAAAGTCACCAGCAAAAGTGAAAACAAAGTGCCGGTGTTTTTCTCCTCTTGGGCATGCTCTGGGAGTGTTTTTTTACCTTTATATGTTTTCAGGTAAAAGGACGGCGACACAGCGGCGTGGAGTGTAGGTACTGGATTAGAATCAGCCGCTTTGCATAATAAAAGGTAAAAAAATCATTCATTCACACGCAAAAAAAAGAAGAAAAGTCTGACTAGATATATCCTTTCCTAGCTAGCTAGACTCCCTAATGTTTCGGAGCTTTCAGCACTAGGTTCGACCTTTTTTATGTACTCACTTCGATCTATATTACTTGTCACTAAAATGGATGTATCTAGACATGTTTTAGTGATAGATACATCTATTTCAATGACAAGTAATATGAATCGGAGGGAGTACTATGTTTTCATGAGGTTTTGTGTTTGCGTTGTCTTCAGAGTCATCGCTCTCACACGCGTATGGTGTTGTTTGGTGTCGATTATACCGGGTGGGATCACGATGTCTCAATTTCCACATAGATAATAAAAAGAGCAATCGGCAAACGTCGTTTGCCGGTCACCGCTAAGGCACTCTGAACCTATACACTAAAATGCGCTATATTGACTTATTTCATAAAATCTAAAATATTTTATATTAACAGAGGAAGTACTATACATCCCATAGAGAAAATAAATACTTTCTCTGGTTCATATTAATGTTTTCAACTTTATTTAAATTCGTATATATCTAGTTAAGTATTTTATATAAATATATTTATATCTAGATAAAATTGCGACTATTTATACGGATCAGAGGGAGTAGGGAGAAGTCGCCGCACGCTAACACGCAGCCAGGCTCGCATCTTGTCTCTTGAGCTCGTCAAGTTTGGTGAGGTGACGATGCGATGCGTTCGACGCTTCTGTCTAGTTCTCGCGCCTTTCAGCGTCAGTTATTACTAATTGACCTGGAGTAGGAATGACGATGCTAGAACTAGAATATATACCTCTGCTTCTGCTTGTTGGTTTTCCTCATGTGTGAAGACATCTATTACTGTCTAAATTCGCAAAAAAGAGACATCGATACTGATGAATAGTGAAACCACGTACGGACCATGGCAGGCTGCTCAAGTCAGAGACCAGCCGAGCCGTCCATCAACACCGGTGGGAGAATGTTTCGTAGAGAGCTTTAATTTGCATTGAATAAATTTTCCAGCCGCAACTTTTTTATTTCTTTGAATTCTTGACTAATCCCTCCTAAAATAAGTTGTCCTAATTCTTCACTAATCCATGTAGCCTGAAATTTAGAATTCAAAGTTACAGTTTTTCTTATAAAAATACCAGGATGTAGTCAATGCTGTATTCTGTGCATGTATAAATTTTCAATATGAAATATATTGTATTCTGGGCTTGTAAAAAAAAATGATAAAACGAGATTTTGTTGTCAGTGAACAATGGTGAACACCGAACCGTGCACAGAAAAGTGGAGGTTTTGTATTTTTTTTGTAGGATTAGTCATTTTTGTTTAGTGCAAATTACAAAGTATTTCGATCCGTAAATTTACACACTTGTGGAATTCATATATAGTTGGCTACACCACTGGTGGAAAAAGGGCCTACAGTTCCGGGTCGCAACTGGCTTTAGTCCCGGTTTTTGGCCCCGGAATGCGAAAACGGGACTAGAGCCCCCCCCTCTAGTCCCGGCTCGCTACGGCCCGTGACTGATAACAACCATGTGGCTGTTTCAGCGCCGCGGGGGCGGAAACCCTCTAGTCCCGGTCCGTAACATCACCCGGGACTATAAGGTTTTCTCCCGCGGCAGAGAATTGTGTGTTTCTCTGCCGCGGAAGAGATTGTGTATTACCTTTTTTTTTGCCATTTCGTTCCTTTTTCGTTTTGTGTTTCACTATAATTCAAACATATATTTCAGTATACATATTATACGCTACTACATACACATTACACGTCGATGCATTTATATAATTAATCGATCCCTTGCAAGCATACATATAATCAATCATATCAAAAGGAAGAAATATTTTGAAATTACATGGTCATTGATGAATATATATATCATATCAGCTACATGGAGATGACTAAGGAAAATCGAGTTCCACGTCATCCGCATAATGCTCTCCATGTACATCAAGGACTTCCTTCATCATAAATCCCGCCAGCTCCTCTTGAATTGCTCTTATGCGCTGGTCTGGCTCTAGTTTCTCCTGTAAATCTTAAATATAATGTGAGTCAACTTTCCGCTCACTGGTCAACTCGCGGATGTACTCACAGACGTAGTATCCACATAAATGAGTTCCCGGTGGCTGCTGTAAACTCTTCACCATTTTATAAGTTAACTCCTCTTTGAATGGACCTGATATTTTCTGTCTGAACCGTGTCTAACACCTGCTCGGCAAAGAAAATGAACAAAGGAGTTATTAGTTACTTGATATCAGAAAATGAATGAAAGAAGACGATATAATGCGACAATGATTGAAATTACTTATATAGCATTGCTTTCATGTCGCTTCACTGCTCTTGGTCCCAACTTAATGAGTCGTGGACTTCAACTAGGGAGTTGTCAACTTGAATGTTTAGCAAGATCCAGTGAAATCTGCGGACGTTTACATAAGCATACATGCATAGCTCATCCAGTAAGAAAAAATAAAATGTGTACAAGATATAAACACTCACTTGAAGTTGTAACGAATAATATTTCCTTAACAAAATTATTCTTGGTTAAGAACCTGCACAGGTCTTCCTCCACGTCTTTGGGGTGATTTTTTAACGTATATTCATTAACGATATATGGGTCAATGAACCCAACGTCGTATCTTCTAGCTCTTTTGCATTCAAGCATCTTCATTCTGCAGAATATAATATCATCATACAAAAGGATATATAGTTAGGATAATATATTAAATGCAATGAACGAGCTGAGCTACAAACTTAATTATAGAAATAAATCACTTACAGACAGTAGCAATCAATGATAGATTTGTCGAGGGCGCGCTGGTTGTATAACTGAAACGGTTCGGTCATTTGAACCTGTATCGAGTATGGTTTGAAGTGATGCTCCTTTCTAACGTCCACCGAAAACCAATCTTTCTGATGCTTTTTTCTGCTTGCGACATGTACCATTTGTGCAGATTTCACATATGTGTGGATAGACGCGCGAGCTCCTCATTACTGACTAGAGGCTCCCCTTGGACATACTGTCGTACTATCTGACCCGCTGGCGTATCTTCATAGCCTAAATATTGACCAAGAGACATATTTGCTTCGGTAGCAAGTGCTTTGGCCTGCGATACAGTGATTCCCATAAGTGCAGCATTATTACGGGCTCTGGGGTCCATTATTTGCATGTCCATATCCATTTCAGCTCTGAAGGCCTTGTCGAGCTCTGAAATGACTTTGAGCGGGGCGACCGATTGATTCTTTTGTGCTCCGAGTTGGGCAACTTGCTTCCCACTTTTTGCACTTATGATGTTGCGCTTGACATCTCCTAGTTTCGTAAGGCCTTTTGGCGTAGCAATTTCAATCTCTAGGTCCGCAAAATCCTCCACTATGTCATCCACCGTGACACGAGCATAGCCTAGTGGAATCGGAAGTGAATGGTGGAGTGCTCCAGGTAGACAAGGTAAAGAAGTGTCGATCGCCACCTTGAAGGACAGGTTGTTCATTGGCTAATGTAGCTCACATTGTGCCATCTCTCTGACATTATTCACGGGGTAGTGAGGATCCGGTGCATCATCCAGCAGTGCTTGATCATCGGCCCGGACCTCCGTGGAAGCCACGCTGCTTTTCCGCTGGCTAAGATCCAATGCAGGATCATCAGCCCGCGGGTGAGTTGACGACGGCGGCCTTTGGCTAATTTCATGCATGAGGTTCTTCAGATCAGCTAGGTCCTGCTCTACCCTGGAGATCCGGTCTGCCTCATGGTCCTTCTTTCTCTGACGGCTTCTGTAACTGGCATCGTACTGAGGAAACCCTTTTTTCCACGAGACACCGGCGCCTTTGCCTCGTGTTCGTCCTTCCTTTTAAGGATTCCCTAGGGCGCGTGTCAGCTCGTCGTTCTCTCTCTCGGGATCAAGTACGGATACTGATGGATAGTGAAACCACGTACGGACCATGGCAGGCTGCTCAAGTCAGAGACCAGCCGAGCCGTCCATCAACACCGGTGGGAGAATGTTTCGTAGAGAGCTTTAATTTGCATTGAATAAATTTTCCAGCCACAACTTTTTTATTTCTTTGAATTCTTGACTAATCCCTCCTAAAATAAGTTGTCCTAATTCTTCACTAATCCATGTAGCCTGAAATTTAGAATTCAAAGTTACAGTTTTTCTTATAAAAATACCAGGATGTAGTCAATGCTGTATTCTGTCCATGTATAAATTTTCAATATGAAATATATTGTATTCTGGGCTTGTAAAAAAAATGATAAAACGAGATTTTGTTGTCAGTGAACAATGGTGAACACCGAACCGTGCACAAAAAAGTGGAGGTTTTGTATTTTTTTTGTAGGATTAGTCATTTTTGTTTAGTGCAAATTACAAAGTATTTCGATCCGTAAATTTACACACTTGTGGAATTCATATATAGTTGGCTACACCACTGGTGGAAAAAGGGCCTACAGTCCCGGGTCGCAACTGGCTTTAGTCCCGGTTTTGGGCCCCGGAATGCGAAAACGGGACTAGAGGCCCCCCCTCTAGTCCCGGCTCGCTACGGCCCGCGACTGATAACAACCATGTGGCTGTTTCAGTGCCGCGGGGGCGGAAACCCTCTAGTCCCGGTCCATAACATCACCCGGGACTATAAGGTTTCCTCCCGCGGCAGAGAATTGTGTGTTTCTCTGCCGCGGAAGAGATTGTGTATTTCCTTTTTTTTTTCCATTTTGTTCCTTTTTCGTTTTGTGTTTCACTATAATTCAAACATATATTTCAGTATACATATTATACGCTACTACATACACATTACACGTCGATGCATTTATATAATTAATCGATCCCTTGCAAGCATACATATAATCAATCATATCAAAAGGAAGAAATGTTTTGAAATTACATGGTCATTGATGAATATATATATCATATCAGCTACATGGAGATGACTAAGGAAAATCGAGTTCCACGTCATCCGCATAATGCTCTCCATGTACATCAAGGACTTCCTTCATCATAAATCCCGCCAGCTCCTCTTGAATTGCTCTTATGCGCTGGTCTGGCTCTAGTTTCTCCTGCAAATCATAAATATAATATGAGTCAACTTTCCGCTCACTGGTCAACTCGCGGATGTACTCACAGACGTAGTATCCACATAAATGAGTTCCCGGTGGCTGCTGTAAACTCTTCACCATTTTATAAGTTAACTCCTCTTTGAATGGACCTGATATTTTCTGTCTGAACCGTGTCCAACACCTGCTCGGCAAAGAAAATGAACAAAGGAGTTATAGTTACTTGATATCAGAAAATGAATGAAAGAGGACGATATAATGCGATAATGATTGAAATTACTTATATAGCATTGCTTTCATGTCGCTTCACTGCTCTTGGTCCCAACTTAATGAGTCGTGGACTTCAACTAGGGAGTTGTCAACTTGAATGTTTAGCAAGATCCAGTGAAATCTGCGGACGTTTACATAAGCATACATGCATAGCTCATCCAGTAAGAAAAAATAAAATGTGTACAAGATATAAACACTCACTTGAAGTTGTAACGAAATAATATTTCCTTAACAAAATTATTCTTGGTTAAGAACCTGCACAGGTCTTCCTCCACGTCTTTGGGGTGATTTTTTAACGTATATTCATTAACGATATATGGGTCAATGAACCCAACGTCGTATCTTCTAGCTCTTTTGCATTCAAGCATCTTCATTCTGCAGAATATAATATCATCATACAAAAGGATATATAGTTAGGATAATATATTAAATGCAATGAACGAGCTGAGCTACAAACTTAATTATAGAAATAAATCACTTACAGACAGTAGCAACCAATGATAGATTTGTCGAGGGCGCGCTGGTTGTATAACTGAAACAGTTCGGTCATTTGAACCTGTATCGAGTATGGTTTGAAGTGATGCTCCTTTCTAACGTCCACCGGAATCCAATCTTTCTGATGCTTTTTTCTGCTTGCGACATGTACCATTTGTGCAGATTTCGCATATGTGTGGACAGACGCGCGAGCTCTTCATTACTGATTAGAGGCTCCCCTTGGACATACTGTCGTACTATCTGACCCACTGGCGTATCTTCATAGCCTAAATATTGACCAAGAGACATATTTGCTTCGGTAGCAAGTGCTTTGGCCTGCGATACAGTGATTCCCATAAGTGCAGCATTATTACGGGCTCTGGGGTCCATTATTTGCATGTCCATATCCATTTCAGCTCTGAAGGCCTTGTCGAGGTCTGAAATGACTTTGAGCGGGGCGACCGATTGATTCTTTTCTGCTCCGAGTTGGGCAACTTGCTTCCCGCTTTTTGCACTTATGATGTTGCGCTTGACATCTCCTAATTTCGTAAGGCCTTTTGGCGTAGCGATTTCAATCTCTAGGTCCGAAAAATCCTCCACTATGTCATCCACCGTGACACGAGCATAGCCTAGTGGAATCGGAAGTGAATGGTGGAGTGCTCCAGGTAGACAAGGTAAAGCAGTGTCGATCGCCACCTTCAAGGACAAGTTGTTCATTGGCTAATGTAGCTCACATTGTGCCATCTCTCTGACATTATCCACGGGGTAGTGAGGAGCCGGTGCATCATCCAGCAGTGCTTGATCATCGGCCCGGACCTCCGTGGAAGCCACGCTGCTTTTCCGCTGGCTAAGATCCAATGCAGGATCATCAGCCCGCGGGTGAGTTGACGACGACGGCCTTTGGCTAATTTCATGCATGAAGTTCTTCAGATCAGCTAGGTCCTGCTCTACCCTGGAGATCCGGTCTGCCTCATGGTCCTTCTTTCTGTGACGGCTTCTGTAACTGGCATCGTACTGAGGAAACCCTTTCTTCCACGAGACACCGGCGCCTTTGCCTCGTGTTCGTCCTTCCTTTTAAGGATTCCCTAGGGCGCGTGTCAGCTCGTCGTTCTCTCTCTCGGGACCAAGTACGGATACTGATGGATAGTGAAACCACGTACGGACCATGGCAGGCTGCTCAAGTCAGAGACCAGCCGAGCCGTCCATCAACACCGGTGGGAGAATGTTTCGTAGAGAGGTTTAATTTTCATTGAATAAATTTTCCAGCTGCAACTTTTTTATTTCTTTGAATTCTTGACTAATCCCTCCTAAAATAAGTTGTCCTAATTCTTCACTAATACATGTAGCCTGAAATTTAGAATTCAAAGTTACAGTTTTTCTTATAAAAATACCAGGATGTAGTCAATGCTGTATTCTGTCCATGTATAAATTTTCAATATGAAATATATTGTATTCTGGGCTTGTAAAAAAAATGATAAAACGAGATTTTGTTGTCAGTGAACAATGGTGAACACCGAACCGTGCACAAAAAAGTGGAGGTTTTGTATTTTTTTGTAGGATTAGTCATTTTTGTTTAGTGCAAATTACAAAGTATTTCGATCTGTAAATTTACACACTTGTGGAATTCATATATAGTTGGCTACACCACTGGTGGAAAAAGGGCCTACAGTCCCGGGTCGCAACTAGCTTTAGTCCCGGTTTTGGGCCCCGGAATGCGAAAACGGGACTAGAGGCCCCCCCTCTAGTCCCAGCTCGCTACGGCCCGCGACTGATAACAACCATGTGGCTGTTTCAGCGCCGCGGGGGCGGAAACCCTCTAGTCCCGGTCCGTAACATCACCCGGGACTATAAGGTTTCCTCCCGCGGCAGAGAATTGTGTGTTTCTCTGCCGCAGAAGAGATTGTGTATTTCCTTATTTTTGCCATTTCGTTCCTTTTTCGTTTTGTGTTTCACTATAATTCAAACATATATTTCAGTATACATATTATACGCTACTACATACACATTACACGTCGATGCATTTATATAATTAATCGATCCCTTGCAAGCATACATATAATCAATCATATCAAAAGGAAGAAATGTTTTGAAATTACATGGTCATTGATGAATATATATATCATATCAGCTACATGGAGATGACTAAGGAAAATCGAGTTCCACGTCATCCGCATAATGCTCTCCATGTACATCAAGGACTTCCTTCATCATAAATCCCGCCAGCTCCTCTTGAATTGCTCTTATGCGCTGGTCTGGCTCTAGTTTCTCCTGCAAATCATAAATATAATGTGAGTCAACTTTCCGCTCACTGGTCAACTCGCGGATGTACTCACAGACGTAGTATCCACATAAATGAGTTCCCGGTGGCTGCTGTAAACTCTTCACCATTTTATAAGTTAACTCCTCTTTGAATGGACCTGATATTTTCTGTCTGAACCGTGTCCAACACCTGCTCGGCAAAGAAAATGAACAAAGGAGTTATTAGTTACTTGATATCAGAAAATGAATAAAAGAGGACGATATAATGCGATAATGATTGAAATTACTTATATAGCATTGCTTTCATGTCGCTTCACTGCTCTTGGTCCCAACTTAATGAGTCGTGGACTTCAACTAGGGAGTTGTCAACTTGAATGTTTAGCAAGATCCAGTGAAATCTGCGGACGTTTACATAAGCATACATGCATAGCTCATCCAGTAAGAAAAAATAAAATGTGTACAAGATATAAACACTCACTTGAAGTTGTAACGAATAATATTTCCTTAACAAAATTATTCTTGGTTAAGAACCTGCACAGGTCTTCCTCCACGTCTTTGGGGTGATTTTTTAACGTATATTCATTAACGATATATGGGTCAATGAACCCAACGTCGTATCTTCTAGCTCTTTTGCATTCAAGCATCTTCATTCTGCAGAATATAATATCATCATACAAAAGGATATATAGTTAGGATAATATATTAAATGCAATGAACGAGCTGAGCTACAAACTTAACTATAGAAATAAATCACTTACAGACAGTAGCAACCAATGATAGATTTGTCGAGGGCGCGCTGGTTGTATAACTGAAACGGTTCGGTCATTTGAACCTGTATCGAGTATGGTTTGAAGTGATGCTCCTTTCTAACGTCCACCGAAAACCAATCTTTCTGATGCTTTTTTCTGCTTGCGACATGTACCATTTGTGCAGATTTCACATATGTGTGGATAGACGCGCGAGCTCCTCATTACTGACTAGAGGCTCCCCTTGGACATACTGTCGTACTATCTGACCCGCTGGCGTATCTTCATAGCCTAAATATTGACCAAGAGACATATTTGCTTCGGTAGCAAGTGCTTTGGCCTGCGATACAGTGATTCTCATAAGTGCAGCATTATTACGGGCTCTGGGGTCCATTATTTGCATGTCCATATCCATTTCAGCTCTGAAGGCCTTGTCGAGGTCTGAAATGACTTTGAGCGGGGCGACCGATTGAGTCTTTTGTGCTCCGAGTTGGGCAACTTGCTTCCCGCTTTTTGCACTTATGATGTTGCGCTTGACATCTCCTAGTTTCGTAAGGCCTTTTGGCGTAGCGATTTCAATCTCTAGGTCCGCAAAATCCTCCACTATGTCATCCACCGTGACACGAGCATAGCCTAGTGGAATCGGAAGTGAATGGTGGAGTGCTCCAGGTAGACAAGGTAAAGTAGTGTCGATCGCCACCTTGAAGGACAGGTTGTTCATTGGCTAATGTAGCTCACATTGTGCCATCTCTCTGACATTATCCATGGGGTAGTGAGGAGCCGGTGCATCATCCAACAGTGCTTGATCATCGGCCCGGACCTCCGTGGAAGCCACGCTGCTTTTCCGCTGGCTAAGATCCAATGGAGGATCATCAGCCCGCGGGTGAGTTGACGACGGCGGCCTTTGGCTAATTTCATGCATGAGGTTCTTCAGATCAGCTAGGTCCTGCTCTACCCTGGAGATCCGGTCTGCCTCACGGTCCTTCTTTCTCTGACGGCTTCTGTAACTGGCATCGTACTGAGGAAACCCTTTCTTCCACGAGACACCGGCGCCTTTGCCTCGTGTTCGTCCTTCCTTTTAAGGATTCCCTAGGGCGCGTGTCAGCTCGTAGTTCTCTCTCTCGGGACGGAACAGTCCCAATTGAGCATCGTTCATTGCTTGAATAAGGTCTTGGGAGGGTTTTAGAATTTTATCATGAAATAATATCTTCCCTGTTTCTGGGTCCAAGGATCCCCCGTGCCCGTACCACCAGTGCTTTGACCTCTCGGGCCATCCATCTGTACCAGGAGTGACGCCTCTAGCCCTCATGTTCTTCTCCATAGTTTCCCACTTAGGGACGACACTCTTGTAGCCACCTTGACCCATTTTATGATGGTATTTCTTGTTGGCAGCATTTAACGCGTTCTTTGCCGACTTTGCCTTTGCTTTATCAGATTGCTTGTACTGTACAAAATCGGGCCACTGTTCTCTCAACTTCTCGTTTACTCCTTTGAAGTCTGGAGTTTTCTTTTTCGCGACATATTTAGCGTATAAAGTTTTCTTGTGGTTCCGGTACAGTTCAGCCATCTTGCTCAGACCCCACTCCTTCACTTCCGCTCTATTTTCAAGCCTAGCCGGCCTTGGGGTAATTGAAGGGAATATGCCCTGAGAGGCAATAATAAAGTGTTTATTATGTGTATTCCAAGTATATGATAGATGTTTATTTTGCATGCTATAATTGTATTAATACGGAAACATTAATACATGTGTGTTTAATAAACAAACAGAAAGTTCCTAGTTATGCCTCTCTCATAAACTAGCTCGTTGATTAACAAGATGATCAAGGTTTCCTGATCATGGACATTGGATGTTGTTAATAACGGGTTCACAACATTAGTGTAATGTTGTGATGAAGATTCATCCGAAGTATAGCATTACGATCAAAGTCATTGAGTTTATATTGCTATAACAACTTACGAAGTGATCCTAATCCTTAGACCATGCGATCATGTCAAACACTAACACCGGAAGAGTTTCTTGATAACATCAAACATCACACCGTAACAGGATGATTATAAAGATGGATTCAGAACTAATAAAGTGTTATGTTGAGGCTCATGGATCGAGAGTGGAATTTGTTCATCCTGATGATGGATAGATATACTCTGGGCCCTCTCGGTGATATCACATTGATTAGCTTGCAAGCAAGTGATTTGATCACTAGAATGTTATATCACGGGAACGATAAAAGAGTGCATGTCAGTAACGAGATCAAACTAGGTATGGATATACCGATGATCGAATCTCGGACATGTAATATATCGTTAAGCTTTGTCGGTCTTCAAGGGTATGTTCTCTACGGATATACATCCGCCCGTTGTTTGTATCTAATAGATAGATCTTGGTACATAGTTCACATCGTAGGAAAATTTTTGTTTTCTATGTTGCGAACCCTACAGTGGTATCAGAGCCGGATCTATGCGTAGATGCTTATACGGGTAGTACACATATGAGTATGTGGGCGATGATGATCATGTTGTTGCTCCTTATTTGTAATTTTGGATATTGGTGGCATATTGGGATGAAGCGGCCCGGACAAACTTTACATGTCCTCGCACATGAGACCTGTTCCACGCTTGACATGCAACTAGTTTGCATAAGTGGCTAGCGGGTGTCTGTCTCTCCTACTATAGTAAATATCTATTTTGCAACGAGTTGTCAACAATTTGGTTATCCTCTCTGTGGTTCATGTTCGTAGGTAAGAACGGTTCTATCTCGAAAGCCCTAAACCATGTAAAACTTGCAATGGATAAATTAGATGCGTCTAGTTTAGATTGTTGCTGGGCTAGTGTTATGATATGGTGATGTTGTAAGTAGAAGTATGAGATGATACTCTTACAACATACATAACTTGTAATCTTCATAGACCTTGGACTTACACATATAGGTATGATAGTGATCATACCACAATGCACATGATAGAGATCATATGCGGGAACCATATCATTTCACTAATAAATATGTGATGTTTGATAGCATCTTATATTGCTTGTTTAGCGCTTTGTTAGCATAATAAGATGATCCCTCATTTAAATATCAAGATAAGAATGTGTTCTTCCTTTAGTATGCACCGATTATGTTTTCGTCGCTCCAAGACATCACGTGATGATCGGGTGTTCTTGGATCCACGACCATATTTCGGGTGTAAAACAGTTACACACGTGAATACTAAGGTTCTAACTTGGCGAGCCTAGCATGTACAGACATGGCCTCGGAACACGGACCGAAAGGTTAAGCATGAGTCATATAGTAGATATGATGCCCATTTGATGCTCGCCTTTGAAGCTATACCGACTCACATGATGATCGTACTTGGTATAGTGGATTTGGTTCAGGTAATCACCAAAAAGGCACGAGGGATGTCGTTTTTGAGTGGGAGTTCATTCGTAATATGGATTAGTTGAACTCAATCTATCATACACTTAGTCTAAACTTTACAAATTCTGTTGTAGATGGCACCACCTGCTTTTAATTTCAATGTGTTCATGGAGAAAGAGAAACTTGCAACGAACGGTAGAACTTTACTGAATGGGCCATGAATTTGAGGATTCTCCTCTCTGCTGCACAAAAGCAATACGTGCTAGAAGCGCCACTAGGCCCCCCACCTTTTGAGGATGCCCCTGATGAGGAGAAGAATGTCTATCAGACTCGTCAGGAGGACCACGACTTAGTTCATTGCGGCATATTGTATGGGCTAGAGCCGGAACTTCGAAAGCATTTCGAAAACGGCAATACTTTTGATACAATGGGTGAGTTGAAAATGATTTTTGACACACATGCTGCTGTAGAGAGCTACAACGCTTCAGAAAAGTTCTTTAGCTGCATGTTGGAAGAGCACAGCTCCGTTAGTGAGCATGTACTCAAGAAGTCAGGTTACGCCGATAAGCTTGTGTCCTTGGGAATAACGATTTCCATTGACTTAGGCATCCATCATGTTCTGCAGTCTCTGCCACCTAGCTATAAGAGCTTTGTGATGAACTATAATATGCAAGGCATGAAGAAGTCTCTCCCGAGCTTCTGTCAATGCTTAAAACTGCAGAAGTGGAGATCAAAAAGGAACATCAAGTGTTGATGATCAATAAGAACACTGGTTTCAAGAAAGACAAGAAGGGAAAACAGAAGGGAAGTAAGGGAGGCAAGCCAGTTGTCGTGCCTGAAAAGAAACCCCGAGTTGGACCTAAGTCTGATACCGAGTGCTACTATTGTAAGGGGACTGGCCACTGGAAGCGCAACTGCCCCAAGTATTTGGCAGACAAGAAGGCCGGCAAGGCAAACAAAGGTATATATGATATACATGTTATTGATGTGTACTTGACTAGTGATCGCAGTAGCACCTGGGTATTTGATACCGGTTCAGTTGCTAATATTTGTAACTCGAATCAGGGGCTGCGGAACAAGCGACCGCTAGCAAGGGGTGAGGTCAAGATGCGTGTCGGCAATGGATCAAGCGTTGATGTGATCGCCGTCGGAACGCTGCCTCTCCATTTGCCGTCGGGATTAGTTATAAACTTGAATAATTATTATCTGGTGCCTGCACTGAGCATGAACATTGTATCTAGATCGTGTTTGATGCGAAGTGGTTATTTATTTAAATCCGAGAACAATGGTTGTTCTATTTATATGAATGAAATATTTTATGGTCATGCACCGATGATGAATGGTTTATTTCTATTAGATCTCGATGATAATGTTACACATATTCATAATGTTGATGCTAAAAGGATTAAACTTAATGATGATATATCCGCATATATGTGGCACTGCCGTCTAGGTCATATTGGCGTTAAACGCATGAAGAAGCTCCATTCAGATGGACTTTTGGAATCACTTGATTTTGAATCATTTGATACATGTGAGCCATGCCTTATGGGCAAGATGACTAGAACGCCGTTTTCTGGTTCAATGGAACAGGCGACAGATTTATTGGAAATCATACATTCTGATGTATGTGGTCCAATGAGTGTGTCGGCGCGAGGTGGATATCGTTATTTTGTTACTTTCACGGATGATTTGAGTAGATATAGTTATATCTACTTGATGAAACACAAGTCTAAAACCTTTGAAAAGTTCAAGGAATTTCAGAATGAAGTGGAAAATCATCGTGATAGAAAGATCAAATTTCTACGGTCCGACCGTGGAGGTGAGTATCTAAGTTACGAGTTTAGCACTCACATGAAAGAGTGTGGAATTGTTTCGCAACTCACACCTACCGGAACACCACAGCGAAATGATGTGTCGGAACGTCATAATCGTACTTTATTAGATATGGTTCGATCTATGATGTCTCTAACAGACTTGCTGTTGTCATTTTGGGGTTATGCACTAGAAACTGCTGCATTCACTTTAAATTGGGCACCATCTAAATCCGTTGAAAAGACACCGTATGAATTATGGTTTGGAAACAAACCTAAGATGTCATTTCTTAAAGTTTGGGGATGCGATGTTTATGTGATGAAACTTCAATCGGATAAACTCGAACCCAAAGCGGAAAAATGCGTCTTCATAGGATACCCTAAGGAAACTATTGGGTATTCCTTCTATCACATATCTGTAGGGTTTCGTAGCATGGAAAACAAAAAATTTCTATCGCATACAAACAAACAAGCCAAGATCTATCTACTAGATTGTAGCAACGAGTCGATGGAATAACTCACCCTCGAAGATTCCAAAGTGTTTAACGAGAGCGGATTCTCGTGGGTGATGTTGTCGTACTCTTTCCGATCTCAAGATCGCGTAGACGATCCTTCCGGCGCTGCGTTTCGGCAGCGCTCCCGCAGTCGGTCACACGTTCGGTACTCGACGAAGACCTTCATCTCCCTTGTTCCAGCAGGCAGCGGAGGTTGTAGCACTCTTCTCGCGATTCCGGCAGTACAACGGCGTGGTACCGGAAGTAGATGGGAGATCTCGCAGGGCTTCGCCTTAAGCCAGAGCGAGTATGGTGGACTATGAGAGAGCCCTCGACGATCTAGGGTTTAGACACGCCGAGGAGGAGGCTTGGCCGGCTGCTAGGGTTGCTAGGCGGCGGCGGCAGCAGGTGGCGGCGCCGGCGGCTAGGGTTTAGAGTTGGAGGTGTTGGGGTGTCTAGGAGGGGAGCCCTGCCCCTCCTTTTATAGGTGGAGGGGCCGGCCAAGGGGAGGGGAGTCCCTCCCCAACTCGTCTTCAAGGTGGGCCGGCGGTGGAGGGGAGGAACTCCTCCCCAACTCGGTTTCCACCTCCCTCTCCACTTCCCAAAAATAGCCGTTTGACTTTTAAAACTAGGATTTGATTAAACCCTTTATTTTGTTCAGCGATGACACCTAGTACATGATGAAATCATACCAACTTGATATAACACATTCATGTACCCTTCCCCTCCGGAGTGCCGGACATTCCAGAACCTTCTAGAACATTCCCGATGAAAAACACCGGAACCATTCCCCAACTCCGAAACAGGACTTTCCTTATATGAATCTTATTCTCCGGACCATTCCGGATCTCCTCGTGATATCCCGAATCCCATCCGAGACTCCGAACAACATTCGGTCTCTTTCTAATCATTCCATAACTACTCAAACAACGTCGAATCCTTAAGTGTGTCTCCCTATGATTCGTGAATTATGCGGACATGATCGAGACACTTCTCCGAACAATAACCAATAGAGGAATCTAGAAATTCATATGGCTCCCACATATTTCTACGATTACTTTGAGATCGAATGAACCACTTACATACTATACCAATTTCCCTTTGTCTCACGATAGTTTACTTATCCGAGGTTATGATCGTCGGTATCTCTGCATACCTAGTTCAACCTCGTTACCGATAAGTACTCTTTTCTCGTTCCCGTGATATGTGATCCCTTGTGAGCCAGTCACATGCTTGTAAGCTAATTGGATGACATTTCACCGAGAGGTCCCAGAGTATATCTATCCGTCATATGGATGGACAAATCCCACTCTTGATCCATGTGTCTCAACCAATACTTTCCGAACACTCAATGCCACCTTTATAGACACCCAGTTACGTTGTGGTGTTTGATGTCATCAAAGCATCCATCCGGTAAAGGTGATATGCATGATCTCATGGTCGAAGGAATTAGGTTACTATGTATCAGAAAGTATATAGCAATTGAACTATTAAAATGACTTGATCTTTATGCTACACTTTATCTATAGGAGTATGTCCACCATATCATTCTCCTAACGATATGATCTTGTTGTTAATAACATCTCAATGTTCATGATAGGGAAACCACAATCATTTATTAACCAACAAGCTAGTATCATAAAGAGGCTTTACAAGGGACTTCAATTTAAGTTTACAAATCACACAAGTATTAATGTTTCCTTGTTAATACTATTATAGCATGAATGTAAACATTTATCATAAACACAAAGATATAATAATAACTATATTTATTATTGCCTCTAGGGCATATCTCCAACAGTCTCCCACTTGCACCAGAGTCATCTAATCTAGATTACATGGTAATATACCGAACACCCATGGCAGTTTGGTGCTGGTCATGTTTTGCCCTCGGGAGAGGTTTAGTCAACGGATCCGCCACATTCAGATCTGTGTGTACTTTGCAAATCTTTATGTCCCCATCTTGGACATGTTCTCGAATAGCGTGAAAACGTAGCTTGATGTGCTTCAGCTTCTTGTGTGACCTTGGTTCTTGCGCATTGGCTATGGCGCCCATGTTATCACAGTAGATAGACATTGGGTCCAACGCACTAGGAACCACATCCAGCTCTGTAATGAACTCTTTCATCCATATCACTTCTTGTGAAGCCTCCGAAGCAGCCATGTATTCCGATTCAGTTGAAGATCTCGCCACAACGCTTTGCTTTGCACTCCTCCAGCTAACTGCTGCACCATTCAAAATAACAACGTATCCAGATTGTGATTTAGAATCATCCGGATCGGTGTTCCAACTAGCATCGGTGTAACCATTAACAACGAGTTGTTCATCACCTCCATAAGAAAGAACCATATCCTTAGTTCTTCTCAAGTACTTAAGGATGTTTTTGACCGCTGTCCAATGATCCACTCCTGGATCACTTTGATATCTGCTAGTTAAACTAACAGCATATGCAATGTCGGGTCTAGTGCATAGCATGGCATACATTAGAGATCCTATGGCTGAGGCATAGGGAGTCTTACTCATCCTTTCTCTATCTTCTGCCGATGTCGGACTTTGAGTTTTACTCAAGGTCGTATTGGGCAACATGGGCAAGAACCCTTTCTTGCTATCTTCCATTCCAAACCTCTTTAGAAATTTGTCCAAATATGTACTTTGTGACAATGATATTAGGCGTCTCGATCTATCTCTATAAATCTTTATGCCCAATATGTAAGCTGCTTCGCCAAGATCCTTCATTGAAAAACTATTATTCAAATATTCCTTGACACTATTAAGAAGATCTACATCATTCCCAATCAACAATATGTCATCTACATATAGTATTAAGAATGCTACAGAGCTCCCACTCACTTTCTTGTAAATATAAGCTTCTCCATAAGTTTGTATAAAACCAAAACTTTTGATCACCTTATCAAAATGTTGATTCCAACTTCGGGATGCTTGCTTCAATCCATAGATGGACCGTTGAAGTTTGCATACCTTGTTAGCATCTTTAGGATCGACAAAACCTTTGGGTTGCATCATATACAACTCTTCATCAATGTCTCCATTGAGAAATGCTGTTTTGACATCCATCTGCCATATCTCATAATCATAATATGCAGCGATTGCTAACATAATCCTCACAGACTTTAGCTTCGCTATTGGTGAGAAAGTCTCATCGTAGTCAACTCCTTGAATTTGTCGAAACCCTTTTGCGACAAGTCGAGCTTTATAGACAGTAACATTACCATCAGCATCTGTTTTCTTCTTGAAAATCCATTTGTTCTCGACAGCCTTCCGGCCATCCGGTAAGTCCACCAAAGTCCATACTTGGTTTTCGTACATGGATCCAATCTCGGATTTCATGGCTTCTTGCCATTTATTGGAATCTGGGCTCATCATCGCTTCCTCATATGCCGCAGGGTCATCGGTGTTGTCCACCAACATGACACTCATAACGGGATCATACCAATCTGGAGTGGTACGAGTTCTCGTTGACCTGCGAGGCTCTGTAGCAACTACAACCGAAGTTTCATGATCATCATCATTAGCTTCCTCTCTTATTGGTGCAGGCACCACAGGAACTTCTTCCGGTGTTGCGCTACTCGCAAATTCGAGAGAAGGTTCGACAACCTCGTCGAGTTCTAGTTTCCTTCCAGTCACTTCTTTTGAAAGAAATTCCTTCTCTAGAAAGGATCCATTCTTGGCAACGAAGATTTAGCCTTCGGATCTATGATAGAAGGTATACCCAATAGTTTCCTTCGGGTATCCTATGAAGACTCATTTTTCCGCTTTGGGTTCAAGCTTGTCCGGCTGTAACTTCTTTACATAGGCTTCGCAACCCCAAACTTTAAGGAACGACAATCTAGGTTTCTTCCCAAACCATAATTCATATGGTGTCGTTTCAACGGATTTAGATGGTGCCCTATTTAAAGTGAATGCGGCTGTTTCTAATGCATAACCCCAAAATGATAGCGCTAAATCTGTAAGTGACATCATAGAACGGACCATATCTAAGAGAGTTCGATTACAACGTTCGGACACACCATTACGCTGTGGTGTTCCCGACGGTGTCAATTGTGAAAGTATTCCGCATTTCTTCAAATGCTCGCCAAACTCGTAACTTAGATATTCACCTCCACGATCAAAACGTAGAAATTTAATCTTCTTGTTATGTTGATTCTCTACCTCACTTTGAAATTCCTTAAACTTCTCGAAAGTTTTGGACTTATGTTTCATGAAATAGATATACCCATATCTACTCAAGTCATCCGTGAAGGTAAGAACATAACGATAACCACCGCGCGATGCTAGACTCATTGGACCACACACATCGGTATGTATGATTTCCAATAAGTCCGTAGCTCGCTCCATCATACCAGAAAATGGAGTCTTAGTCATTTTACCCATCAGACATGCTTCGCATCTGTCAAGTGATTCGAAATCAAGTGATTCAAGAAGTCCATCGGAACGGAGTTTCTTCATACGCTTCACTCCAATGTGACCAAGACGACAGTGCCACATATAGGTCGAGTTATCGCTCGATTTCAAACGTTTAGCTTCAATGTTATTTATGTGTGTATTACTACAATCGAGATTCAATAAGAATAGACCATCTTTCAAAGGTGCATGTGCATAAAACATATTACTCATATAAATCGAACAACCATTATTCTCGGACTTAAACAAGTAACCGTCTCGCAATAAACAAGATCCCGATATAATGTTCATGCTTAACGCAGGCACCAAATAACAATTATTTAAGTATAAAACTAATACCGATGGTAGATGAAGGGGTAGCGTGCCGACCGTGATCACATCAACCTTTGATCTGTTTCCCACGCGCATCGTCACCTCGTTCTTCGCTAGCTTCTGTTTATTCTGCAGCACCTGTTTCGAGTTACAAATATGAGCAACCGAACTAGTATCAAATACCCAGGCACTACTACGAGTACTAGTGAGATACACATCAATAACATGTATATCGGATATACCTTTCTTCTTGATGTTACCGTTCTTCAAATCCGCCAAGTACTTTGGGCAATTTCGCTTCCAGTGACCTTCTCCCTTGCAGTAAAAGCACTCAGTATCAGGCTTAGGTCCAGCCCTGGTCTTCTTCGTTGGTGCGGTAACTTTCTTACCACCCTTCTTGAAGTGTCCCTTTTGCTTAGACTTGCCTTTCTTGAATTTGGTGGTCTTATTGACCATCAACACTTGGTGCTCTTTCTTGATCTCCACTTCTGCAGATTTCAACATAGCAAACAGTTCTGGCAACTGCTTGTTCATGTTTTGCATATTGTAGTTCATCACAAAGTTCTTGTAACTTGATGGTAGTGATTGGAGGACACGATAAATCCCCAAAGCATTAGAAATCACTATACCCAAGCTTTGTTGTTTGCGTGCCCAGACATCTTAAGCACATGCTCACTGACGGAGCTGCCCTCTTCCATCTTGCAGTTAAAGAACTTTTCAGAAGCCTCATAGCTCTCAATTGCCGCGTGAGTCTCAAAGATCAATTTGAGATCACGGACAATATCATGTGGGTATGAATTCTCAAACCTTTTCTGAAGCTCCGATTCTAAACCATACAAGATAGCACACTGAACTGTGGAGTACTGAGTCTTCCGAGCGAGGTAAACATTCTTTACTTCGTCGGCAGCATCAGCTGCAGGCGGGTCACCCAGCGGTGCATCCAGCACATAGGTCAAAATACCAGCTGTGAGGACAATCCTCAAATTGCGGAACCAATCTGCGAAGTTGCTTCCATTGTTTTTCAACTCTTCTTTCTCTAGGAATGCATTAAAATTGATGGTAGGGGCCGCCATTGATCTACAACATATTTGCAATAGTTTAGACTAAGTTTATGACAAATTGAGTTCTAATTAATAGTTAAATTAATCTAGGTGAACTCCCACTCAAAACAATATCCCTCACCTTGTTTTAGTGATCACAGGAACCAAATCCACCATATCAACACCGATCATCACGAGAGTTGATATAGTTTCAATGGCGAACAATCGACATGTTCATCATATCTATTATATGATTCATGCTTTACCTTTCGGTGATTCGTGTTCCGAGACCATTTCTGTACATGCTAGGCTCGTCAAGATCAAACCTTAGCTTCCGCATGAGCAAATCTGGCTTGCTCACGTTGTATACACTTGCGGAATCTAACACACCCGATCATCACGTGGTGCTTTGAAACAACAAGCTTTAGCAACGGTGCTAACTAAGGGTGAACACTTTATGACTTGAAATTCATGTGCATGAGGGATCATCTTATAATGCTACCGTCGTTAACTAAGCAATACAAGATGCATAAAGGATTAACATCACATGCAATTCATAATATGTGATATGATATGGCCTTTCTTCTTTGTGCTTTCGATCTCCATCTTCAAGCACGAATATGATCTCCATCATCACCGGCATTGCATCAAGGTCAATGACGCTTCTCCATGGTTGTCGTCGACCGACTTCAACTATTACAACTACTTTGAACAGACATGCGGGTCTTAACATAAATTAAAGACAACCATATGGCTCCTGCCGGTTGCCAACTTACAATAAGGATCATTGCATACATCAAATATAATCACAATCATGGCCATATCACATCACTGCACACCCCTGCAAAACAAAGTTAGACGCCTCTACTTTCTTTGCATGTTTTAGTGGTTTGGGGATTTCAATAAGTGTCGTTCTAACTTACGAACAAGAATCACAACATTGATACTAGCATTGTTAATCACCCGTTGTAAATTGAATCTTAACTATGCTAGGAGAAACAGACACCCGCAAAGCCACTTATGCAATACAAGTTGCATGTCAAGCGTGGAGCAAGTCTCATGAACGATGTCATGTAAGGTTAGCCCGGGCCGCTTCATCCCAACATCCCGCAAGATGCAAAGTACACAAGAATCAATCGACAATAAAAGCATCAACGCCCACAATGACCGTTGTCTTCTACTCGTGCAACAGATCTACATATAGACACGGCTCTGATACCACCGAAGGGTTTCGTAGCATGGAAAACAAAAAATTTCTATCGCATACAAACAAACAAGCCAAGATCTATCCGATTCTCGTGGGTGATGTAGTCGTACTCTTTCCGATCTCAAGATCGCGTAGACGATCCTTCCTGCGCTGCGTTCCGGCAGCGCTCCCGCAGTCGGACACACGATCGGTACTCGACGAAGACCTTCCTCTCCCTTGTTCCAGCAGGAAGCGGAGGTTGTAGCACTCTCCTCGCGATTCCGGCAGTACAACGGCGTGGTACCGGAAGTAGAGGGGAGATCTCGCAGGGCTTCGCCTTAAGCCAGAGCGAGTATGGTGGACTATGGGAGAGCCCTCGACGATCTAGGGTTTAGACACGCCGAGGAGGAGGCTTGGCCAGCGGCTAGGGTTGCTAGGCGGCGGCGGTTTTCCCTAGGGCGGCGGCAGCAGCAGGTGGCGGCGCCGGCGGCTAGGGTTTAGAGGTGGAGGTGTTGGGGTGTCTAGGAGGGGAGCCCTGCCCCTCCTTTTATAGGTGGAGGGGCCGGACAAGGGGAGGGGAGTCCCTCCCCAAATCCGCTTCAAGGTGGGCCGGCGGTGGAGGGGAGGAACTCCTCCCCAACTCGGTTTCCACCTCCCTCTCCACTTCCCAAAAATAGCCGTTTGACTTTCAAATTGGCGTTTGACTTTTCAAACTAGGATTTGATTAAACCCTTTATTTTGTTCAGCGATGACACCTAGTACATGATGAAATCATACCAACTTGATATTACACATTCATGTACCCTTCCCCTCTGGAGTGTCGGACATTCCGGAACCTTCTAGAACATTCCCGATGAAAAACACCGGAACCATTCCCCAACTCCGAAACAGGACTTTCCTTATATGAATCTTATTCTCCGGACCATTCCGGATCTCCTCGTGATATCCCGAATCCCATCCGAGACTCCGAACAACATTCAGTCTCTTTCTCATCATTCCATAACTACTCAAACAACGTCGAATCCTTAAGTGTGTCTCCCTACGGTTCGTGAATTATGCGGACATGATCGAGACACTTCTCCGAACAATAACCAATAGAGGAATCTAGAAATTCATATGGCTCCCACATATTTCTATGATTACTTTGCGATCGAATGAACCACTTACATACGATACCAATTTCCCTTTGTCTCATGATAGTTTACTTATCCGAGGTTATGATCGTCGGTATCTCTGTATACCTAGTTCAACCTCGTTACCGATAAGTACTCTTTTCTCGTTCCCGTGATATGTGATCCCTTGTGAGCCAGTCACATGCTTGCAAGCTAATTGGATGACATTTCACCAAGAGGGCCCAGAGTATATCTATCCGTCATATGGATGGACAAATCCCACTCTTGATCCATGTGTCTCAACCAATACTTTCTGAACACTCAATGCCACCTTTATAGCCACCCAGTTACGGTGTGGTGTTTGATGTCATCAAAGCATCCATCCGGTAAAGGTGATATGCATGATCTCATGGTCGAAGGAATTAGGTTACTATGTATCAGAAAGCATATAGCAATTGAACTATTAAAATGACTTGATCTTTATGCTACGCTTTATCTATAGGAGTATGTCCACCATATCATTCTCCTAACGATATGATCTTGTTGTTAATAACATCTCAATGTTCATGATAGGGAAACCACAATCATTTATTAACCAACAAGCTAGTATCATAAAGAGGCTTTACAAGGGACTTCAATTTAAGTTTACAAATCACACAAGTATTAATGTTTCCTTGTTAATACTATTATAGCATGAATGTAAACATTTATCATAAACACAAAGATATAATAATAACTATATTTATTATTGCCTCTAGGGCATATCTCCAACAAGATCCGAGGGCAAGGTTTTTGTTGCCAAGAATGGATCCTTTCTAGAGAAAGAGTTTCTCGCGAAAGGTGTGAGTAGTCGGAAGGTAGAACTCGAAGAGGTTATTGAACCTTCTCTTCAAAGTATGGCGAGTAGCGCAACACCGGAAGTTGTTCCGGAGTTGGCTTCACCTGTTGAATAAGGAACTAATGATAATGATCATGAAACTCCGAAAGAGAGTACTACCAAACCTCGTAGGTCAAGCAGGACGCGTGCAGCTCCCGAGCTGTACGGAAATCCTGTCATGAATTTCATGGTTGATGAAAATGACGACCCTACGACATATGAAGAAGTGATGACGAGCCCGGATTCCAACAAATGGTTAGAAGCCATGAAATCCGAGATGGAATCCATGTATGAAAATCAAGTTTGGAACTTGGTGGAATTACCTCACGACCAAAAGGCCGTGGAGAACAAATGGATTTTCAAAAGAAAAACTAATGTTGATGGTAATGTGACCGTCTATAAAGCTCGACTTGTCGCAAAGGGGTTTCGAAAAATTCAAAGAGTTGACTACGATGAGACATTCTCTCCCGTAGCGATGCTAAAGTCAGTTAGGATTATGTTAGCAATTGCTGCATATTTCGATTATGAGATATGGCAGATGGATGTCAAAACCGCGTTTCTCAATGGTAATATTGAAGAAGAGTTGTATATAATACAACAAAAGGGTTTTGTCGATCCTAAGGATGCTAACAAGGTGTGCAAGCTTCAGCGATCCATCTATGGATTGAAGCAAGCATCACGAAGTTGGAATCTCCGCTTTGATGAGGTGATCAAAGAGTTTGGATTTGTCCAAACTTATGGAGAAGCTTGTATTTACAAGAAAGTGAGTGGGAGCAATGTGGCATTTCTGATATTATATGTGGATGACATATTATTGATCGGAAATGATATAGATCTTTTAAACAGTGTTAAAAGTTTTCTAAACATCAAATTTTCAATGAAGGACCTAGGTGAAGCTTCATACATATTAGGCATAAATATCTATAGAGATAGATCTAGACGCCTAATAGGGCTATCGCAAAGTACATACCTTGATAAGATTTTAAAGAAGTTTAAAATGGACGGAAGTAAGAAGGGTTCTTACCTATGTTGCAAGGCAAGACATTGAGTAAGACTCAATGTCCGGCTTCGGCGGAAGAAAGAGAGATAATGGACAAGGTCCCCTATGCTTCAGCCATAGGCTCTATAATGTACGCCATGCTATGTACAAGACCGGATGTGGCACATGCTATTTGTTTGACTAGTAGGTACCAATCAGATCCAGGTTCGGAACACTGGATAGCGGTCAATAATATCCTTAAGTACTTACGAAGAACTAAGGATATGTTTCTTATATACGGAGGTGAAGAAGAGCTCGTCGCTAAGTGTTATGATGACGCTAGCTTTGACACTGATCCGGATGACTCTAAGTCTCAATCCGGATACGTATTTCTCATGAATTGCGGAGCGGTTAGTTGGAGGAGCTCCAAACAACCTGTGGTGGCGGGATCAACAACGGAGGCCGAATATGTTGCTGCTTCAGAAGCGGCTCAGGAAGCAGTTTGGATGAAGGAGTTCATATCCGAACTAGGAGTGGTTGCAAACGCGTTGGACCCAATGGTGATCTATTGTGACAACAATGGTGCCATTGCCAATGCCAAAGAGCCAAGGTCTCACAAGCATTCCAAGCATATCAAGCGCCGGTTTCACTCCATCCGCGAGCATGTCAAGGATGGAGATATAAAGATTTGTAAAGTACATACGGATCTCAATGTAGCAGATCCGTTGACTAAAACTCTCCCTAGAGCAAAACATGATCAACGCCAGAACTCGATGGGTGTTAAATTTATCACTATGTAACTAGATTATTGTCTCTAGTGCAAGTGGGAGACTGAAGGGAATATGCCCTGAGAGGCAATAATAAAGTGTTTATTATGTGTATTCCAAGTATATGATAGATGTTTATTTTGCATGCTATAATTGTATTAATACGGAAACATTAATACATGTGTGTTTAATAAACAAACAGAAAGTTCCTAGTTATGCCTCTCTCATAAACTAGCTCGTTGATTAACAAGATGATCAAGGTTTCCTGATCATGGACATTGGATATTGTTAATAACGGGATCACAACATTAGTGCAATGGTGTGATGAACATTCATCTGAAGTATAGCATTACGATCAAAGTCATTGAGTTTATATTGCTATAACAACTTACGAAGTGATCCTAATCCTTAGACCATGAGATCATGTCAATCACTAACACCGGAAGAGTTTCTTGATAACATCAAACGTCACACCGTAACAGGGTGATTATAAAGATGGATTCAGAACTAATAAAGTGTTATGTTGAGGCTCATGGATCGAGAGTGGAATTTGTTCATCCTGATGACAGATAGATATACTCTGGGCCCTCTCGGTGATATCACATTGATTAGCTTGCAAGCAAGTGATTTGATCACTAGAATGTTATATCACGGGAACGAGAAAAGAGTGCATGTCAGTAACGAGATCAAACTAGGTATGGAGATACCGATGATCGAATCTCGGACGTGTAATATATCGTGAAACAAAGGGATTAAGATACTAGCGTAAAAGGTTCCGACGATCACAAGAAAGTCATTGCTGAATGTGTGAAAGTCAGTATGGGTCTCCAGATCCCGCTTCTGATTATTGATCCGAGAGGGGTCTCGATCATGTCCGCATTATTCACTAACCGTATGGTGACACACTTAAGAGACACCGACATCCAATTGGAGCAAAAGTTTCATGCAGAAAGAATGAACAAGTGCAAGAATTTATTTCACTAGATACCGAAACAGGTTTTCGGGTGAAATTGCATAAAGTGGTTATGCATGTGAAATAGAATTCTAGCAAGGGGTTATTTGTGAATGTTTGTCATTAAAGTAATTTACAAAATTCTGAATAAAATAAAAAAGTTTTATTTAATGAGAGTTTGCATTAAATTTGGTGGAAATTTAATGGCATGTTTGAGTGGGATTTTGAGTGGAGGGAATTTAAAGGAATTTTGTGAGTGGAGTGTCCACCCACATGAAGAGGGGAGGGCAAGGGGGCAGCCCCCATGCGCCGGCCACCCCCTTGGGGTTCCCCCCTCCTCCTATAAAAGTCACCCCTCTCCTCACTTCTCACTCACACCTCCTCGTGAAGGATCTCTCTCCCCCTCTAGAATTTATCCCCCATGGTCTCGGACTAGCGAGATACATGTTCCCGGTGCCTATTCGGCAAGAAAGAGTTGTGCTTCCGCTGCATAGCTGGAGCAAGGAGGCGGAGGTTACTCGGTGCCTCGAACGTGTGTGCGAGCACGGATATGCTGCTGATTTGCGGCGCTAGGACTTCCTCTCGATCTTGAGATCGGCAAGAGATCTTCTACATCAACCACGAGTTGAACTCGTTAAGCTTTGTCGGTCTTCAAGGGTATGTTCTCTAGGATATACATCCGCCCGTTGTTTGTATCTAATAGATAGATCTTGGTACATAGTTCACATCGTAGGAATTTTTTTGTTTTCTATGCTGCGAACCCTACAGTAATACCATCTACCTCAAATTCTTCATACTCTGGAGGTACTATGAAATGCGCTATGAGCTTCTGCCAAAGGTTATCTTTGGCATCATCGGTGACATAGCTAGATTCTTCATAGGGTTTCTTTGACTGATTCCATTCGTGAATGGTGATCGGCAGGTTATCCCTAACAAGCACCCTGCATTGATTTATAAACATCCTCCGGTGCTTCTCTGGAGCAATCGGTTCACCATCATCATCTATTTCTTCGATGGTGAACCTTTGATTACCATCCAACTTTTTGTTCGTCCCTCGTTTTGTTCGAGCTATCGATTCCTTCGATCCGGTGGGCTAAAAGAAGAAGAGAGAGTGATTAATATATATCTAGATTAGTTAATGAATAGAGGTAACACGAGACTTTATATATATATATGTACCTCGCCGGATCCTGTCGAGGGTCCATCATTATTGTTGTTATTTGTTTGCCCTTCGTCCATCCGGTCTTCCCCTTGGTACATTAGGTTTTCCTCTAGTCCATCACCGGATGGATTCAGATATGAGGATATCTCTTCCTCGAGCAAAATATCTTCACCGGTATTAATATTAAGAGGAATTTCACCTCTTATCATGCCCTGAAGAAAACCTTCACCAATGCGACCAGGATCTTCGGATGGATCCATGACTTAATTAACTATAGCAAAAAGAGAGTTAAACAGGTTAGAAAAAACAATAACCCTAATAATTAAAACAAAAAATAACCCTAATAACACAAATTAATAACCCTAATAATTATATAATTAATAACACTAATTAATAATCCTAACAAACAACTAAAAACAATTATATATTCACTAAAAACAATTAATATTCCTAATAAACCTAAAAAACAATTATATATTCCTAAAAAACAATTATATAAACAATTATATATTCCTAAAAACTACTAAAAACAATTATATATTCCTAAAAAATTATATAAACAATTATATATTCCTAAAAACAACTAAAAACAATTATATATTCCTAAAAACAACTAAAAACAATTATATAAACAATTATATATTCCTAAAAACAATTATATAAACAATTATATATTCCTAAAAACAATTATATAAACAATTATATATATTCCTAAAAACAACTAAAAACAACTAAAAACAATTATATATTCCTAAAAACAACTAAAAACAATTATATAAACAATTATATATTCCTAAAAAAGAAACTAAAAACAATTATATATTCCTAAAAAAGAAACTAAAAACAATTATATAAACATTTATATATTCCTAAAAACAATTATATAAACAATTATATATTCCTAAAAAAAGAAACTAAATGCTAAGATACTAAAAATGCTAAGATATACTAAAAAAACTAAAAATTCCTAAAAACGCACGTCGAGGCGGCGACGTTGCGGGCGGCGGGACGGCGCGCGGCGGCACGTACGGCGCTGCGGCGCGCGGCGACACGGCGAGGTGCGCGGCATCACGGTGCGGTGCGGCGACACGGCGCGTGGCGGCAAGGCGGGGCGGCCGGAGACGAGGGCGGCGGCGCGGTGGAATCTGGCAGCACCTCCCCTGCGCCAATCAAGCTCTCGCCATCGTCTGTTTGTCTCCTCGTCGATTTCTCCAAGTGCTGGGTGGGGAAGGCCAGGGGAGGGCGCAGGTTATTTATACCCCCACCCCTTTAGTCCCAGGCTAAGCCACGAGACGGGACTAGAGGGTCATTAGTCCCGGACCGTGGCTTAACCCGCGACTAAAGACCCCCCTTTAGTCGCGGGTTAAGCCACGGCCCGAGACTAATGTGTTTTTTTGGCCGCTTGATTTTCACGCGCGCACTCACCCTCTAGTCCCGGGTCCAGCCACGACCCGCGACTAGTTTACTTTTTGTAATTTTTTTTTTAAATTCAAATCAAATATAAAATTTTGGAAAATTATATCTTTTATTGTAAAAATCCAAATAAAACAAATAATATGTCTATTATTATCTTAAAAATATAAAGAATCTTAATATAATATCCATTTGTCTATTTACATCATTTATAAATTATTTCATTTGTATTTTTTTTAATTCAAATCAAATATAAAACTTTGGAAAATCATATCTTTTATTGTAAAAATCCAAATAAAACAAATAATATGTCTATTATTATCAAAAAATAAAGAATCTTAATATAATATCCATTTATCTGTTTGCATCATTTATAAATTATTTCATTTGTAAATTTCTTTTTTTAATTCAAATCAAATATAAAACTTTGGAAAGTCATATCTTTTATTGTAAAAATCCAAATAAAACAAATAATATGTCTATTATTATCAGAAAAGTATAAAGAATCTTAATATAATATCCATTTAGTCCCGGTTGTAGTCACAAACCGGGACTAAAGATATTTCCCGCCATTTCCCACCGCTTCCCGCCAAGTTTTCTCGCCCTTTCCTTTCTACGAGAGCTTTTAGTCCCGGTTGTAGTTACTAACCGGTACTAAAGATATTTCCTGCCATTTCCCAAAGCTTCACGCCAAGTTTTCCCGCCTTTTCCCTCTATATCTAGGGCGATCGCGCCATGGCTATCCACACATCCACACCTTCCTCTCTTAGAACAATGGACAACGCCTACTGGGCCATTCTGACCCTCGAGGAGACCGAGGCGCTGTGCGCCTCCAACTACCCTTGTCTGCCGGGCTACCGGCCGCCCGCCGGGTGGATGCTGAGCGCTGGAGGGGTTCCTGTCCCTCCTATCCCTCAAGGTTCCGCATGCCAGGCGGCCATCACGAACCACTTCTACCACGAGCTCACGCCGGAGCAGCAGATGGATCCCTAGTGGGATCCCTACAACTTAGACACCTGGAATGCCTTCTTCGCTAATATGCGTGAAAGGGAGCTCGCCAGGTACGAGGGTGATGGCCCGCCCCCGGTGAACCACAACGAAGCCGGCCGTCGTCTGTGGTGGGCGATCCGTACTATCATCGGAGTGATGCGCTACATCGCCGGGGGAGACCATCCTCGCCTGCGGTGCCCACAAGTCCACCCGCCACTGAGCCACAAAAAGGCCCCACCCCCGCCCGACGGTAGCGGCATCGTCTTCCAGGAGACCCCTCCCCCGCCCGCCGTGAATCCGAGACCGGAATGGCCCCTGGTATATGCCATGGCTGGGCTGAGGATCCCCGGAGTGGCAGGTGACGATGGCGATGATGATGAGGATGACGAAGAAGACCCTGAAGCTGCGTACTATAGGACTAGGCATGATTATGACTAAAGGGGGCGGATTTAGTCCTGAGTGTTAGCTAGTCCCGGTTTGTCCCGGTTTTTAATATTAATAAATGTCTTGAGTGTTACATAAATATGAAGATGTTTTATTTAGAGGAAAAGGCCTATAAATAGAGCAGGCTGGATCGAGCAGCCTGTAAATAGAGGGAAATGCCTATAAAGAGAGGGTTCATATTTAGTCCCGGTTGGAGAAACCAACCGCGACTGAAGGGATTGCGGCAGACTGGGCCAGGCATCACTAATAATAGGGGTGAGTGTCGACATTATGTCATGCGGCTTGTACCTTGTCCCGGATGATGTCACCAACCGGGACTAAAGATGAACCTTTAGTCCCAGTTGGAGACACCAACCGGAACAAAACATGAGTCAGCACTAATAATAGGGGTGATTGTCGACATTATGTCGTGAGTGTCGACATTATGCCGAGCTGCTTGTACTATAAATAGGCATCCTTGTGAGTCTAGTCCTCCAGCCAGTTTGAGGCATCTCCAAGATGGTTTTCGAGAGCAGGGACACCACTACAACCAGTTTCTGGGAGATGCCGCCGGAGCCCAGTCCTCCGGCATCTCCAAGAAATTGGTCATAGAGGCACTCCCTAATATGTGAAATTAGTTAGCTCCCAGGCGTATTGATCTAGTTAGAGAATTTACAAGCTGCAAGATGGTTTTCGAGAGCAGGGACACCACTACGGCCAGTTTCAGGGAGATGCCTCCGGAGCCCAGTCCTCTGGCATCTCCAAGAAACTGGTCATAGAGGCACTCCCTAATATGTGACCTCACGCTTTTGGAGATCAGATCTTAATGGTAAGTATGAATCTGGTCAAAGAGGCATCTCCAAGAAAATGGTCATAGAGCCATCTTCAAGAAACTGGTCACTCAAGATTGTTTGCAGACAACACTATAAAAATTGACACATGGAGCATCTTCACTCATAAAATGTTACAATTATTACACATCATTTCTTCGCGTGTGTTCCTTTCTGATCCCGTCGTATCCATGGAGCATCTTCATTCATTAACATGATGTTTGGGTCATCCTTCACCGCGAAGGGCGGAATTTCATGAAACTTATCACAATCTTCTGACATGTCTGTCTTGTCCTCCACTCGCACGATGTTTCTTTTTCCTGAAATATGTGGCGCTTTGGCTCATCGTCTGATGTATTCCTTTTCTTATTTTTTCTTTTTCTAGGTTTGGTAGACATATCCTTCACATAGAAAACCTGAGCCACATCATTGGCTAGGACGAATGGTTCGTCTAAGTACCCGAGATTGTTGAGATCCAACGATATCATTCCGTATTTTTTTGTCTACCTCAACCCCTCCTCTTGTCAGCTTGACCCATTTGCACCGAAATAAGGGGACCTTAAAAGTAGGTACATAGTCAAGTTCCCATATCTCCTCTATGTAACCATAATATGTGGTCTTTGACCCATTGTTGTCTGTTGCATCAAAGCGGACACCACTGTTTTGGTTGGTGCTCTTTTTATCTTGGGCTATCGTGTAAAATGTATACCCATTTATCTCGTACCCTTGGAAAGTCGATATAGTTGAAGATGGTGACCTAGACAATAAGTATAGCTGATCTCCAAGAGTGTTGTTTTTGATGAGATGTTGCAACCAACCGCCAAAACTCTTCATGTGTTCATCTATAATCCAAGAGTCATGCTTTCCAGGGTTGTTGGAGCGTAAGATTTTCTTGTGTTCCTCGATATATGGGGCTGCCAAGATAGAATTCTGTAGAACGGTGTAATGTGCTTCGGTGTAAGAATGTCCGTCCCTACATATTATTGATTTCCTTCCTAGAGTACCCTTTCCACTCAGTCTTCCCTCATACCGCGATTGAGGAAGACCAATCGGCCTAAGGTCAGGAACAAAGTCAACACAAAATTCAATGACCTCCTCTGTTCCATAGCCCTTGGATATGCTTCCTTCTGGCCTAGCACGGTTACGAACATATTTCTTTAAGATTCCCATGAACCTCTCAAAGGGAAACATATTGTGTAGAAATACAGGACAGAGAATGGAAATCTCTTCGACTAGGTGAACCAGCAGGTGCGTCATAATATTGAAGAAGGATGGTGGGAACACCAACTCAAAACTGATAAGACATTGGACCACATCATTCTATAACCATGGTATATCTTCAGGATTGATTATCTTCTGAGAGATTGCATTGAGAAATGCACATATATTTATAATGGGTACTCAAACATTATATGGTAGAAGCCCCCTCAATGCAATCGGAAGCATTTGCGTCATCATCACGTGGCAGTCATGAGACTTTAGGTTTTGGAAAAAAAATTCTGCCATATTTATTATTCCCTTTATATCCGACGAGAAGCCAGACGGGACCTTAATACTGCTTAGGCATTCAAAAAATATTTCCTTATCTCGTTTGGTAAGAGCGTAGCTGGCATGACCTTGAAACCATTCTGGATGCAGGCCATCTGGGTCTTTCATACGTTGACATGGTTATACCTTACGGGTACGTGGCCTCAGCATACCTGGCCCAGCCCAAGGAAGGCCCACAACAGATGTACGCTGGCCCATGAAGATTTTCGGGTGGCCAAGGCCCATGACGCCTTCGGATCCTTGGAGAGCAAGACTAGCGTAGATAGGAAATTCAAAGGGGTAAAACCCTAGAACTTGTAACCGACTAGGACTATGCCCGGAACCTGCCTAAGTCTATATAAAGGCCAGGAGGGCACGAACTAGATCTGTCGACTCATACTTTCGCATACGCACCTCCACGCCAGATCGAATCTGCGCACCCCTGTAACCTTCGGTTCCGCCGTAATCAAGAGCAGACAAGCAGGAGTAGGGTTTTCCCTCCGGGGGCCTGAACCTGGGTAAATCTCGTGTCCCCTGGTTGCTTGTCTGTTAACCGTTCCACGATCTCCAGCATCCCCATCTTCTCTAAAACCCATGTCCATAACAATGGGCATTGATGAGATCAAACCTCGTCAATTGGCGCTGTCTATGGGAATCGGGGCTGCTGATTGTGCGATCGTGACGGTCTCGACCCGATCGATCTACAACTCTACGGCGACGGAGAGTCACCTCCTCTTTGGCGCTTTCGACTTCACCGCCCACTCGTCGGCCACCATGAAGGACTTCGAGCCCGTAGGCGACGTACTCGAAATCCTGTTCGGGAGCTTCTGCTTCCAGGTGGGGCGAACTGGCACCCTCCGTCTCCCTGAGCGGGTGCCCCTACAATCAATCAGGCCCGCTTCATGGGCCCCACACCCCGTGCTACGCACAACATCATCAGCAGATGATTCCTACGACAGCAGCTGCAACTCCGATCTGTGCGATCCGCCATCGGATGCAGGGACCTACGGTTCCGGATCTGAGAGTTGTGGCAGCAGCAGACCGATCTACAAGCGCTACCAATGTGCCGCAGTCATCCAGGAGCAGCAAACGCCTAACCCTCCGCCCAACACGAACCCCAACCCGCAGGAAAGAAACGGCGGGAACAGAAGAAGCCAGTCCCCTCCACCCGAAAGGGAAAACAACGACCACGTCATCCAACTTAGCAAAGAAGGATGGGTCCAGGCACGCCACGCCGTAGCAGGCGACATAGTCCTGCCTGTAGACTCCCCACGTGAACTGCTGATGGCATACCACTACCTCCTCATCGAGGAGCATAAGAAGCAAGTCAAGATGCAGGAAACACTCGACAAACGCAAGTAAGCAGCCTCTGAGTCCAGCGCGCGACGAGCTACGCTCTCCGCCATGGCCCCCGGCTCTAGCACGAACGGAAACCAGGGAAACAAGCACCGCTCGCGGGTGGAGAACATGGATCCCAAGGAGCACCGTGATGTGACCCGAACTCTCCACACATCGTTCATGGAGATGGATGCCGACGGCAACATCATCCCGAAGACACCGCAAGCTGCGATCATGGCAGCCACTGCGTATCTCGCGGCCCACCAACCTCCGGAAGGGGACCCGAAAAGAGCCATGCATAAGTCTGCACTCACCGGACTCGGACTTGTCGGAGCTGCGCTCCACGAAGACGCTCCTACGGAGCCGAAGAAGAAAGCTCCGGCCAGGCGCGACCGGAGCCCCACCCCTTCATCCGAAGAGGAAGAGGAACACGACCTTCCTTGAAGGAAGAAGAGCTCGCATCGCCATAAACGCGACTACAACGCCAGAGACGCGCTCACACAGCGCAAAATCGACAAAGCACGAGCCAAACGTGCATGCTCTTCTGAATCCGAGATGGACGAAGACGAAGGAGAACTCTGCGGAGCTCGATGCTTCAGCAGATCTGTTCGGCAAACACAGATGCCATGCAATTTCAAGCTTCCTTCGAATACTCCGAAGTTCAATGGCACGCAAGATCCAAAAGCCTGGCTCAGTGACCATCTGTCATCCGTCAAGCTGCACGGCGGTAGCAAAGAAACCGCCATGCAATGCGACAGGCGTGGCGTGGGTCTGGCTCAGCAGCCTATCATCAGGGTCCATCCGAAGCTGGGAGGAGCTAGCTTACAGCTTCATCCGAAATTTCAAGGGCACCAGCAAGAGGCCCGCCTCAATCGAAGAGTTGTGAGCATGCACTCAGAAAACGGGCGAAAGTATTCGCTCGTACATACTACGCTGGTCTAACACCAAGAACTCTGTAGTAAACATCTCCGAAGAGAGGGCCATCGACGCCTTCAGGGACGGTGTCAAACGCCCAGACTTCAAGGAGGAACTCGGGCGCGTCAAGCCCAAAACACTCGACCACCTCATGGACATCGCCAACAGGTGGGCCGACGGCGAAGATTACATTCACCGAGCACAATCAGATGAAGAGGACGACTACGTCCGAAGACGGGAACGCCGCAGCAAGAGGAGATCGCGCGTCTACGAGGACCGCGACGGACCCGACATGGTCGCGGCTGTAACACCCTCAGAATCGGACCTATGCAAGTTTGAGCAAAATTCGCCAAACCCGCATAGAAACGATTCAAAGGTGCCCACCAGGCACTTTCGTGCGGGTGGAAAACGAAGTAATAACATTACACAACAGTCCTCGATGGGACCCACAGAACAGATATATATAACAGCGACTCAAAGAGTCAAGAATACAGATATAATATACAAAGATCCAAATCACCTTGAAAACGTTAGAGCGTCCAGCTACGGACAAGATGCAAAAGGGGCTAAGAGCCCTGAAGAATAACCAATGGCGTCCATAACCCTGCCCAGGCCAAGCCGGAAGGGTAACCCTGCTAACGGCGTCGATCTCACAACCTGCTTAAACAAAAGGGGTGCCGACAAAGGGCAAAGGAAAAAGAGGAGCGTCAGTACTGAGGCCAGTACACGGCGAGGCTAGAATTCGGCGGTCCTCGCCTACATAGGTATGGTGGACTGAGCGGCAGCGGCAGCATGCACTAAACAACCTATAGAGACTCGATACAACTAGCGGCAATCAGAGAGGGGTAAGAAGGACCTATCCGGATCCAACCTGAAGCTAGCACCAAACAAACCCATCCTGGTGTTTCCCCCTCGAGACCAAACGAGGAAGTCAACCGAGGAACTCACACCGTTGGCAGTTTTACTTATTCAGTTGTCGTTGCAGCAATTACTAGTCAGGTATAGATAATCATCCTGATAAGATAAGCAGTGGGCACTTTTAATTAATCATTCCGTTATGGTGGCAACACTTACTAGTCAGATACAATTAGCATGAGATAACCCAAAACCCAGCAGTTGTTGGTACTTTTATTCAGCCATTCCGTTGTAGTTGCAATACTTACTAGTCAGATACAATTGTCGCAAGCGACAACCAAACAAGCAATTGTGGGCAGTATTGATTAGCCATTCCATTATAGTGAAGCTGATTACTAGTCATCATATAGTCAAATTTATAGCAATAAACTTTAGTTATGCTTGTCTATGATCGAGAAACTGTGCTCCAAGTCGTCCATATCCGTGGACACGGCTTTCAGAAAGTTTTACCCGGCCGGGGTGCACCAATAGCAACACACACTCGATCAACCTCGGAAAAACCAAATCAAAACCCAACGAGGTCTTCACGACAGAGCAATCGCAAGATTCAGAAATATTTCAGGGGGCCACCCCTTAAGTAGATCCCGCAACGGAGTAAGCAAGCTCCGAGACGGCCTCAAGGTCTGGGTAGACGGCTGTGAGCGACTGGGAACCCCAAACGGGGCTTGTCGACACCGCGAAAACGTGTCCCGATCTTAAACAGTACAGTGTGCAGTACCTCGCACAATCGTAAATAAAGCAGTAAAACATGGCATAAGTACAGGATCGTAATAAAACCTCAAACTAGTTTGTGGCCCCAAGAAATAAGACGGAATCAAGCTCTGGCTAAGGGGGGTCCCATATACCTCCCGGATGTGGATAGCGCGATAAATCAAGGAACAGGTATCAAGTACTCGGGGTCTTACGGGACACAAGTGGGCGTTCGGAAACCAAATATTATCTATCACCCACCGATGCCTCTGCTTATTTCAATTTTAGTTGTTAAACAGGAATTAAAGTGAACAATAAGTAAAACTATGATCATCTCCAACATCAACATGCGGCAAGGCATCAGCAACTGTGGCATATGACGACACACATCCGCACTTGAGCAAGCAACTACGACGCGCAAGTCCAACTATCTACCAAACAACAGGTAATAGGGTGTGTCCAAGGCGATATAAGGCTGCAAGGGATATCACGGGTACGAAAAACTAGAGCAACGCAACACAGATAGCAATAGATCAACAGGAGGGAAATAAAGACTATAAAAGTAAGATAGGTAGAAAGAGGGAGATGCTCGCCTGAAAACATTGTCGAAGGGTCCAACCGAAGATCGGGGCGAAGCTCACATCAACTCAACGGCCTTATCCGCGAAGAACCAAAACACTAGAAGAAACACCGGATGCAATATTTAATACAACGGCAGAAGATCGGCATGATGCATGCATGATGGATGACATGGCAAGGGTGCGATGCAATTAGGTCAGATTAAGCGGAACCGGGGTCCCGACAATTAGTTAGGTGGTTCATGTTATTTATCTACCCCGCAATTTAACTGTTGTTTAACAAGGCAGAATCTATCACCGGTTCGCTACACAAGTTTAAATGAGGCCGATATAAGGCTAGATTTGCCCGCATATGGGCCCCATATTTAATTATTAGGTGAATCGGCATAAGGCCCCCAAACCACAGATATGCATGCGAGATGACAATTTAATATGCAACAAGTTGTATTATGTTATAAAATAGGGTCTCGGGAAGAGGTTCACACATTAGGGTTCTCGACGATCTTGGGGGTTCCGGGGTTCGGGGTTCGACAGGGTCCAGGGTTCGACGGTTCGGGCTCGGCGAGATCGTTCTCTCGCTCTCGGACTCCGGGATCTAGGGTCTTCGGGTCGGGGCGGTCTTGGCGTTCGGGAAGCGGTTCTTGTCACACCTGTGATCTTCGGGTGTTATGGCGACGATCTTGTCGTTCCCGAATGATCTTGCCGACTCCATGCGAAGGCCATGGCGCTCTAGATCGGTCTTCAGGGTCTCGGCCAACGGATCCTTGAAGGAGGTCATGGCGTCCGGAATCCCGACGAGCTTGGCGGAACCGGGATGGAGGGCTTGCCGTATCGGGGAGAAGACCTCGAAGGGTGCCGGCTTCAATTGTCGATGGCGAACTTGTTCGGTACCGGGGGTTTTGAAGATCTTGGCGACATACTTTCATGTTGTTATTCTTATCGACGGGTTAGTTACCGAAATGGTGGTCTTGAAGATCTTGGCAACGCGGAACTAGGAATCCGCTACGGCAGGGAGAAGACACTTGTTCATCCTTGGGCAAGCGTGCTGGAAGGCATGGGGCTGCACTTGTACTTGCAGCAACCAAGAAACCTATATGGGGAAACATCTGCCCGCGTGACCTGCCTTGGATTGCAAAGCATAGCAAGCCGTCAACTGGGACGCAGCAACTGACGCAGCGCTACAGTCCAGAGGACAAGGCCGGAGAGCATGGCGGCTTCAGGACAAGGGGACACCGACCGCCGGGGTCGCATCAAAGAGGGAGGCCGCCGGACGGCGAAGGGACGGCGACGCGGGCCCTTGAGGTCGAGGCCAGACGCATGGAAGCAGGGCCCTGGGCGGCGGAGGAGCTGCGCGGGAGCGGCGCGGCCGGGGCTTGCTGGGGAGGTCCTCGGGGCGGGGAGGCGTCTGCGGCGATGGTGGGCTCGAGGGGGGCAACGGGGAGGCCGGCGGCGGCGCCATGCGGGCCGCAGGCCCCTGGTGGCGGCGGAAGCGGCGGTAGCAGAGGGCGGCACGGGAGGTGAGCGGGAGCGGCGCCGGTGACGAGCGGTGCTGGCGGCGGGGTCTGCGTGCACGGGGGGGGGGGGGGGGGGGGGGGGGCGACTGGGAGCGGGAGGAGGGGCCGGCGAGGGCGCGTGCTCGCGGCCGGGGTCGGGGCAGACGGCGGCACGGGCCCGCGGGGCGGCCGGAGAGGTGAGGAGCGAGGCGCTGGCGGCAGGGAGACGATGGGATCGGGGGATGGGGATCGCGTGCGTGTTGGAGTTTGGGTGGGTCGCGTGCGTCCCAGTCCCTGGTTGGACTTGGACCGAGTCATGAGGTGTGCGGGTGTTGCGTTCACGTGAGTTGTGTGCTAGTGTGTGTGCGTGTTGGGTCAGGAACGTGAGTGTGTGTGTCCACCGGGGTGGTCCGGTGTGGGTCGGGTGTGTCGGGTGTGTGCGTGGGTCTAGGGTTAGGTCAGAGGTGGTTTTAGGGTTAGGGTTAGTTAGGGTTTCCACCGGTTGGGCCTTTGGGCCTGGCCGGTTTAGGCTAGGTTTTTAGGTGTATTATTTTAATAAAATATTGTTTTTGTTTTGTAATATTTTTGCAAATAGTTTTTAGGCAAATAGTTTAAGAAATAAATATAGGATTTTGTTTTGAAACATGAGAAGAGGGATTGCAGTAAACAAAAATAGCTTTGGTTGAAACATTTTGAGAGGCAAAAATAAATGCATGATGCAAAGATGGTGTACAAAATATAAACAACAGGCGATTTTCTAGTAGTAGTTTTGCGTGATGCCACAATTCGACACCACTAACAATGGATCTCGCCCTCGAGATCCGCGTCATGGTACCGGAAAGAAGGCCGACGACCTGATCCTTCGCGCTTCGTGTAGATCCTCGCAACACCACTAACAAGAGGTCGTTGTCCCCGTTCGTCGAGAGGACACTCCGGAAACAAAAGGTCGAAGGTAGAGGTATCAACAAACAAAGCCACCTCTAACTTCGGTGGGAAGAGGGAATCGATGCATTCTCGTCCACTTCAATGTACAAAAGCGAATAGAAGGGGTAGTCGGCATGGGGGCCAATCCATCACGCACCCAAACTATTACTCTGCACAATCGGTAAAAAAAAGAGCGCAACCATTCTCGGAATCAGACTGAAGATCTCGACAAGCGAGGTTCGGAAATAAAGGGGTGATGCAGACTCTGCATCGGATCTGGCGTAGAGGATGTCGTCGCGTCGGAAAACACCGGAAGGCACAAACAAGGAATAAAGAATGGTGCCACAGCAGACGGATTCCTCAGGCAGCTTGAACACCGGATGATAGATCACCGTTGGCAGAGGAGGAAGCGAAACCCTGAAGGTACGACGGAAACCCAACCACGAGAATTCCTGGACTCGAAGAAAGAGAAGAGAGCGGATTCAAAACACGTCGAGATAAGAGGAGAATAGCAGGGGGGTAAGAAGTAAAATCAGACCTAATCAGAACTATCCAACCGATTTTGCAAAAATAGTTTTGACACTCTACTTCGGTCGTTAGCTAGGTTATCCTACAGGCTGGACTTGTGGGGTATCGTAACTGCTGAGCTCTGATACCACTCTGTAACACCCTCAGAATCGGACCTATGCAAGTTTGAGCAAAATTCGCCAAACCCGCATAGAAACGATTCAAAGGTGCCCACCAGGCACTTTCGTGCGGGTGGAAAACGAAGTAATAACATTACACAACAGTCCTCGATGGGACCCACAGAACAGATATATATAACAGCGACTCAAAGAGTCAAGAATACAGATATAATATACAAAGATCCAAATCACCTTGAAAACGTTAGAGCGTCCAGCTACGGACAAGATGCAAAAGGGGCTAAGAGCCCTGAAGAATAACCAATGGCGTCCATAACCTTGCCCAGGCCAAGCCGGAAGGGTAACCCTGCTAACGGCGTCGATCTCACAACCTGCTTAAACAAAAGGGGTGCCGACAAAGGGCAAAGGAAAAAGAGGAGCGTCAGTACTGAGGCCAGTACACGGCGAGGCTAGAATTCGGCGGTCCTCGCCTACATAGGTATGGTGGACTGAGCGGCAGCGGCAGCATGCACTAAACAACCTATAGAGACTCGATACAACTGGCGGCAATCAGAGAGGGGTAAGAAGGACCTATCCGGATCCAACCTGAAGCTAGCACCAAACAAACCCATCCTGGTGTTTCCCCCTCGAGACCAAACGAGGAAGTCAACCGAGGAACTCACACCGTTGGCAGTTTTACTTATTCAGTTGTCGTTGCAGCAATTACTAGTCAGGTATAGATAATCATCCTGATAAGATAAGCAGTGGGCACTTTTAATTAATCATTCCGTTATGGTGGCAACACTTACTAGTCAGATACAATTAGCATGAGATAACCCAAAACCCAGCAGTTGTTGGTACTTTTATTCAGCCATTCCGTTGTAGTTGCAATACTTACTAGTCAGATACAATTGTCGCAAGCGACAACCAAACAAGCAATTGTGGGCAGTATTGATTAGCCATTCCATTATAGTGAAGCTGATTACTAGTCATCATATAGTCAAATTTATAGCAATAAACTTTAGTTATGCTTGTCTATGATCGAGAAACTGTGCTCCAAGTCGTCCATATCCGCGGACACGGCTTTCAGAAAGTTTTACCCGGCCGGGGTGCACCAATAGCAACACACACTCGATCAACCTCGGAAAAACCAAATCAAAACCCAACGAGGTCTTCACGACAGAGCAATCGCAAGATTCAGAAATATTTCAGGGGGCCACCCCTTAAGTAGATCCCGCAACGGAGTAAGCAAGCTCCGAGACGGCCTCAAGGTCTGGGTAGACAGCTGTGAGCGACTGGGAACCCCAAACGGGGCTTGTCGACACCGCGGAAACGTGTCCCGATCTTAAACAGTACAGTGTGCAGTACCTCGCACAATCGTAAATAAAGCAGTAAAACATGGCATAAGTACAGGATCGTAATAAAACCTCAAACTAGTTTGTGGCCCCAAGAAATAAGACGGAATCAAGCTCTGGCTAAGGGGGGTCCCATATACCTCCCGGATGTGGATAGCGCGATAAATCAAGGAACAGGTATCAAGTACTCGGGGTCTTACGGGACACAAGTGGGCGTTCGGAAACCAAATATTATCTATCACCCACCGATGCCTCTGCTTATTTCAATTTTAATTGTTAAACAGGAATTAAAGTGAACAATAAGTAAAACTATGATCATCTCCAACATCAACATGCGGCAAGGCATCAGCAACTGTGGCATATGACGACACACATCCGCACTTGAGCAAGCAACTACGACGCGCAAGTACAACTATCTACCAAACAACAGGTAATAGGGTGTGTCCAAGGCGATATAAGGCTGCAAGGGATATCACGGGTACGAAAAACTAGAGCAACGCAACACAGATAGCAATAGATCAACAGGAGGGAAATAAAGACTATAAAAGTAAGATAGGTAGAAAGAGGGAGATGCTCGCCTGAAAACATTGTCGAAGGGTCCAACCGAAGATCGGGGCGAAGCTCACATCAACTCAACGGCCTTATCCGCGAAGAACCAAAACACTAGAAGAAACACCGGATGCAATATTTAATACAACGGCAGAAGATCGGCATGATGCATGCATGATGGATGACATGGCAAGGGTGCGATGCAATTAGGTCAGATTAAGCGGAACCGGGGTCCCGACAATTAGTTAGGTGGTTCATGTTATTTATCTACCCCGCAATTTAACTGTTGTTTAACAAGGCAGAATCTATCACCGGTTCGCTACACAAGTTTAAATGAGGCCGATATAAGGCTAGATTTGCCCGCATATGGGCCCCATATTTAATTATTAGGTGAATCGGCATAAGGCCCCCAAACCACAGATATGCATGCGAGATGACCATTTAATATGCAACAAGTTGTATTATGTTATAAAATAGGGTCTCGGGAAGAGGTTCACACATTAGGGTTCTCGACGATCTTGGGGGTTCCGGGGTTCGGGGTTCGACAGGGTCCAGGGTTCGACGGTTCGGGCTCGGCGAGATCGTTCTCTCACTCTCGGACTCCGGGATCTAGGGTCTTCGGGTCGGGGCGGTCTTGGCGTTCGGGAAGCGGTTCTTGTCACACCTGTGATCTTCGGGTGTTATGGCGACGATCTTGTCGTTCCCGAATGATCTTGCCGACTCCATGCGAAGGCCATGGCGCTCTAGATCGGTCTTCAGGGTCTCGGCCAACGGATCCTTGAAGGAGGTCATGGCGTCCGGAATCCCGACGAGCTTGGCGGAACCGGGATGGAGGGCTTGCCGTATCGGGGAGAAGACCTCGAAGGGTGCCGGCTTCAATTGTCGATGGCGAACTTGTTCGGTACCGGGGTTTTTGAAGATCTTGGCGACATACTTTCATGTTGTTATTCTTATCGACGGGTTAGTTACCGAAATGGTGGTCTTGAAGATCTTGGCAACGCGGAACTAGGAATCCGCTACGGCAGGGAGAAGACACTTGTTCATCCTTGGGCAAGCGTGCTGGAAGGCATGGGGCTGCACTTGTACTTGCAGCAACCAAGAAACCTATATGGGGAAACATCTGCCCGCGTGACCTGCCTTGGATTGCAAAGCATAGCAAGCCGTCAACTGGGACGCAGCAACTGACGCAGCGCTACAGTCCAGAGGACAAGGCCGGAGAGCATGGCGGCTTCAGGACAAGGGGACACCGACCGCCGGGGTCGCATCGAAGAGGGAGGCCGCCGGACGGCGAAGGGACGGCGACGCGGGCCCTTGAGGTCGAGGCCAGACGCATGGAAGCAGGGCCCTGGGCGGCGGAGGAGCTGCGCGGGAGCGGCGCGGCCGGAGCTTGCTGGGGAGGTCCTCGGGGCGGGGAGGCGTCTGCGGCGACGGTGGGCTCGAGGGGGGCAACGGGGAGGCCGGCGGCGGCGCCATGCGGGCCGCAGGCCCCTGGTGGCGGCGGAAGCGGCGGTAGCAGAGGGCGGCACGGGAGGTGAGCGGGAGCGGCGCCGGTGACGAGCGGTGCTGGCGGCGGGGTCTGCGTGCACGGGGGGGGGGGGGGGGGACTGGGAGCGGGAGGAGGGGCCGGCGAGGGCGCGTGCTCGCGGCCGGGGTCGGGGCAGACGGCGGCATGGGCCCGCGGGGCGGCCGGAGAGGTGAGGAGCGAGGCGCTGGCGGCAGGGAGACGATGGGATCGGGGGATGGGGATCGCGTGCGTGTTGGAGTTTGGGTGGGTCGCGTGCGTCCCAGTCCCTGGTTGGACTTGGACCGAGTCATGAGGTGTGCGGGTGTTGCGTTCACGTGAGTTGTGTGCTAGTGTGTGTGCGTGTTGGGTCAGGAACGTGAGTGTGTGTGTCCACCGGGGTGGTCCGGTGTGGGTCGGGTGTGTCGGGTGTGTGCGTGGGTCTAGGGTTAGGTCAGAGGTGGTTTTAGGGTTAGGGTTAGTTAGGGTTTCCACCGGTTGGGCCTTTGGGCCTGGCCGGTTTAGGCTAGGTTTTTAGGTGTATTATTTTAATAAAATATTGTTTTTGTTTTGTAATATTTTTGCAAATAGTTTTTAGGCAAATAGTTTAAGAAATAAATATAGGATTTTGTTTTGAAACATGAGAAGAGGGATTGCAGTAAACAAAAATAGCTTTGGTTGAAACATTTTGAGAGGCAAAAATAAATGCATGATGCAAAGATGGTGTACAAAATATAAACAACAGGCGATTTTCTAGTAGTAGTTTTGCGGGATGCCACAGCGGCTGGCTACGCCGACCGTCGCAATGACAACAGTCACAACAGCGGAGGATACCGCGGAGGAAACTTCTGCGATGGAGGACGCCCAGCGCAGTCGTGGCAACACCGCGACCGCGATAACGGACCCTCAGCGTACGAAAAGCTTTTGGGACCATGCACCATCCACTTCTACATCGACAAGAAAGATGGCAAAAAGAAGGCGAGCCACATGCTCAAGGACTGCCGCGAGATCCAAAATCTCAGCGAAAGCATGGTGCAAATGAGGCAACAAGCCCCAATCCCTGCATTCGGAAACGCACCTGCACAAGGTGAAATAGCACTTGGAGCCCCTCCACCGCCACCTATCGGAGGCCCGAACCAACCAGTCGCGCCCGCACAGAACAACGCTGGGAACGAGTACCCCCCACCGAAAGGAGCACTGATGATGATCCAGAAGGGACGTCCCACGAATAGGGTGCAGAAGAAAATCACCTGACAAATCAACCTAGCCGTGGCAACCCCACCTGCCATCCTTGAGTACCTCAGCGGATCGGAGTCCTGCATCACATTCACTCGTGCGGATCACCCTTGCCAGATCCCTCGCCCAGGTCATGCTGCCCTGGTGCTGGAGGCGCAGATCGGAGGTTTCGAGATGAGTCACGTCTTCATGGACGGCGGCAGCGGCATCAACCTAATGTTCGCAAGAACTCTAGCGGCAATGCGGATCCCGCAATGCAGCCTGGAATAGTCAGACACAACGTTCCACGACATCGTTCCAGGGAAGGGCATATTCCCCCTGGGCAAAATAGGGCTCGACGTTATCTTCGGGAAGCCGGACAACTTCTGACAGGAGCGACTCGAATTTGAAGTGGTGGACTGGCTGTCACAATACCACGCCATACTTGGGCGTGTAGCATTCGCAAGGTTCCTGGCTGTCCCACACTACGCATACCTGCTACTCAAGATGCCAGGGCCGAAGGGCGTCATCACAGTCCACGGGAGCTTCACCCGATCGGACCAGTGCGACATGGATTTCAACAAAATCTCCCAGTCTTTCGGCATGCAAGACGAGCTCGTAAGGCTCCGTGAAGTGACAGACAATGGGGCACCCCCAGTCACAAGGCAAAACGCACCCGACATGTCTTTTGACTCCACCGTCAACACAAAGAAGGTGCAGGTCCATCCGACGGATGCCTCCAAGACGGCGCTGATCGCCAACAACCTCGGCCCCGCATAGGAAGGCGCGCTCGTCGAATTCCTCCGTGAGCGCTAGGAAATCTTCGCTTGGTGTCCTGCGGACATGCCAGGAGTTCCCAGGGAGTTCGCCGAGCACGCACTCAATGTCTTTCCAGACACCAAGCCAGTCAAGCAGTCCATCTGGAGACTGTCCGAGCCGCGAGCCGAAGCCATCGGCAAGGAAATCAATAGACTACTCGCTGCAGACTTCATCAGGGAAATCAAGGAAAGCGAGTGGCTTGCGAATACAGTGATGGTCCCAAAGAAGGACACGGACATCCTGCGGATGTGCGTGGACTTCACGTCACTAAACAAGCATTGCCCAAAGGACCACTTCCCTCTTCCTCGGATCGATCAGATCATCGATTCGACTGCAGGATGTGACAAACTCTCCTTCCTCGATGCCTACTCAGGCTATAACCAGATTCGACTCAAGGTCGAAGATCAGGAGAAAACGGCGTTTATCACACCGTTCGGAGTATTCTGCTACAACACAATGCCTTTAGGGCTAAAGAACGCAGGTGCCACGTACCAGCGATGCATGCAGGCCTGCCTCAAGGACCAGATCGGTCGCAACGTCCAAGTCTACATTGGCGACATAGTCATAAAAACCAGGGAGGCAAGGACACTTATCGACGATCTCCGCGAGACGTTCGACAACCTTGATCGCTACAGGATCAAGCTCAACCCCGAAAAATGCGCCTTCGGCGTCCCATCGGGTCAGCTGCTTAGGTACTTCATCTCTCAGCGAGGGATCGAGGCGAACCCGAAGAAAATCAGAGCCATCATGGCGATGGAGAAGCCGAAAAACCTCAAAGGCGTCCAGCAGCTCGCAGGACGAATAGCGGCGCTAAGCAGATTCATCAGCCGCATGGGCGAGAAGGTCCTGCCATTCTACCAGCTACTACGCAAGGCAGACAAGTTTGAGTGGACGCCAGAAGCCAACGATGCATTCGAAAGCCTCAAGCGGCTCCTCTCCACCTCGCCCATCTTGGTCACGCCAAAGGAGCGCGAGCCTCTGCTGCTGTACATAGCAGCCACACACCAAGTGGTCAGCACCGTGCTCGTGGTCAAACGAACCAAAGAAGGCAAGACCCACGTGGTCCAGCGCCCAATCTACTACCTCAGCGAGGTACTGACACCAACAAAACAGAGGTACCCTCACTACCAGAAGCTCGCCTACGGCGTGTTCATGACGGCTCGACGGCAGAGCCATTACTTCCAGGAGCACCAAGTGATGGTCGTCAACGAAGCACCCCTGAACAACATCCTGAATAATCCAGAGGCCACAGGACGCGTGGCCCTGTGGGGCATCGAGTTGTCACCCTTGGACATCGTCTACGAGAAACGACTCGCAATGAAATCTCAAGTCCTTCCGGACTTCCTAGTACATTGGATGGAGCTGCAGCTGCCAGACACCCCAGATATGTCGCAGTCATGGACGATGCACTTCGACGGCTCCAAGCGAGAAGCTGGAGCAGGAGCGGGGGTCATACTGACCTCCCCGCAAGGCGACACGATGAAGTACGTCCTTCGGATGAAATTCCGAGCTTCTAATAATGAGGCCGAATACGAAGCCCTCATCCACGACATGAGGATGGCAAAGATATGCGGCGCAACGCGCCTGGTCATCTACGGTGACTCTAACCTCATCGTCCAGCAGACGATGAATGAGTGCGACACACACGCCGAAAACATGATCGTGTACCGCGCGCTCTACAACGCACTCGAAGGAGAATTTGACGGCTGCGAGCTTCGGCACATTGGAAGAGAAAGCAACGAGGAAGCCGACAGACTCGCCAACATCGGCTCCACCTGCGCAAAGGTGCCACCAGGTGTGTTCCTCGAACAGATCTGTGTGCCATCCATCAAGCGAAAATTCCCCAAGGGATCACCCGAAGAAGCAGAACATTCGGGGGCTACGCTGCCCGAAGGACATGAAGGACCCGAGAAACTGGACACAAAAGTCGCCATGGTAAACCTAATGCAGGTCATGGCAGTCGAAGAAACTTGGACGCGACCATACCTCTAGTTCTTGTTAAATGGAGAACTGCCTGACAACCCGACAGATGCCCGACGCATATCTCGTCGGTCAAAAGCCTTCACCACCATCAATGGCGAGCTGTACAAGCGCAGTATTACGGGTGTACTACAAAGGTGTGTCACCATCGGTGACGGGAAAGCCATCCTCCAAGACATCCACGAGGGCATCTGCGGCCATCATGCAGGCAGCCGCTCCCTAGTCGCCAAAGCTCTATGGGCCGGATTCTACTGGCCAACAGCCATGAGCGACGCAAAGGACATCGTCCGAAGATGCAATGGATGCCAACGGTTCGCCGACAAACCGCACGCACCCGGGTCAGAGCTCAGACCCATACCTATAGCTTGGACTTTTGCTCAATGGGGCCTCGACATGATCGGCAAACTGCCAAAGTCCTCGAAAGGGGGACACGTTTACCTCCTGGTTGTAGTCGACAAATTCACCAAGTGGATCGAGGCCATGCCCGTCACCAACCAAAAGGGCAAAACTGCCGTCAAGTTCTTCGATTCCATTGTCTACAGGTTTGGCGTACCGCATAGCATCATCACCGACAACGGATCGAACTTTATCTCCAAGGAATTCTAGGACTTCTGCGAAGGCCTTGGGATCAACATCACGTACGCCTCAGTGGCACACCCCCAAAGGAACGGGCAAGTGGAAAAGGCCAATGGCCTAATCGCCGCTGGCATCAAGAAGCGCCTCATGAGTCCACTCGAACGGAAAGCAGGAGCCTGGACGAAAGAGCTACCATCCGTCCTATGGAGCTTACGGACCACGCCAAACAGCTCCACAGGCTACACACCGTTCTTCATGGTGCACGGAGCTGAAGCCGTGCTACCAGCCGAAGTACGCCACCAGCCCCCCCGGGTCGTCGCTTACAACGAAGCCGAATCCACGACTGCACTCGAAGATGCCATCGACACACTCGACAAAGCAAGAGACATAGCAGCAGCTCGATCAGCGGTGTACCAGCAGAGTCTCCGCAACTACCACAGCCGTCGGCTGCGCCAAAGTCCTTCGTCGAAGGAGACCTCGTCTTGCGACTCAAGCAAGAGCGACCGACGAAATTCGAGTCACCATGGGAAGGACCCTACGTCATCACCGAAGTCATCCCAGGTGGCGCCTACCGCCTCAAGCACGTGGAGTCTGGAGTCACATACTCCAACCCATTGAACATCTCGCACTTGCGACGATTCTACCCCTAGCTACCTACCCCCTTTACTTTCAATAAGGCTTTCAGCCAAGGCTATTCAGCCGAACAATGTACTCCCTCCATTACGATATAAATAAAGCTAAGTGTCTCGCCCCAAACTCCAGTTCATTATTTGCAACTCTACTTTACGCTGCAAACGCACTCGGGGGCTCCCCTGTGGCATCCCGCAATTACCACTACTAGAAAATCGCGTTGAATTTGTGCATTGCATCGTCATCATCTTGCATTGTTTGCATAAAACTTTTCGCAAAGCCCGTTTTGTTTTCTAAAATGCCCCACCTCTATTCAAATATAAAAAAACCGGGTCGCCGGAACTATTTTACTTTGTCTGCTAATAGTTTGCAAAAGGCTTGTTGGAATTAAATAAAACATTTAATTATTTTAGCGGGGCAGTCGAATGGGCCGTTTCGACCCGAACGACCACCCCAGAAAACTAAATCGGTCCACCTCTAATCCTATTCCTACCAAACTACCTACCCAGCCCAACCCTCCACCTCACCCTGGCCAATCAACATGTGCCACCTCACCCTCTCCCTCTCCCCCCCTCCAATCCGCTTCTGCCACATCCCCCTCACCCCCACTCCTCTCTCTCTCACCCCTTTTCGCCAACCTGCCAGCACCCCACCCAACCGACGCACCCACACACCAGCCCCACACCTCCCTGCCCGTGGCCCCACCCAACCCCCCTGGCGCACGCACACCCACGCCGAACCACCCCTCTCCCTCCTCTGCTCATCCTCCTCCCCCGAGCCGGCGCAGTCGCCCGCGCGCCTCCACGCCGGCGCTGCCCTCTTCCTCTCCCGCCTCGCTCCGCCGCGCGCCTCCCCTCAAGCACCACTCCGCCCACACGAGCCCGCCGCCGCCGCTTCCCCGTCAAGCCCGGCCGCGCCCTCGACGACCCCCGCAGCCCCGCCAGGTCCCGCGTCCTCCAGCGCCGCCCGCCTACCATCATCGTCGCCCGAGCCCCGCGCCCCCCTGCCGGCGTCCTCCTCCTCCGCCCGAGCGCTCCCTACCCGACCTCGCCGGCGCCGCCTCTGGCCGGCCGCCGCTCGACGCCATCGCCCCGGGCCCTCTCTCCGGCTCGCCCCGCGCCGCCAGTCGCCGTCCTCGCCTCCCCGCGCTCGCCGCCCCGCTTCCGCCTGCCTCCCCCTCGCTCGCTCGCCGTCGACCTCGCCTGCTCGCAACGCCGGCCGCCGCCGGGTCCTCCGCATGCGGCCGCGTCCACGCCCCCCCGAGCGCGCCGCCCGAGCCAGCGCCAGCCGCTCCTGGCCCCGCCCTGTTCCCCTCAGACGGGGACTGCCACCTCCCAAGTTCCCCCTCGCCCGTGAATCGAGTGCCGCCAGCACTGAGAGGACAACACAACTGTTCTGGGAGCTGATGCAGGTGACGAGAGTCTGGAATTTTCAGATAGCGCAGATGATGATTAGTGGTGCTAAGCCTGGTATGACAATGACTAACTCAAGACTGCCGATAAGGAGCCAACGACAAGTTCTACCTCATGGAAACAAGATCTCCGTACCTGATAGTACACTAGTTCCAAAAACCAAGGACTTCGACGCGGAGCACCAAGATCTACGAACGACGAGACCCCCGAACCCGAAGGCCGATCCCGTACCCGGTGCCGCGCCATGACCTCCCTCACGGAATCCGAAGCGTGGACCCGACAAGACCTTCGCGACGACAAGAACGGCATCGGCCCGGAAGAGTCCGATGCGCCCCGACACCGACCCAAGTTCCGCACCCGGATGCGCCAAGATCTACCCCGATCCGAGACCCTAACCCCGGAGTCCGAGAACGACCCCGTCAAACCCTGGACCCCGAGACCGGACCCTGGACCCTGTCGAACCCCGAACCCCGGAACCCCAAGATCTGCCGAACCCTAATGTGTGACCCTTATCCGAGAACCCTATTTTATAATTTGCCAACTATATAAATTGTTGCATATTAATTGTTCATGCATGCATCCTTGTCTGTGGTTTGGGGGCCTTATGCCGATTCACCTCATAATTAAATATGGGGCCCATATGTGGGCAAATCCAGTCGTATATTGGCCTCATCTAAATTTGTGTAGCGAACCGGTACTATCTTTCGTCTTGATAATGCAACCTTTAAATTGCGGGAGTTCTAAACAACTTGAACCATCTAATTAATTGTCGGGACCCCGGTTCCGCTTAATATGGCCTAATTGCATCGCACCTTTGCCATGCCATACATCATACATGCATCATGCCGATCTTCTGCCGTTGTATTAAATATTGCATCCGGTGTTTCTTCTAGTGTTTGCTTCTTCGCGGATAAGGCCGTTGAGTTGATGCGAGTGTCGACCCGATTTTCGGTTGAACCTTCGGCAATGCTTTCAGGCGAGCATCTCCCCCTTTCTACCTATCTTACTTTTATAGTCTTTATTCCCTCCTGTTGATCTATTGCTATCTGTGTTGCGATGCTTTAGTTTCCGTACCTGTGATATACCGTGCAGCCCTATATTGCCTTGTCCACACCCTATTACCTGTTGTTTGGTAGCTAGTTGGACCTGCGCGTCTTAGTCGCTTGCTCAAGTGCTGTTGCGTGTCGTCAATGCCACAGATGTTGGCGCCTTGCCGCATGTTTGATGTTGGAGATGATCATAGTTTTACTTATTGTTCACTTTAATTCCTGTTTAACAACTAAAATTGAAGTAAGTAAGCAGAGGCATCGGTGGGTGATAGATAATATTTGGTTTCCGACCGCCCACTTGTGTCCCGTAGGACCCCGAGTACTTGATACCTGTTCCTTGATTTATCGCGCTATCCACATATGGGGAGTATGGGCCCCCCTTAGCCAGAGCTTGATTCCGTCTTATTTCTTGGGGCCACAAACTAGTTTGAGGTTTTATTTACTATCCTGTACTTATGCCATGCTACTTCTGTATTTACAATTGTGCGAGGAGCACACTGTACTGTTTAGGTATGCGGAGTGATTACGCGGTATCGACAAGCCCAGCCACACTTTCGGGTTCCCAGTCGCTTACAGCCATTGGCGCAAACCTTGAGGCCGTCTCGAAGTCAGCTAACTTCGTTGCGGATCTACTTTAAGGGGTGGCCCCCTGAAATATTTCTGAATCTTGTGATTGCTCTGTCGTGAAGACCTCGTTGGGTTTTGATTTGGTTTTTCCGAGGTTGATCGTGTGTGTGTTGCTATTTGTGCACCCCGGCCGGGTTAAAACTTTCTGAAAGCCGTGTCCGCGGTTATGGACAACTTGGAGCACAGTATCTCGAACATAGACAACTATAACTAAAGTTTACTGTTACAAATTGACTTGTATCTGATATGACTAGTAAATATTGCAACTACAACGGAATGGCTAAATAAAACTGCCAACAATTGCTTGTTTGGATTGTCGCTTGCGACCATTGTACCTGACTAGTAAGTATTGCAACTACAACGGAATGGCTGAATAAAAGTACCAACAACTGCTGGGTTTTGGGTTTATCTCATGTCATCTGTATATGATTAGTAAGTGTTGCAACTATAACGGAATGGTTAACTAAAAGTGCCCACTGCCTACTTTATCTGGATGATTATCTATACTTGACTAGTAATTGCTGCAACGATAACCGAATAAATAAAACTGCCAACTATGTGAGTTCCTCGGTTGACTTCCTCGTTTGGTATCGAGGGGGAAACACCAGGATGGGTATGTTTGGTGTTAGCTTCAGGTTGGATCCGGATAGGTCATTCTTACCCCTCTCTGATAACCGCCAGTTGTATCGAGTCTCTATAGGTTGTTCAGTGCATGCTGCCGCTGCCGCTCAGTCCACCATACCTGTGTAGGCGAGGACCGCCGAATTCTAGTCTCGCCGTGTACTGGCCTCAGTACTGACGCTCCTCTTTTTCCTTTGCCCTTTGTCGGCACCCCTTTTTGTTTAAGAAGGTTTTGAGATGCGACGTCGTTAGCAGGGTTACCCTTCCGGCTTGGCCTGGGCAGGGTTATGGACGCCATTGGTTATTCTTCAGGGCTCTTAGCCCCATTTGCATCTTGTCCGTAGCTGGACGCTCTATCGTTTTCAAGGTGATTTGGATCTTTGTATATTATATCTGTATTCTTGACTCATTGAGTCGCCTCTGTATATATATCTGTTCTGTGGGTCCCATCGAGGACTGTTGTGTAATGTTATTACTTCGTTTTCCACCCGCACGAAAGTGCCTGGTGGACACCTTTGAATCGTTTCTATGCGGGTTTGGCGGGTTTTCGCTAAAACTTGCATAGGTCCGATTCTGAGGGTGTTACAGAGTGGTATCAGAGCTCAGCAGTTGCGATACCCCACAAGTCCAGCCTGTAGGATAACCTAGCTAACGGCCGAAGTAGAGTGTCAAAACTATTTTTGGGAAAATCGGTTGGATAGTTCTGATTAGGTCTGATTTTACTCCTTACCCCTTTGCTATTCCTCTCTTACCTCTACGTGTTTTGAATCCGCTCTCTTCTCTCTCTTCGAGTCCAGGATATCTCGTGGTTGGGTTCCGTCGTACCTTCAGGGTTTCGCTTCCTTCTTTGATAACGGTGTTGCTACATCTGGTGTTCAAGCTGCCTGATGAATCCGTCTACGGTGTCACCATTCTTTATTCCTTGTTTGTGCCTTCCGGTGTTTTCCGACGCGACGACATCCTCTACGCCAGATCCGATGCAGAGTCTGCATCACTCCTTTGTTCCGAACCTCGCTTGTCGAGATCTTCAGTCTGAATCCGAGGGTTGGTTGCATAATCTGTCTATTCGTGTACAGAGTAATGCTTTGAGTGCGGGATGGAGTCGCGACCATACCACTACTCTTATCATTTGCTCGGTATATTGAATAGTGGATCGATGCAATTTTACTCCTTCCATGGAAGTTAGAGGTGGCCTTACCTTTAACTTCGTCCGTTGTTTATCCGGAGTGTTCTCTTGACGAACGGGATCAACGACCTCTTGTTAGTGGTGTCGCGAGGATCTACACGAAGCGAGAATACGCAGATCGCCGACCTTCCTTCCGGTACCATGAGGCGGATCTCGAGGGCGAGATCCCTTGTTAGTGGTGTCGAATTGTGGCATCCCGCAATTACCACTACTAGAAAATCGCGTTGAATTTGTGCATTGCATCGTCATCATCATGCATTGTTTGCATAAAACTTTTCGCAAAGCCCGTTTTGTTTTCTAAAACGCCCCACCTCTATTCAAATATAAAAAAACCGGGTCGCCGGAACTATTTTACTTTGTCTGCTAATAGTTTGCAAAAGGCTTGTTGGAATTAAATAAAACATTTAATTATTTTAGCGGGGCAGTCGAACGGGCCGTTTCGACCCGAACGACCACCCCAGAAAACTAAATCGGTCCACCTCTAATCCTATTCCTACCAAACTACCTACCCAGCCCAACCCTCCACCTCACCCTGGCCAATCAACATGTGCCACCTCACCCTCTCCCTCTCCCCCTCCAATCCGCTTCTGCCACATCCCCCTCACCCCCACTCCTCTCTCTCTCACCCCTTTTCCCCAACCTGCCAGCACCCCACCCAACCGACGCACCCACACACCAGCCCCACACCTCCCTGCCCGTGGCCCCACCCAACCCCCCTGGCGCACGCACACCCACGCCGAACCACCCCTCTCCCTCCTCTGCTCATCCTCCTCCCCCGAGCCGGCGCAGTCGCCCGCGCGCCTCCACGCCGGCGCTGCCCTCTTACTCTCCCGCCTCGCTCCGCCGCGCGCCTCCCCTCAAGCACCGCTCCGCCCACACGAGCCCGCCGCCGCCGCTTCCCCGTCAAGCCCGGCCGCGCCCCCGACGACCCCCGCAGCCCCGCCAGGTCCCGCGTCCTCCAGCGCCGCCCGCCTACCATCATCGTCGCCCGAGCCCCGCGCCCCCCTGCCGGCGTCCTCCTCCTCCGCCCGAGCGCTCCCTACCCGACCTCGCCGGCGCCGCCTCTGGCCGGCCGCCGCTCGACGCCATCGCCCCGGGCCCTCTCTCCGGCTCGCCCCGCGCCGCCAGTCGCCGTCCTCGCCTCCCCGCGCTCGCCGCCCCGCTTCCGCCTGCCTCCCCTCGCTCGCTCGCCGTCGACCTCGCCTGCTCGCAACGCCGGCCGCCGCCGGGTCCTCCGCATGCGGCCGCGTCCACGCCCCCCCGAGCGCGCCGCCCGAGCCAGCGCCAGCCGCTCCTGGCCCCGCCCTGTTCCCCTCAGACGGGGACTGCCACCTCCCAAGTTCCCCCTCGCCCGTGAATCGAGTGCCGCCAGCACTGAGAGGACAACACAACTGTTCTGGGAGCTGATGCAGGTGACAAGAGTCTGGAATTTTCAGATAGCGCAGATGATGATTAGTGGTGCTAAGCCTGGTATGACAATGACTAACTCAAGACTGCCGATAAGGAGCCAACGACAAGTTCTACCTCATGGAAACAAGATCTCCGTACCTGATAGTACACTAGTTCCAAAAACCAAGGACTTTGACGCGGAGCACCAAGATCTACGAACGACGAGACCCCCGAACCCGAAGGCCGATCCCGTACCCGGTGCCGCGCCATGACCTCCCTCACGGAATCCGAAGCGTGGACCCGACAAGACCTTCACGACGACAAGAACGGCATCGGCCCGGAAGAGTCCGATGCGCCCCGACACCGACCCAAGTTCCGCACCCGGATGCGCCAAGATCTACCCCGATCCGAGACCCTAACCCCGGAGTCCGAGAACGACCCCGTCAAACCCTGGACCCCGAGACCGGACCCTGGACCCTGTCGAACCCCGAACCCCGGAACCCCAAGATCTGCCGAACCCTAATGTGTGACCCTTATCCGAGAACCCTATTTTATAATTTGCCAACTATATAAATTGTTGCATATTAATTGTTCATGCATGCATCCTTGTCTGTGGTTTGGGGGCCTTATGCCGATTCACCTCATAATTAAATATGGGGCCCATATGTGGGCAAATCCAGTCGTATATTGGCCTCATCTAAATTTGTGTAGCGAACCGGTACTATCTTTCGTCTTGATAATGCAACCTTTAAATTGCGGGAGTTCTAAACAACTTGAACCATCTAATTAATTGTCGGGACCCCGGTTCCGCTTAATATGGCCTAATTGCATCGCACCTTTGCCATGCCATACATCATACATGCATCATGCCGATCTTCTGCCGTTGTATTAAATATTGCATCCGGTGTTTCTTCTAGTGTTTGCTTCTTCGCGGATAAGGCCGTTGAGTTGATGCGAGTGTCGACCCGATTTTCGGTTGAACCTTCGGCAATGCTTTCAGGCGAGCATCTCCCCCTTTCTACCTATCTTACTTTTATAGTCTTTATTCCCTCCTGTTGATCTATTGCTATCTGTGTTGCGATGCTTTAGTTTCCGTACCTGTGATATACCGTGCAGCCCTATATTGCCTTGTCCACACCCTATTACCTGTTGTTTGGTAGCTAGTTGGACCTGCGCGTCTTAGTCGCTTGCTCAAGTGCTGTTGCGTGTCGTCAATGCCACAGATGTTGGCGCCTTGCCGCATGTTTGATGTTGGAGATGATCATAGTTTTACTTATTGTTCACTTTAATTCCTGTTTAACAACTAAAATTGAAGTAAGTAAGCAGAGGCATCGGTGGGTGATAGATAATATTTGGTTTCCGACCGCCCACTTGTGTCCCGTAGGACCCCGAGTACTTGATACCTGTTCCTTGATTTATCGCGCTATCCACATATGGGGAGTATGGGCCCCCCTTAGCCAGAGCTTGATTCCGTCTTATTTCTTGGGGCCACAAACTAGTTTGAGGTTTTATTTACTATCCTGTACTTATGCCATGCTACTTCTGTATTTACAATTGTGCGAGGAGCACACTGTACTGTTTAGGTATGCGGAGTGATTACGCGGTATCGACAAGCCCAGCCACACTTTCGGGTTCCCAGTCGCTTACAGCCATTGGCGCAAACCTTGAGGCCGTCTCGAAGTCAGCTAACTTCGTTGCGGATCTACTTTAAGGGGTGGCCCCCTGAAATATTTCTGAATCTTGTGATTGCTCTGTCGTGAAGACCTCGTTGGGTTTTGATTTGGTTTTTCCGAGGTTGATCGTGTGTGTGTTGCTATTTGTGCACCCCGGCCGGGTTAAAACTTTCTGAAAGCCGTGTCCGCGGTTATGGACAACTTGGAGCACAGTATCTCGAACATAGACAACTATAACTAAAGTTTACTGTTACAAATTGACTTGTATCTGATATGACTAGTAAATATTGCAACTACAACGGAATGGCTAAATAAAACTGCCAACAATTGCTTGTTTGGATTGTCGCTTGCGACCATTGTACCTGACTAGTAAGTATTGCAACTACAACGGAATGGCTGAATAAAAGTACCAACAACTGCTGGGTTTTGGGTTTATCTCATGTCATCTGTATATGATTAGTAAGTGTTGCAACTATAACGGAATGGTTAACTAAAAGTGCCCACTGCCTACTTTATCTGGATGATTATCTATACTTGACTAGTAATTGCTGCAACGATAACCGAATAAATAAAACTGCCAACTATGTGAGTTCCTCGGTTGACTTCCTCGTTTGGTATCGAGGGGGAAACACCAGGATGGGTATGTTTGGTGTTAGCTTCAGGTTGGATCCGGATAGGTCATTCTTACCCCTCTCTGATAACCGCCAGTTGTATCGAGTCTCTATAGGTTGTTCAGTGCATGCTGCCGCTGCCGCTCAGTCCACCATACCTGTGTAGGCGAGGACCGCCGAATTCTAGTCTCGCCGTGTACTGGCCTCAGTACTGACGCTCCTCTTTTTCCTTTGCCCTTTGTCGGCACCCCTTTTTGTTTAAGAAGGTTTTGAGATGCGACGTCGTTAGCAGGGTTACCCTTCCGGCTTGGCCTGGGCAGGGTTATGGACGCCATTGGTTATTCTTCAGGGCTCTTAGCCCCATTTGCATCTTGTCCGTAGCTGGACGCTCTATCGTTTTCAAGGTGATTTGGATCTTTGTATATTATATCTGTATTCTTGACTCATTGAGTCGCCTCTGTATATATATCTGTTCTGTGGGTCCCATCGAGGACTGTTGTGTAATGTTATTACTTCGTTTTCCACCCGCACGAAAGTGCCTGGTGGACACCTTTGAATCGTTTCTATGCGGGTTTGGCGGGTTTTCGCTAAAACTTGCATAGGTCCGATTCTGAGGGTGTTACAGAGTGGTATCAGAGCTCAGCAGTTGCGATACCCCACAAGTCCAGCCTGTAGGATAACCTAGCTAACGGCCGAAGTAGAGTGTCAAAACTATTTTTGGGAAAATCGGTTGGATAGTTCTGATTAGGTCTGATTTTACTCCTTACCCCTTTGCTATTCCTCTCTTACCTCTACGTGTTTTGAATCCGCTCTCTTCTCTCTCTTCGAGTCCAGGATATCTCGTGGTTGGGTTCCGTCGTACCTTCAGGGTTTCGCTTCCTTCTTTGATAACGGTGTTGCTACATCTGGTGTTCAAGCTGCCTGATGAATCCGTCTACGGTGTCACCATTCTTTATTCCTTGTTTGTGCCTTCCGGTGTTTTCCGACGCGACGACATCCTCTACGCCAGATCCGATGCAGAGTCTGCATCACTCCTTTGTTCCGAACCTCGCTTGTCGAGATCTTCAGTCTGAATCCGAGGGTTGGTTGCATAATCTGTCTATTCGTGTACAGAGTAATGCTTTGAGTGCGGGATGGAGTCGCGACCATACCACTACTCTTATCATTTGCTCGGTATATTGAATAGTGGATCGATGCAATTTTACTCCTTCCATGGAAGTTAGAGGTGGCCTTACCTTTAACTTCGTCCGTTGTTTATCCGGAGTGTTCTCTTGACGAACGGGATCAACGACCTCTTGTTAGTGGTGTCGCGAGGATCTACACGAAGCGAGAATACGCAGATCGCCGACCTTCCTTCCGGTACCATGAGGCGGATCTCGAGGGCGAGATCCCTTGTTAGTGGTGTCGAATTGTGGCATCCCGCAATTACCACTACTAGAAAATCGCGTTGAATTTGTGCATTGCATCGTCATCATCATGCATTGTTTGCATAAAACTTTTCGCAAAGCCCGTTTTGTTTTCTAAAACGCCCCACCTCTATTCAAATATAAAAAAACCGGGTCGCCGGAACTATTTTACTTTGTCTGCTAATAGTTTGCAAAAGGCTTGTTGGAATTAAATAAAACATTTAATTATTTTAGCGGGGCAGTCGAACGGGCCGTTTCGACCCGAACGACCACCCCAGAAAACTAAATCGGTCCACCTCTAATCCTATTCCTACCAAACTACCTACCCAGCCCAACCCTCCACCTCACCCTGGCCAATCAACATGTGCCACCTCACCCTCTCCCTCTCCCCCTCCAATCCGCTTCTGCCACATCCCCCTCACCCCCACTCCTCTCTCTCTCACCCCTTTTCCCCAACCTGCCAGCACCCCACCCAACCGACGCACCCACACACCAGCCCCACACCTCCCTGCCCGTGGCCCCCCCCAACCCCCCTGGCGCACGCACACCCACGCCGAACCACCCCTCTCCCTCCTCTGCTCATCCTCCTCCCCCGAGCCGGCGCAGTCGCCCGCGCGCCTCCACGCCGGCGCTGCCCTCTTACTCTCCCGCCTCGCTCCGCCGCGCGCCTCCCCTCAAGCACCGCTCCGCCCACACGAGCCCGCCGCCGCCGCTTCCCCGTCAAGCCCGGCCGCGCCCCCGACGACCCCCGCAGCCCCGCCAGGTCCCGCGTCCTCCATCGCCGCCCGCCTACCATCATCGTCGCCCGAGCCCCGCGCCCCCTGCCGGCGTCCTCCTCCTCCGCCCGAGCGCGCCCTACCCGACCTCGCCGGCGCCGCCTCTGGCCGGCCGCCGCTCGACGCCATCGCCCCGGGCCCTCTCTCCGGATCGCCCCGCGCCGCCAGTCGCCGTCCTCGCCTCCCCGCGCTCGCCGCCCCGCTTCCGCCTGCCTCCCCCTCGCTCGCTCGCCGTCGACCTCGCCTTCTCGCAACGCCGGCCGCCGCCGGGTCCTCCGCATGCGGCCGCGTCCACGCCCCCCGAGCGCGCCGCCCGAGCCAGCGCCAGCCGCTCCTGGCCCCGCCCTGTTCCCCTCAGACGGGGACTGCCACCTCCCAAGTTCCCGTGAATCGAGTGCCGCCAGCACTGAGAGGACAACACAACTGTTCTGGGAGCTGATGCAGGTGACGAGAGTCTGGAATTTTCAGATAGCGCAGATGATGATTAGTGGTGCTAAGCCTGGTATGACAATGACTAACTCAAGACTGCCGATAAGGAGCCAACGACAAGTTCTACCTCATGGAAACAAGATCTCCGTACCTGATAGTACACTAGTTCCAAAAACCAAGGACTTCGACGCGGAGCACCAAGATCTACGAACGACGAGACCCCCGAACCCGAAGGCCGATCCCGTACCCGGTGCCGCGCCATGACCTCCCTCACGGAATCCGAAGCGTGGACCCGACAAGACCTTCGCGACGACAAGAACGACATCGGCCCGGAAGAGTCCGATGCGCCCCGACACCGACCCAAGTTCCGCACCCGGACGCGCCAAGATCTACCCCGATCCGAGACCCTAACCCCGGAGTCCGAGAACGACCCCGTCAAACCCTGGACCCCGAGACCGGACCCTGGACCCTGTCGAACCCCGAACCCCGGAACCCCAAGATCTGCCGAACCCTAATGTGTGACCCTTATCCGAGAACCCTATTTTATAATTTGCCAACTATATAAATTGTTGCATATTAATTGTTCATGCATGCATCCTTGTCTGTGGTTTGGGGGCCTTATGCCGATTCACCTCATAATTAAATATGGGGCCCATATGCGGGCAAATCCAGTCGTATATTGGCCTCATCTAAATTTGTGTAGCGAACCGGTACTATCTTTCGTCTTGATAATGCAACCTTTAAATTGCGGGAGTTCTAAACAACTTGAACCATCTAATTAATTGTCGGGACCCCGGTTCCGCTTAATATGGCCTAATTGCATCGCACCTTTGCCATGCCATACATCATACATGCATCATGCCGATCTTCTGCCGTTGTATTAAATATTGCATTCGGTGTTTCTGCTAGTGTTTGCTTCTTCGCGGATAAGGCCGTTGAGTTGATGCGAGTGTCGACCCGATTTTCGGTTGAACCTTCGGCAATGCTTTCAGGCGAGCATCTCCCCCTTTCTACCTATCTTACTTTTATAGTCTTTATTCCCTCCTGTTGATCTATTGCTATCTGTGTTGCGATGCTTTAGTTTCCGTGCCTGTGATATACCGTGCAGCCCTATATTGCCTTGTCCACACCCTATTACCTGTTGTTTGGTAGCTAGTTGGACCTGCGCGTCTTAGGCGCTTGCTCAAGTGCTGTTGCGTGTCGTCAATGCCACAGATGTTGGCGCCTTGCCGCATGTTTGATGTTGGAGATGATCATAGTTTTACTTATTGTTCACTTTAATTCCTGTTTAACAACTAAAATTGAAGTAAGTAAGCAGAGGCATCGGTGGGTGATAGATAATATTTGGTTTCCGACCGCCCACTTGTGTCCCGTAGGACCCCGAGTACTTGATACCTGTTTTTTGATTTATCGCGCTATCCACATATGGGGAGTATGGGCCCCCCTTAGCCAGAGCTTGATTCCGTCTTATTTCTTGGGGCCACAAACTAGTTTGAGGTTTTATTTACACTCCTGTACTTATGCCATGCTACTTCTGTATTTACAATTGTGCGAGGAGCACACTGTACTGTTTAGGTATGCGGAGTGATTACGCGGTATCGACAAGCCCAGCCACACTTTCGGGTTCCCAGTCGCTTACAGCCATTGGCGCAAACCTTGAGGCCGTCTCGAAGTCAGCTAACTTCGTTGCGGATCTACTTTAAGGGGTGGCCCCCTGAAATATTTCTGAATCTTGTGATTGCTCTGTCGTGAAGACCTCGTTGGGTTTTGATTTGGTTTTTCCGAGGTTGATCGTGTGTGTGTTGCTATTTGTGCACCCCGGCCGGGTTAAAACTTTCTGAAAGCCGTGTCCGCGGTTATGGACGACTTGGAGCACAGTATCTCGAACATAGACAACTATAACTAAAGTTTACTGTTACAAATTGACTTGTATCTGATATGACTAGTAAATATTGCAACTACAACGGAATGGCTAAATAAAACTGCCAACAATTGCTTGTTTGGATTGTCGCTTGCGACCATTGTACCTAACTAGTAAGTATTGCAACTACAACGGAATGGCTGAATAAAAGTACCAACAACTGCTGGGTTTTGGGTTTATCTCATGTCATCTGTATATGATTAGTAAGTGTTGCAACTATAACGGAATGGTTAACTAAAAGTGCCCACTGCCTACTTTATCCGGATGATTATCTATACTTGACTAGTAATTGCTGCAACGATAACCGAATAAATAAAACTGCCAACTGTGTGAGTTCCTCGGTTGACTTCCTCGTTTGGTATCGAGGGGGAAACACCAGGATGGGTATGTTTGGTGTTAGCTTCAGGTTGGATCCGGATAGGTCATTCTTACCCCTCTCTGATAACCGCCAGTTGTATCGAGTCTCTATAGGTTGTTCAGTGCATGCTGCCGCTGCCGCTCAGTCCACCATACCTGTGTAGGCGAGGACCGCCGAATTCTAGTCTCGCCGTGTACTGGCCTCAGTACTGACGCTCCTCTTTTTCCTTTGCCCTTTGTCGGCACCCCTTTTTGTTTAAGCAGGTTTTGAGATGCGACGTCGTTAGCAGGGTTACCCTTCCGGCTTGGCCTGGGCAGGGTTATGGACGCCATTGGTTATTCTTCAGGGCTCTTAGCCCCATTTGCATCTTGTCCGTAGCTGGACGCTCTATCGTTTTCAAGGTGATTTGGATCTTTGTATATTATATCTGTATTCTTGACTCATTGAGTCGCCTCTGTATATATATCTGTTCTGTGGGTCCCATCGAGGACTGTTGTGTAATGTTATTACTTCGTTTTCCACCCGCACGAAAGTGCCTGGTGGACACCTTTGAATCGTTTCTATGCGGGTTTGGCGGGTTTTCGCTAAAACTTGCATAGGTCCGATTCTAAGGGTGTTACAGAGTGGTATCAGAGCTCAGCAGTTGCGATACCCCACAAGTCCAGCATGTAGGATAACCTAGCTAACGGCCGAAGTAGAGTGTCAAAACTATTTTTGGGAAAATCGGTTGGATAGTTCTGATTAGGTCTGATTTTACTCCTTACCCCTTTGCTATTCCTCTCTTACCTCTACGTGTTTTGAATCCGCTCTCTTCTCTCTCTTCGAGTCCAGGATATCTCGTGGTTGGGTTCCGTCGTACCTTCAGGGTTTCGCTTCCTTCTTTGATAACGGTGTTGCTACATCTGGTGTTCAAGCTGCCTGATGAATCCGTCTACGGTGTCACCATTCTTTATTCCTTGTTTGTGCCTTCCGGTGTTTTCCGACGCGACGACATCCTCTACGCCAGATCCGATGCAGAGTCTGCATCACTCCTTTGTTCCGAACCTCGCTTGTCGAGATCTTCAGTCTGAATCCGAGGGTTGGTTGCATAATCTGTCTATTCGTGTACAGAGTAATGCTTTGAGTGCGGGATGGAGTCGCGACCATACCACTACTCTTATCATTTGCTCGGTATATTGAATAGTGGATCGATGCAATTTTACTCCTTCCATGGAAGTTAGAGGTGGCCTTACCTTTAACTTCGTCCGTTGTTTATCCGGAGTGTTCTCTTGACGAACGGGATCAACGACCTCTTGTTAGTGGTGTCGCGAGGATATACACGAAGCGAGAATACGCAGATCGCCGACCTTCCTTCCGGTACCATGAGGCGGATCTCGAGGGCGAGATCCCTTGTTAGTGGTGTCGAATTGTGGCATCCCGCAATTACCACTACTAGAAAATCGCGTTGAATTTGTGCATTGCATCGTCATCATCATGCATTGTTTGCATAAAACTTTTTGCAAAGCCCGTTTTGTTTTCTAAAACGCCCCACCTCTATTCAAATATAAAAAAACCGGGTCGCCGGAACTATTTTACTTTGTCTGCTAATAGTTTGCAAAAGGCTTGTTGGAATTAAATAAAACATTTAATTATTTTAGCGGGGCAGTCGAACGGGCCGTTTCGACCCGAACGACCACCCCAGAAAACTAAATCGGTCCACCTCTAATCCTATTCCTACCAAACTACCTACCCAGCCCAACCCTCCACCTCACCCTGGCCAATCAACATGTGCCACCTCACCCTCTCCCTCTCCCCCCTCCAATCCGCTTCTGCCACATCCCCCTCACCCCCACTCCTCTCTCTCACCCCTTTTCCCCAACCTGCCAGCACCCCACCCAACCGACGCACCCACACACCAGCCCCACACCTCCCTGCCCGTGGCCCCACCCAACCCCCCTGGCGCACGCACACCCACGCCGAACCACCCCTCTCCCTCCTCTGCTCATCCTCCTCCCCCGAGCCGGCGCAGTCGCCCGCGCGCCTCCACGCCGGCGCTGCCCTCTTCCTCTCCCGCCTCGCTCCGCCGCGCGCCTCCCCTCAAGCACCGCTCCGCCCACACGAGCCCGCCGCCGCCGCTTCCCCGTCAAGCCCGACCGCGCCCCCGACGACCCCCGCAGCCCCGCCAGGTCCCGCGTCCTCCAGCGCCGCCCGCCTACCATCATCGTCGCCCGAGCCCCGCGCCCCCTGCCGGCGTCCTCCTCCTCCGCCCGAGCGCGCCCTACCCGACCTCGCCGGCGCCGCCTCTGGCCGGCCGCCGCTCGACGCCATCGCCCCGGGCCCTCTCTCCGGCTCGCCCCGCGCCGCCAGTCGCCGTCCTCGCCTCCCCGCGCTCGCCGCCCCGCTTCCGCCTGCCTCCCCCTCGCTCGCTCGCCGTCGACCTCGCCTGCTCGCAACGCCGGCCGCCGCCGGGTCCTCCGCATGCGGCCGCGTCCATGCCCCCCCCCGAGCGCGCCGCCCGAGCCAGCGCCAGCCGCTCCTGGCCCCGCCCTGTTCCCCTCAGACGGGGACTGCCACCTCCCAAGTTCCCCCTCGCCCGTGAATCGAGTGCCGCCAGCACTGAGAGGACAACACAACTGTTCTGGGAGCTGATGCAGGTGACGAGAGTCTGGAATTTTCAGATAGCGCAGATGATGATTAGTGGTGCTAAGCCTGGTATGACAATGACTAACTCAAGACTGCCGATAAGGAGCCAACGACAAGTTCTACCTCATGGAAACAAGATCTCCGTACCTGATAGTACACTAGTTCCAAAAACCAAGGACTTCGACGCGGAGCACCAAGATCTACGAACGACGAGACCCCCGAACCCGAAGGCCGATCCCGTACCCGGTGCCGCGCCATGACCTCCCTCACGGAATCCGAAGCGTGGACCCGACAAGACCTTCGCGACGACAAGAACGGCATCGGCCCGGAAGAGTCCGATGCGCCCCGACACCGACCCAAGTTCCGCACCCGGATGCGCCAAGATCTACCCCGATCCGAGACCCTAACCCCGGAGTCCGAGAACGACCCCGTCAAACCCTGGACCCCGAGACCGGACCCTGGACCCTGTCGAACCCCGAACACCGGAACCCCAAGATCTGCCGAACCCTAATGTGTGACCCTTATCCGAGAACCCTATTTTATAATTTGCCAACTATATAAATTGTTGCATATTAATTGTTCATGCATGCATCCTTGTCTGTGGTTTGGGGGCCTTATGCCGATTCACCTCATAATTAAATATGGGGCCCATATGCAGGCAAATCCAGTCGTATATTGGCCTCATCTAAATTTGTGTAGCGAACCGGTACTATCTTTCGTCTTGATAATGCAACCTTTAAATTGCGGGAGTTCTAAACAACTTGAACCATCTAATTAATTGTCGGGACCCCGGTTCCGCTTAATATGGCCTAATTGCATCGCACCTTTGCCATGCCATACATCATACATGCATCATGCCGATCTTCTGCCATTGTATTAAATATTGCATCCGGTGTTTCTTCTAGTGTTTGCTTCTTCGCGGATAAGGCCGTTGAGTTGATGCGAGTGTCGACCCGATTTTCGGTTGAACCTTCGGCAATGCTTTCAGGCGAGCATCTCCCCCTTTCTACATATCTTACTTTTATAGTCTTTATTCCCTCCTGTTGATCTATTGCTATCTGTGTTGCGATGCTTTAGTTTCCGTACCTGTGATATACCGTGCAGCCCTATATTGCCTTGTCCACACCCTATTACCTGTTGTTTGGTAGCTAGTTGGACCTGCGCGTCTTAGTCGCTTGCTCAAGTGCTGTTGCGTGTCGTCAATGCCACAGATGTTGGCGCCTTGCCGCATGTTTGATGTTGGAGATGATCATAGTTTTACTTATTGTTCACTTTAATTCCTGTTTAACAACTAAAATTGAAGTAAGTAAGCAGAGGCATCGGTGGGTGATAGATAATATTTGGTTTCCGACCGCCCACTTGTGTCCCGTAGGACCCCGAGTACTTGATACCTGTTCCTTGATTTATCGCGCTATCCACATATGGGGAGTATGGGCCCCCCTTAGCCAGAGCTTGATTCCGTCTTATTTCTTGGGGCCACAAACTAGTTTGAGGTTTTATTTACTATCCTGTACTTATGCCATGCTACTTCTGTATTTACAATTGTGCGAGGAGCACACTGTACTGTTTAGGTATGCGGAGTGATTACGCGGTATCGACAAGCCCAGCCACACTTTCGGGTTCCCAGTCGCTTACAGCCATTGGCGCAAACCTTGAGGTCGTCTCGAAGTCAGCTAACTTCGTTGCGGATCTACTTTAAGGGGTGGCCCCCTGAAATATTTTTGAATCTTGTTATTGCTCTGTCGTGAAGACCTCGTTGGGTTTTGATTTGGTTTTTCCGAGGTTGATCATGTGTGTGTTGCTATTTGTGCACCCCGGCCGGGTTAAAACTTTCTGAAAGCCGTGTCCGCGGTTATGGACGACTTGGAGCACAGTATCTCGAACATAGACAACTATAACTAAAGTTTATTGTTACAAATTGACTTGTATCTGATATGACTAGTAAATATTGCAACTACAACGGAATGGCTAAATAAAACTGCCAACAATTGCTTGTTTGGATTGTCGCTTGCGACCATTGTACCTGACTAGTAAGTATTGCAACTACAACGGAATGGCTGAATAAAAGTACCAACAACTGATGGGTTTTGGGTTTATCTCATGTCATCTGTATATGATTAGTAAGTGTTGCAACTATAACGGAATGGTTAACTAAAAGTGCCCACTGCCTACTTTATCCGGATGATTATCTATACTTGACTAGTAATTGCTGCAACGATAACCGAATAAATAAAACTGCCAACTGTGTTAGTTCCTCGGTTGACTTCCTCGTTTGGTATCGAGGGGGAAACACCAGGATGGGTATGTTTGGTGTTAGCTTCAGGTTGGATCCGGATAGGTCATTCTTACCCCTCTCTGATAACCGCCAGTTGTATCGAGTCTCTATAGGTTGTTCAGTGCATGCTGCCGCTGCCGCTCAGTCCACCATACCTGTGTAGGCGAGGACCGCCGAATTCTAGTCTCGCCGTGTACTGGCCTCAGTACTGACGCTCCTCTTTTTCCTTTGCCCTTTGTCGGCACCCCTTTTTGTTTAAGCAGGTTTTGAGATGCGACGTCGTTAGTAGGGTTACCCTTCTGGCTTGGCCTGGGCAGGGTTATGGACGCCATTGGTTATTCTTCAGGGCTCTTAGCCCCATTTGCATCTTGTCCGTAGCTGGACGCTCTATCGTTTTCAATGTGATTTGGATCTTTGTATATTATATCTGTATTCTTGACTCATTGAGTCGCCTCTGTATATATATTTGTTCTGTGGGTCCCATCGAGGACTGTTGTGTAATGTTATTACTTCGTTTTCCACCCGCACGAAAGTGCCTGGTGGGCACCTTTGAATCGTTTCTATGCGGGTTTGGCGGGTTTTCGCTAAAACTTGCATAGGTCCGATTCTGAGGGTGTTACATCCCCCCCACCTCACGATTTCGTCGACTGAGGATCACGCGTGTACACCTGAGTAGCTGACAACGTCAGGCAAACGAAAAGGACACATACTCAAACAAAGCACTGCGTGCCTACAGCAAAAAAAACCTTTACAACAAAGGGCACAACACGTCCAGTCAAAATATACAAATTTTACATCTATCTATTTTACAGGTACTACCTATTCTGAAGAATAACCAGAGCACGCTGCTCAAACAAATCTATGACCTGTTCGGCATACTGCCTTACAGCTGCGTAATGTGGACGCATGTCCCACTCATCACCGTTCGGCCGAGGAGGTGGCCCAGCTGCCACAGCAGCCAAATCCACATCAGGCCGGTGCAGCCTCACAAGAGACAAACCAGCCTTCACTCCTGCGACGAGATGTTGCCGCACCAACTCCTTGACATTGCTCACGTTCCGAAACTTCGACAGAAGACCCGCAAGGCTCGTCGGTACGGCATCCAAAGGAAACATGACGTGCCACACTGAGGCAAGCGACGTCTGCACTTGGCGAAGCACTCGCGAAACCTGGTGCACACGATCCTGCACCGTCGCCAGAACCATGGCACGGTCACGATCCATCCAGAAGAAGCCACCAGCTTCCATGTCCTGTTGAGTCAAGCAATTAACCCGAACAGCGACACGCTCCTTCTCTTCCCTCGGAGCAAGGTTTGCACCTGCGACAATTGCACAAAGTAAGAGCAAGGCCAGCAGGCTCATCCGAAAAACTGAGCTACAGCTCGAAACAAAGAACAACTTACATTGAAGCTGCTCGGACAGCCGAACAAGTTCCGCCATCAAGTACTCCTCCCTGGCTGCACCACGATCCGCCTTGGACTTCCAAACATCGGCATGACCTCGCAACCCGAGCAACTCCCTCTCCAGACTACGCACACGATCCCGAAGAAAAGCGAGTTGCGAGGAATCATCCAAAGATGGTCGCAGCGGCACTGCGGACGAGGTGTCAACAGGGTCAGCACCCGAAGGAACCTAGAGCAGCAGACAAAGAAAGGGACACAAACATTCAGACAATGGTAGAGCACAACTTAGGCAAATTCATTCAACACATAAAAGGCCACTACGTGGCACAAGAATTGTGTTCATCAAAATATTTACAGCAAAAGAAGACTACAAATTATCCTACGTCTACAACACCTAAGACGCGGCACCTCGCCTCGGAGCCGGACTGCCTAGCTTTGGCCCCGCCATGCTGCCGCAGCGCATACTGAGACAGCAAATCAATGAGCTTTGGCCCATATCGCTTGCAGCGAGCAGAGTAGGCAGCAAAAGCTACATCGGATCCATCTGCGGTCGTCGGCATCCGGGAGGTGATATGAGGCAGGTCGAGCTCCGCTCCAGCCGCCAAAGCCATCGCCAGCCCGACAGACGCGCCGATGCCCTTCTGCTTGCGCTTGTACGCCGCAGGCGCTTCGGCTGATAAAGCCTCCGCCAGAGCATCCACATCATCCAGGGCCGCGCCCTTAGGGACAAGCTCCTTGTAGAAGCGGCCAAGGACCTCCTTCGCCTTGGCAAGGGAACCGACAACAGTGCTGCAACGATCTTCGACCGCTACAGTAGCATCATCTAGAGCACTCCCATGCTCCAGAGCGCCCTGGTCAAACTCGATGCCTGTGGCATCTGAGACAAAAAGAAAGGGACATGAAGAAAAGCAACGCAGAAGAAGACAGGAAAAACGAAGAAATAAGCACAAATACAACACTTACCCGAAACAGCCTTGGCAGCAGCCATGAGCTTGCCCGCCACCTCTTTCTCACGAGCAGCCGCAACAGTGGCCAGTTGCTCCTCACGGTCCGCGGCCTCCTGCTGCAGACGCTCCTTCGCTTCGGCTGCCTTAGTCAGCTCTAGCTCGAGGCATTCCTTCGCACCAACGGCGGCCTCAGCCTTCTTCTCCGACTGACCAAGGATCTTCTTGAGAGTGTCGACTTCACGGAGAGAAGTATTATGCTCCACTGCATTCAAAACAAGCAAACGTCAGAGAGAAGGACCAGAATAAATGAAAGAAGCACCAACAGCAAACAGGTACCTTGAAGCTGCCGAAGGTTCGCCTCCAGCACCAGGCGCTCCTGCACCAGTCGCTTGGCTTCCTGCACAAAAGGCTGCAGAAAAAGAAACAGCAGTAAGAAAAAGGACTTGGGGGCTACGCCCAACACAAAGGAATAAAAACAAAATTCGCACATGAAGACACTCGGGGGATCCCCCCGTGGCACGAAGCAAAGGTACTCACATGCTCAGATAGCGACTCCAAAGACCCGCTGGCGAAATTCTGAGGCGCAACCACCTGCACCTCCTGCACAGGAGGATCCGGAGCGGCGCCCCCGAAGTCGCCACCGTCTGAGGAGGAGGAGACGCAATTTTCGACTCCCCCATCATCTCCCGCGCACCATCACTGGAGGAGTCGCGGGAGGAATGCCTGCATACAAAGCAATCAGCACAAGTGCAAAATCAAAAAGGAAAAAGGACAGTAGTATAACAAGAAACTTACGAGCCCAGCGAGCTCAGGTTGAAGACAGGAGGAGTCCTTCGGGCTCTCTTCTCTTGCTTCTTCTCCTCTTTCTTCTCTCCCTTCTTTCTTCCTTCTTCCGCTTCGCTGGCGGGTGCGGTGCCACAACCCGCATAGGAATGGCGGGAATGGGAGAGGAAGAATCTCCATGACCATCGCTATGACGCTCAAGGCCCAGAGGATTTCTGGGAGTCGGAGGAGTCGATGCATCCGAAGACTCGCTGGAGCTCCGTGATCGTTTGCGTGTATGGTCCTCACTCGACTCGTCGGCATCTTCGGCCGGAGATCGTGCTGAAGGAAGTTCAGACACGGACTCCACCACTTCATTATCCGGGGCATTCGGATACTTTTCAGGCAATGGAGGTACCATGCCCGGTACCTTGAAGCTCTGCCACAACGGAAGGAACTTTGTTAGCAAACAAAGGAAATAAATACGCAGTCGACAAAAAATTTCTACGCACACAAATCTACACCTGTGGAACAGCCAACACCGAAGAAAACGGCGGAGTCAGCGACTTCCCCGGGATTTTCTCTCTGGCCTTGAACTTCAGCAGCGCGCGAAGGGTCTTGTCAAGATCCTCCTCGGAGACTTTCTCATCTGAAACCCTCGTCGGATCATGGCGCCCAGAATAAAGAAACATCGGGTGCGCCCTCGCTTGGAGAGGCTGCACCCGACGCTCAAGAAACGTCCGGATGATGTCCATGCCGTTCACTTCCTTCTCCGGAATTAGCTGGAGATCCTCCACCCGACGGTAAAGGGCCTCTATTTCCGCCACCTCGCATCCAAGATTTTGTTTTTCCAAGACCTTTTCGGCTCATTCATTTGGGAAGGGTCAAAAAGAACAAGACCAAAATCTTGCCCAGGCACTACGGAGTCGCGGATGTAAAACCATCGCCTCCGCCAGTACTGGACGGATTCGGACATGGAAAAAGAAAAGAAAAGAAGATTGGGACTAAGAGAGATGATGCAACCCCTAATGGGATAAACACCATCCGAAGCAGACTGCCTCTTCACGGAATAAAGTTTCCGGAAGAGGCCAAAGTGCGGCTCAATGCCGAGCCAGCACTCGCAAAAAGTGATGAAGCAAGCAATGTGGAGAAGAGAGTTGGGTGAAAGATGATGAAGTTGGATGCCATAGAGAAAGAGCAGCCCGCGGAGAAAGTTGTGGACTGGAAAGGAAAACCCACGCATAACGAAGGCAAGAAACATAACCCGATACCCAGCTGGGGGACGGGGGATTACCTCGTTGCCGGGGAGTCTGACGGCCTCCCTATCTTGTGGGATCAGACCTCACTCGCGAAGCTTGCGGAGATCGCTCTCCCGTGTCTCTGATCGCCGCTAGCCGCCGTCGGTGACACGGGTAGCGGTGGCGCCTTTCTTTCCTCCGACGGCACTGGTACCAGCGGCAGATGACGATTTCTTTGGCTTCCCCATTGCGCTACGGTGGCACCGGCGGTGAAAGAGCAGAAAGGAAGATGGAAATGTGGAAGGAAATCCCAGCACGCAGCGAGCACAAGGAGGCAGTGAAAACAAGAACTGATTGAAGGGTTTCGCGGCATAGTAAATCAAAATTTTCTACGGATGCGAACAGAGGGAAAGCCAAGATCTAATCTAGGAGATGCAATCAACGAGAGAGATTGGATTAGATCTTCATACCCTTGAAGATTCGCACAGCGGAACGTTCGTCGGAACGTGGGTGATGTAGTCGTACTCGCTTCTCCTCCTCGCGATCCGGTCCGATCTAGCACCACAAGTGGCGGTGCCTCCGTGAGATGTACACGTGCAGCACCTTGACGTCTCCTCCTTCCTCGGACCAGCAAGTATGGTGGAGAGATAGATTGGATCTACAACACGACGGCGTGGTGTATATGGTGGAGAATTTCTGCAGCAGGGCTTCGCCTACAAACAGTCGGGAGGGTGAGAGGAAGGTAGCAGGGCAACCAGGGTTTGGAGGCAAGGTGTAGGGGGGAGGGGGCGCACCAGCCCTCTATATATAGAGGGGGGGGGGGCGGCCAGCCCTTGCCCCCTCCTCCAAGCCTTGGGCCGGCGGCCAAGGGAGGGAGGAGTGGGGGGCAAGGACTCTCCCCTCTTCTAGAAACCCTATCTCTAGTTTAAACGATTTTAAACCCTATAGGATCGGCTGGGCCCTATGGGGCCTTGTGCCCCTGGCCCAATGCGGCCAGGACACTCCCTCATAGGCCCATACCCCTCCCGGAAGGTGGGGCCACGTTGGTCCCCTTTCGGAAGGTTCTAGAAGCTTCCGGTACAATACCGATTAACCCGGAACAATTCCAAACTCCAAAAACGGCACTGCCTTATATGAATCTTATTCTCCGGACCACTCCGGAACCTCTTGTGATGTCCCGGATCCCATCCGATACTCCGAACAAAAATTCATAAACCAATTATCCAATCTATCCTAGTGTCGAGACATGTTAAGTGTGTGACCCTGCGGGTTCGAGAATATGCAGACATGATCTTCTATCAATAATCAACAGCGGGGTCTGGGCACCCATATTGACTCCCACACATTCATCGATGATCATATCGGATGAACCACGATGCCAGGATTCAAACAATCCCATATATATTCCCTTCGTCTCGCGATATTTTACTTGCCCGAGATTCGATCGTCGGTACCGTCATACCTAGTTCAATCTCGTTCATAGCAAGTACTTTACTCGTTCCGTAATCCGATATCACTTTGTGATTAACTCCTTAACCACATGCTTGCAAGAGGTGTTGATATCGATTACCGAGTGGGCCCGAAGTATATCTCTCCGACTTGGGAGGGACAAATCCCATCTCGATACATACAACCCAACGGATACTTTCCGATCACCTGAGAGACACCTTTATGATCACCCTCTCATAGGATGACGTTTGATGACCTCAAAGCTTTCTTCCGATACCAGGGAGTTGTATTATCTCATGGTCTAAGGAATACAATATTTGACATAGGAAAAGCTTCGCAAAGATGAACACGATGAAACGATCTAATTGCTTTGCTTAGTTTGGGTCTGTCCATCATATTATTCTCCAATGATATGATCTCATTATCAATTGACAACTCATGTCTATGGTTAGGAAACCTTAACCATCATTGATCAATGAGCTAGTCCATAGAGGCGTACTAGGGACACGGTGTTGTTCACAAACCACACAAGTATTAAAGTTTCCGCTTAATACAATTCTAGCATGGAATATAAACTTTATCATGAACAAGAATTATAATAATAACATCTTTATTATTGCCTCTAGGGCATAATTCCAACAGTCTCCCACTTGCACTAGAGTCAATAATCTAGTTTACATTTGGCAACAATCTCACACCCATGGCACTGAGGTGCTGATCATGTTTTACACGTGGAAGAGGTTTAGTCAATGGATCTGCGACATTCAGATCTGTATGTACTTTGGTAATCTTCAGATCTCCATCTGCTATATAATCTCGGATTATATGAAACTTGCGGTTGATAAGCTTGGTCTTTGGATGATATCTTGGTTCCTTAGCGAGTGCTATGGCGCCAGTGTTGTCACACAATATCTCCAGTGGGTCCAATGCACTTGGAACCACGCCAAGCTCATTGATGAAGTTTCTGATCCAAACTCCTTCACTTGACGCTTCTGCAGCAGCCATGTATGCCGCTTCCACTGTAGATCCCGCGATCACGCTTTGCTTCCAGCTTGTCCAGCTCACAGCTCCTCCATTCAAAATATAAACGTATCCTGTCTGAGATTTGGAATCATCCTTGTCGGTGTCAAAACTAGCGTCGACGTAACCTTTTACGACAAGCTGTTCATCACCCCCATAGACTAAGAACATTTCTTTAGTCCTATTTAGGTACTTTAGGATGTTCTTCAGGGCTGTCCAGTGTTCCACTCTTGGATCACTTTGATATCTGCTCGTCAAACTAAGAGCATTGGACACATCCGGTCTAGTACACAGCATGGCATACATGATAGAACCTATGGCCGAGGCATAAGGCACTTTGCTCATAGCTTCCCTATCATTTACCGTAGCTGGACACTGAGCCTTGCTCAATATCTTACCTGACAACATAGGCACTGAACCTTTCTTTCCCTTATCCATTCTGAACCTTTTCAGAACTTTGTCTAGGTATGTACTCTGGCTTAAAGCTATCAGGCGTCTTTGTCTATCTCTATAGATCTTGATGCCCAATATATAAGCAGCTTCACCTAGGTCTTTCATTGAAAAACACTTGTTCAAATAACTCTTCACATCGTTAAGCATGTTAATGTCATTTTCAATAATCAATATGTCATCCACATATAGTACCAGAAATGTCACCGAGCTCCCACTCACTTTCTTGTAGATGCAAGCTTCGTAGCAATTTGGAACAAATCCAAAGCTCTTGATCACTTGATCAAAACGAAGGTTCCAACTCCGAGATGCTTGCTTCAGTCCATAAATGGAACGCTGAAGTTTGCATACTTTATCAGCATCCTTAGGATCGACAAAACCTTCGGGTTGCATCATATACAACTCTTCATCAATGTTGCCATTGAGGAAAGCAGTCTTGACATCCATCTGCCATATTTCATAATCATGAAACGCAGCAATTGCTAATAAAATCCGAATGGACTTAAACATCGCTACGGGAGAGAAAGTCTCATCGTAGTCAACACCTTGAACTTGTCGAAAACCTTTTGCGACAAGCCGTGCTTTATAGACGGTAACATTACCATCCGCATCCGTTTTCTTCTTGAAGATCCATTTGCACTCAACGGCCTTCCGGTCGCTAGGAGGGTCCACCAAAGTCCATACTTGGTTTTCGCTCATGGATCCCAATTCGGATTTCATGGCTTCTAGCCATTTCTCAGAGTCTGGGCTCATCATCGCTTCCTCATAGTTCGTAGGTTCACTGTCTTCTACTAACAAGACAGTCAAGACAGGGTTGCCGTACCACTCAGGAGGGGCACGCGACCTTGTCGACCTGCGATGTTCAGTAGCAGCATCGTCCGAAGCTTCATGATCCTTGTCATTAGCTTCCTCTATTGTTGGTGCAGGCGGCACTGGAACAATTTCAGGTGCTGCGCTACTCTCTAATTCAAGAGAAGGTTCAATAACCTCGTCTAGCTCTACTTTCCTGCCACTCACTTCTTTCGAGAGAAACTCCTTCTCAAGAAAGGAACCGTTCTTTGCGACAAACACTTTGCCTTCGGTTCTGTGATAGAAGGTATACCCCATAGTTTCCTTAGGGTATCCTATGAAGACGCATTTCTCCGCTTTGGGTTCGAGCTTGTCCGGCATCAACTTCTTGACGTAAGCTTCGCATCCCCAAAATTTAAGAAACGACAACTTAGGTTTAGCACCAAACCACAGTTCATACGGTGTCGTCTCAACGGATTTAGATGGAGCCCTATTTAAAGTGAATGCAGCGGTTTCTAATGCACAACCCCAAAATGATAACGGCAAATCAGTAAGAGACATCATTGATCGGACCATATCTAATAGGGTTCGATTCCGGCGTTCAGACATACCATTGCGCTGTGGTGTTCCGGGTGGCGTGAGTTGTGAAACGATTCCACTTGCTTTAAGATGCGTGAGAAAATCATAACTCAAATATTCACCTCCACGATCGGATCGTAGAAACTTAATCTTTCTGTTACGATGGTTCTCCACTTCATTCTGAAATTCCTTGAACTTTTCAAATGTTTCAGATTTATGTTTTATTAAATAGATATACCCATATCTACTTAAGTCATCGGTAAAAGTGAGGAAATAGCGATATCCACCGCGCGTCGAAACACTCATCGGTCCGCATACATCGGTATGTATGATTTCCAACAAGTCCGTTGCTCGCTCCATCATACCGGAGAACGGGGTTTTGATCATCTTGCCCATGAGGCATGGTTCGCATGTGTCAAATGATTCAAAATCAAGAGACTCCAAAAGTCCATCGGAATGGAGTTTCTTCATGCGCTTTACACCAATATGACCTAGACGACAGTGCCACAAATAAGTAGTATTATCACTATCTACTTTGCATCTCTTAGCCTCAATGTTATGGATGTGTGTTTCATCCCTTTCGAGATTTAGAAGAAATAAACCATTCACAAGAGGTGCATGACCATAAAAGATGTTACTCATATAAATAGAACAACCATTATTCTCCGATTTAAATGAATAACCGTCTTGCAATAAACACGATCCAGAAATAATGTTCATGCTCAACGCAGGCACATAATAACACTTATTAAGGTTTAAAACTAATCCCGAAGGTAAAACTAAGGAGAGCGTGCCGACGGCCATCACATCAACTCTTGATCCGTTGCCAACGCGCATCGTCACCTCATCCCTTGCAAGCCGCCGCCTATTCCGTAGCTCCTGTTTCGAGTTACAAATATTAGCAACTGAACCGGTATCAAATACCCAGGCACTACAACGAGGGCTAGTAAGGAAAACATCAATAACATGTATATCAAATATACCTTTGATGGTGCCAGCCTTCTTGTCCGCTAAGTACTTCGGACAGTTGCGCTTCCAGTGACCCTTGTCCTTGCAATAGAAGCACTCAGTGTCCGGTTTAGGACCAGACTTGAGCTTCTTCTCAGCAGGAGCATTGCGCTTGCCGCCGCCCTTCTTGAAGGGCTTCTTTGCTCCCTTACCTTTCTTAAAGGAGGGTTTGTTGACCATCAACACATGATTATCCTTCTTGATTTCCACCTCCGCAGCCTTCAGCTTTGCGAAGAGCTCGGTGATCGTATCAGTGGAGCCAATCTGATTATGAGTCACTACAAAACTTTTGTAGATGGGAGGGAGTGATTGCAGAACCCTGTCAATCTTGAGCTCCTCTGGAATCGTGCATTCCAGTTGCTCAAGGCGTTGAGTGTAGCCCGACATCTTTATGGCGTTCTCACTAACGGAACTCCCTTCCTCCATCTTGCAGTTAAAGAACTTCTCAGAGATCTCATATCTCTCAGAACGGGCTTGAGTCTGAAACATGGTTTTCAGCTCCTCGAGAATCTCAAAGGGCCCGGGATAGGTTTCAAAACGATTTTGAAGTTCCGGTTCCATAGCAAACAACATGGTGCTCTTAATCACACCATAATCATCTTTGCGCGACTGATAGACAGCTTTCTCATCAGCCGGCGCAGTTGCAGCAGGGGGGTCACCTAACGCTTTCCCAAGGACATAGTCCTTTTGTCCGCCAGACAGAATGATTCTTAGATTGTGGAACCAATTGGTGAAGTTAGACCCATTGTTTCTAAGCTTTTCCTTCTTAGAAAAAACGTTGAAGTTGAAGTTGGATTTGGCCATGTGATCTACAGTATTTGCAAGTACAATTTAGACTATGTTCATGATAAATAGTTCAACTTAATCAAATTACTAGATGAACTCCCACTAAATTCAACATCCCTCAAGTTGTTTAGTGAACACGATCCAAATTCACCACACCTAATCCGATCATCACGAGAAGAGATGTGGTTTCAATGGTGGACAACAAAGTGTCGATCATATCATTCATATGACTCATGCTTAACCTTTCGGTTCTTGTGTTCCGAGGCCATGTCTGTACATGCTAGGCTCGTCAAGCTAGACCCAAGTATTTCCGCGTGTGCAAAACTGGCTTGCACCCGTTGTATGTGAGCGTAGAGTCTATAGCACCCGATCATCACGTGATGCTTGGACACGACGAACTTTCGCAACGGTGCATACTTGGGGAGAACACAATTTTTATCTTGATATTTAAGTGAGGAATCATCTTATAATGCTACCGTCGCGATCTAAGCATAATAAGATACATAAAAGGATAAACATCACATGCATATAACTTTATGTGACATGGTATATCCAATCTTCGCGCAATGATCTGCATCTTGTGTGTTCCGGCATGATCTCCACCACCATGATTGCCTCCACCACGAATAGCAACTACAACTATTGCTAACTACTTAGCGATAAAGTAAAGCTATTACATGGCGTATAAGAAGTTGACTCGCAGGTCATACACAATTATAAAGACAACCATATGGCTCCTGCCGGTTGTGTACTCAACGACATGCAAGTCGTGAAACATTACAAAACATGATCATCGCATACAATATACACATCATATCTTGGGCCATACCATATCACAGAAAACACTCCCTGCAAAAACAAGTTAGACGCCTCTACTTTGTTGTTGCATGTTTTACGTGGCTTATGGGAGTAGATGCTAAGAACGATTCTTACCTACGGAAAGCCACAACGGTGATATTATGGTTGCCAAACTCCGGTGTTAATCCCATGACAACTATAGTGAGAGAAACTGACATCCACCAGCCGCATGTGTGGAACAAGCCACACGTCAAGTGCGGAGCCGGTCTCGCGAACGACGTCGCGTAAGGTTGGCCTGGACCGCTTCAATCTCACTATCCCGCGTCATAAGAAGAACACTAACAAGAGGCTTGCAACAGAAAACATCAACGCCCGCAACAACCATGTTGCGTTCTACTCGTGAAACACATCTACGCATAGATCTAGCTCTGATACCACTGAAGGGTTTCGCGGCATAGTAAATCAAAATTTTCTACGGATGCGAACAGAGGGAAAGCCAAGATCTAATCTAGGAGATGCAATCAACAAGAGAGATTGGATTAGATCTTCATACCCTTGAAGATTCGCACAACGGAACGTTCGTCGGAACGTGGGTGATGTAGTCGTACTCGCTTCTCCTCCTCGCGATCCGGTCCGATCTAGCACCACAAGTGGCGGTGCCTCCGTGAGATGCACACGTGCAACACCTCGACGTCTCCTCCTTCCTCGGACCAGCAAGTATGGTGGAGAGATAGATTGGATCTACAACACGACGGCGTGGTGTATATGGTGGAGAATTTCTGCAGCAGGGCTTCGCCTACAAACAGTCGGGAGGGAGAGAGGAAGGTAGCAGGGAAACCAGGGTTTGGAGGCAAGGTGTAGGGGGGAGGGGGTGCACCAGCCCTCTATATATAGAGGGGGGGCGGCCAGCCCTTGCCCCCTCCTCCAAGCCTTGGGTCGGCGTCCAAGGGAGGGAGGAGTGGGGGGCAAGGACTCTCCCCTCTTCTAGAAACCCTATCTCTAGTTTAAACGATTTTAAACCCTATAGGATCGGCTGGGCCCTATGGGGCCTTGTGCCCCTGGCCCAATGCGGCCAGGACACTCCCTCATAGGCCCATGCCCCTCCCGGAAGGTGGGGCCACGTTGGTCCCCTTCCGGAAGGTTCTAGAAGCTTCCGGTACAATACCGATTAACCCGGAACAATTCCGAACTCCAAAAACTGCACTGCCTTATATGAATCTTATTCTCCGGACCACTCCGGAACCTCTTGTGATGTCCCGGATCCCATCCGATACTCCGAACAAAAATTCATAAACCAATTATCCAATCTATCCTAGTGTCGAGACACGTTAAGTGTGTGACCCTGCGGGTTCGAGAATATGCAGACATGATCTTCTATCAATAATCAACAGCGGGGTCTGGGCACCCATATTGACTCCCACACATTCATCGATGATCATATCGGATGAACCACGATGCCAGGATTCAAACAATCCCATATATATATTCCCTTCGTCTCGCGATATTTTACTTGCCCGAGATTCGATCGTCGGTACCGTCATACCTAGTTCAATCTCGTTCACAGCAAGTACTTTACTCGTTCCATAATCCGATATCACTTTGTGATTAACTCCTTAACCACATGCTTGCAAGAGGTGTTGATATCGATTACCGAGTGGGCCCGAAGTATATCTCTCCGACTTGGGAGGGACAAATCCCATCTCGATACATACAACCCAACAGATACTTTCCGATCACCTGAGAGACACCTTTATGATCACCCTCTCATAGGATGATGTTTGATGACCTCAAAGCTTTCTTCCGATACCAGGGAGTTGTATTATCTCATGGTCTAAGGAATACAATATTTGACATAGGAAAAGCTTCGCAAAGATGAACACGATGAAACGATCTAATTGCTTTGCTTAGTTTGGGTCTGTCCATCATATTATTCTCCAATGATATGATCTCATTATCAATTGAAACTCATGTCTATGGTTAGGAAACCTTAACCATCATTGATCAATGAGCTAGTCCATAGAGGCGTACTAGGGACACGGTGTTGTTCACAAACCACACAAGTATTAAAGTTTCCGCTTAATACAATTCTAGCATGGAATATAAACTTTATCATGAACAAGAATTATAATAATAACATCTTTATTATTGCCTCTAGGGCATAATTCCAACACTGATGCGGTGAAAACAAACTACGATTTTCCCCAATGATTATAACGACGAAGACGACGCACGACAGCCGTCCATCCAGAAGACCTAACGCTAACGGCAGATCTGACCATACACGTGTCAGCATCACAACGAACCGTCGTTACCACGCCGTCCACTACGCGCGGAAATCGAGGAGACGCCGTAATTATCTCCACGCCACGCGTGACCGGTCAATTCAAGGTCAGCAAGTGGGACCCACGTTCGTCCAGTCAATTCATCTCTGGCGTAGCAGATGCTTGAGGTCATTGATCGTCAGCACTGATGTCATCAAAAGCTATACTAGCACCAACTACAATTCTTCGGCTCCACAGCTAAGAGTACTCACTCGAATCTTCGATTCGACTAAATACTCGGGTCCTACTCCTATCAGGAGCGCTGGCCGCGCACCCGAAAGACGAATAAAGACAAAATAATTCTTCGAGTCATACGTCGAGTCTACGACACCACTACGGACTCGGGGGCTACTCCCATAGGAAGTATGGATTTAAGCATCCGAATTTTTTTGTGTCCTACGGACTTAACAACTGCACAATGTTTTGAGCTAAAGTCTCCGCTCGAGTCTACGACTCGAACAGACACTCGGGGGCTACTCCCATAGGGAGCGCTGGTCGCGCACCCTATGAAATCTTCGACTGCGATCTTTCGGATCAGCATGCAAAAACTTTTCGGCAACTCTGCCCCAACAAAACGCCTAGTGAGCAACGGTCTCCTTGGCCACCCAAAACACCTCCGAGGTGACAAACATTCGGATGATGTGTCTACGACACAAAGATAAGACCTACATATATCATCTGATGGCCTGGCAACGCACACGACTACGCTCTGCTAGTAAAAACCCGTGCTAACAGGTGCGATGAAAAATCCTGACGGACGCGTTGGGTACATCAATTAAATTCACTGGAATTCCACTCCTGTAAGTCCTCCACGGCCTGAGTCGAATTACACCAGCATATGTTCCAGTTTCGAGTTGAGGGACTCGAATCTGAGGAAGATCGTGTTGTTTCGTCCTAAGACAGTTAACTGACCCTGATCCGTCGGGTGAGTCAGGCACACGCATCAACAATCCCTACACACATACTGTTGAAACATATAGTCACACCCGAAAGATTGAAGAGTCCTCGGCCGAATCTGCGATTCGACTGATCACTCGGGGGCTACTGACATGGTTATACCTTACGGGTACGTGGCCTCAGCATACCTGGTCCAGCCTAAGGAAGGCCCACAGCAGATGTACGCTGGCCCATGAAGATTTTCGGGTGGCCAAGGCCCATGACGCCTTCGGATCCTTGGAGAGCAAGACTAGCGTAGATAGGAAATTCAAAGGGGTAAAACCCTAGAACTTGTAACCGACTAGGACTATGCCCGGGACCTGCCTAAGTCTATATAAAGGCCAGGAGGGCACGACCTAGATCTGTCGACTCATACTTTCGCATACGCACCTCCACGCCAGATCGAATCTGCGCACCCCTGTAACCTTCGGTTCCGCCGTAATCAAGAGCAGACAAGCAGGAGTAGGGTTTTCCCTCCGGGGGCCTGAACCTGGGTAAATCTCGTGTCCCCTGGTTGCTTGTCTGTTAACCGTTCCACGATCTCCAGCATCCCCATCTTCTCCAAAACCCAAGTCCATAACAATGGGCATTGATGAGATCAAACCTCATCATACGTTGATGGTCCTTTCGTGCTTTCGGTGTATCTTTTGTCTTCCCATACACGCCCAAGAAGCCTAGCATGTTCACGCAAAGATTCTTTGTCACATGCATCACATCGATTGCAGAGCGGACCTCTAAGAATTTCCAATATGGTAGCTCCCAAAATATATATTTCTTCTTCCACATGGGTGCGTGTCCTTCAGCGTCCTTCGGAACAGATTTTCCGCCAGGACCCTTTCCAAAGGTTACCATTTGATCCAAATCTTTGAACATATCAAATATATCGGCACCAGTACGCTCCTTAGGCTTCGTCTGGTGACATGCCAGACCATTGAAATGATTGCCTTTCTTTCTTAAGGGATGCTTGGCCAAAAGAAATCGACGATGCTCATTGTATACATTCTTCTTATAATGTTCCAAATATATACTTTCAGTCTCATCTAAACAGTGTGTGCATGCATTGTATCCCTTGTTTGACTGTCCAGAAAGGTTACTAAGAGCAGGCCAATCATTGATTGTTACGAAAAGCAATGCTCGGAGGTTAAATTCTTTCTGCTTGTGCTCATCCCACACGCGTATGCCGGGTTCGTGCCACAACTGTAAAAGTTCTTCCACTAATGGCCTTAGGTACACATCAATGTCGTTGCCGGGTTGCTTCGGACCTTGGATCAACACTGGCATCATAATGAACTTCCACTTCATGCACAACCAAGGAGGAAGGTTATAGATGCATAGAGTCACGGGCCAGGTGCTGTTACTAGAGCTCTGCTCCCCAAAGGGATTCATGCCATCTGTACTTAGACCAAACCTTAAACTCCTTGCGTCATCTGCAAAGTCCGGGTACTTTCTATCGATTTTTCTCCATTGCGACCCATCAACGGGGTGTCTCAACATCCCGTCTGACTTACGTTCCTCTTTATGCCATCGCAACAACTTGGTGTGCTCTTTGTTTCTGAATAAACGTTCAACCGTGGTATTATAGGAGCATACCACATCACCTTGGCAGGAACCCTCTTCCGAGGGGGGGGGGGCTCGCCCTCAACGTCACCAGGGTCATCTCATCTAATCTTATACCGAAGTGAAGTGCATACCGAGCATGCATCCAAATTCTCATACTCCTCACCACGGTAGAGGATGCAGTCATTAGGGCATGCATGTATCTTCTGAACCTCTAAACCTAGAGGGCAGACAACCTTCTTTGCTTCGTACGTACTGGCGGGCAATACGTTATCTTTTGGAAGAATATTCTTCATCGTTTTCAGCAACTTTTCAAATGAGGAGTCAGCTATAGCATACTCAACCTTCCATCGCAGCAATTCCAGTGTGCTGCCCAGCTTTTTCAGACCATTTTCGCAATTTGGGTACAACAACTTTTTGTGATCCTCTAACATGTGATTGAACTTCTCCCTATCCTTTTCAGTTTCACAATCTCTTCGTGCATCGGCAATGGTCTGTCCAAGATCATCAGCGGGTTCATCATGTGTCTCTTCTTCATCCTCCCCTTCAGCATCCCCCGTGGAAGTATCTCCGTACTCAGGGAAACCATGATAGTTGTCATCCTCCTCCTCTTCTTCATTGTCTTCCATTATAACCCATCTCTCTCTCCGTGCTTGGTCCAACAATTATAACTGGGCATGAAGCCAGACTTCAACAGGTGGTTGTGAAGGGTTTTTGAGTCAGAGTAATCCTTCTGATTGCTACATCCATTACATGGACAGAATACAAAACCATTGCGCTTGTTTGCATCAGCAACACGGATGAATTCATGCACGCCATTAATGAACTCGCCAGAGCGTCGATCAGTACCGTACATCCATTCCCGGACCATCTACATTATAGTAAAAGTATATCAAAAACCATTACACAACATGATAAAATTATTACAAGTTATATTGAGAGCTTCTAGAGCATTAATTTTGAATTTTGAAAAATTTACATGCACCAATTTGTGAATTGGAGAAAACAATCAACATGATAAATGTGGAGTTTTTATCATTGTCCTATCAGTGAAAACCTTATTTCATTCTAAGCTCTGAAACTCTAAAATTACACATTTTAATTTTCAGTAACTATGTGCCTAATCAAAATTTGTTACACATATATATCAAAATCCTTCTAGCTACTTCTAGAGCATGCATGCATTGATCCATATCTCTATACTTCTAGAGCATTATAGAGCTAAAGTAGCAATAAGAGATGAAAGAATGAAGTTCTAACCTTTTAAAGCTTTGGATTTAGGTGTTGCAAACTAAATCTTGACAAATCATGAGAAAAAAATGGCATGAACTCTCTTGCTTCTTTGAGAAAAATGGCCACCATATGCTTTAAGGCAGCAGGACAGGAAGCAGAATATATAGTGGTGGACAACTAGTCCCGGGCCGTTATACGACCCGGGACTAATAGTCGACGAAAAGACCATCTGGCCTGCTCCAGGTCATTAGACCCGGTCCGTACGGCACGGGACTAGTGACTACGGCCGTTTCTAGCCGTTAGAGGCCTCATGGCCCGGGACTAGTGCTCCCACTAGTCGCGGGCTGTGCCAGGCCGGGACTGCTGGCCTTGTTCACGTCGAACCGAAGATGGTTTTTCCAGTAATGCACCTAGATATTCTTTTCTAATTTTTATGAAACATTAAAGTCATAATTTTATCTTTGAGAATTTTTGCAGGTTATTTTTAAGAATTTAAGGCAGGCATTTTGCCATTCAATTAGATAAGAGCATCATATACAGGGAACTGAGGGTAAGAATTCAGAAAAAAGGTTTAGCTCTAGGTCAAGCTCTAGTGCATCATTTTTTTACTCCATACACAATACGGTTTTTTCTCTAGGAGCCCGTGCACGTGGCGATATAGAGGCGATCTAGGTCAACCCTTGGTCGCCGGAGTCGTCGGAGCCGCTTCCCCCGCCCTCCGCCTAGTGCCGCGACGGCCAGAGGGTGGGCGAACCTCGGATCGGATGATCGGTCCCTGTAGGGTCTTCGAGTTCTTCATCTTCGGTGTAAGGGCATCAACGGCGACAAGAATAAAGGTCCTTCAGTCCGTCCCAAATTGGTGTTCTTCCCTGGAGGAGCATCGACGGGATGGAGTTTGGAGTTGATTGTTGGGAATTAGGTCTAGTGTGTTAAAGGTTTGTCTACAACGGCGATGTTGATGTCATAGTGTATTGGTGTCCTCAAGTTTCGCCTCTGCATGATGAAGCTCAGCTAGGTACGGTTTCGTCGGGAACTTGTGAGTATGGTGTCCCCCATTGACGTCTGGACGAAGCTAGGATTATCTCCGTGCCCTTCTCGGTACTAGCTTCTTCGGGACATCGATCTCTCGAGATCGTGGTCACTGTCATCTTTTGGTCTAGGTTGACGACTTCCCGGTCGCTGCTTCTACAAGTGCCTGGGTACTTCCAAAGTTTCTCCGACACGAGCTTTGCTACGCCGGAGACCTAGAGGCGGCATCGAGCTTTGCTCACGGCGCGTCGTCGAGGGATGCAGAAGGAAGATGGTGATGAAATTTTCAATAACTTATATTTCATTTATTTTTGTAAGTAAGGATCGGTTTTAGATAATATATAACTTTTGTGCCTTTTCCACAAAAAAATCTCTAATGCATCACTTGGTCTCATGGATCAGCTAATGTCCAAGAGCCCGCTACTCGATCTCCGGCCAAACAACCACGGGAGAGTAATAGGTTAGTTTTAGTGACCTTGTATTTTCGTAAAATGTATTTTTAGTTATAGCCTTATATACAAAAACGAGGGAGTATCATTTGTATTATATATGCCAGGAGAGTTATACCATTAAAATCATATTTATATGAAGTTGTTCACGGTTTAATTGTTTTGTGAAATTAGTGGTTCAAGTTTAGATATCCAATGGAAATTTAATTGACATTGTTTTTACTGGAAATCCATCCCCTACTTGGACAGCGATTTCTTACGGTCTTGATCTGCTGAAGAAATGATTTGTATGAAGGGTTGGCAATGGTTAGAATATTCGTATTTGGCGTGGTGTATGGGTGCCGAGAGCGGCGAATAATAAAATACCGACTCTAAGAAGGAGTAATCGACTACGATGGGTATCTGAGCTAATTGACAACAATGGCAGGTGGAATGTTCAGCTGATCCGGAGTACTTTCTACCCAATCGACACTGAAGCTATTCTCCATATTAAGTTATCACCACATGATTTTGATGATGTGTTGGCCTGGTTTCCTGAAAAGTCTGGCTCCTTTACTGTTCGATCAGCTTACCAACTAGCATTCAATGACTCCTAGGACAATTCTCCTTTGGATGCTCAAGTATTAGGCCGTCGGGTGATGATCCGTGCTGGAATAAAATTTGAAGTGCCTATGTACCTCCGAAAGTTAAAACGCTTGCTTGGATAGCTGCTTCCAATGCCCTAGCTACAGAAGAAAACAAGGTGAGACGAAAGATACCTTTTACAGGCCTTTGCAAGATTTGTGAGTCGGAAGTGGAAGATGTTGCACATGCGCTTGTATTCTGTCCGCATGCAAAATGACTTTGGAGTGCGATGTATTAGAGTATAGGTTGGTGCGGCTAGGGCACCGGCCCCTCCCTATTCGAATTGTAACTCTATCTCTATTAGTCTTGGAGTCCAAGTCAGTTGTAATCTATATAAACAGCCCACTGTGGCTGAAATCAATACAAGTTATTATTCTCTCAAACTATCATGGTATCAGACACCTAGGTTTTCTGTACCTGGGATGGCGCCTCCACCTGCGCCGCCAAAGCCGCCGCCGCTCCCAGCTCGGCCCCTCTTCTCCATGGCCGAGTTCTGTGCTGTCGGTGTCCCTCCCTCCCTCTTTTCCTCCTCTACAAATAAAACCACACATCCACCACCTCCCCAAATTCCGATGATCTCTCTAGCCGACACCATCGCCGATGTCTCCCCCTTCATACTGATATCGCTCGACCTTGGCGCCCACAACTTCTACCACTGGCGCCACCTCTTCACCATCCACCTCGGCTGCTGCGGCCTCCGTCACCATATAGATCCCTCCTACCCTCCGCAGCCTGCCGATCCCCGCTGGGTCAAAGATGTTCTCTCCATCATCCAATGAATCTATACCCGCATCTCCACGCAGCTCTTCAACCTGGTCTCCTCTGACGACGCCACCGCCGCCGATCTATGGGCTTCTCTCCAGCAGTTGTTCCAGGACAACTCCGACGCGCGCATCAACGCTCAACACGGAGCTTCGCACGACCACCCAGGGAGACGCCCTAGTCACCGTCTTCTACCAGCGGATCAAGGCCATCGGGGACAAACTCCGAAAGCTTGGCGATCACGTCGACGACCATACCCTCATCAACGCCCTCCTCGTCGGCATCGGAGATCAGTTCGAGAAGCAGCAGTCCTTCATCCCCATAATGAAGCCCTACCCGACCTTCAAGGAGGTGCGTTTCCTCCTCTAGCAAGAAGATAAAAATCAAGCTCGCAAGGCACAATGAGCGCCGCACGTCTTCCACGCCACCGCCCCTGCCGCGACAGCCTCCCACGCAACCACCTCCTGCCGCACCAACCGCAGCCCCGACCCCGCCTCCTGGATGGCGCCCGAGCCCTAATTACAGGGGCAAGAACCCGATCTATAGGCCTCCCACGACGCGCCCCTCCGGCCCTGCACCCGCTTCGTCATCGACTGCTTCTTCGCCGCACGCGCCACCGTCCTGGCCTCCTCAGCCGGACCCTTGGACTGGCCTTGTGCAGGCTTGATCAATTCCATGGTCGGCCCCATCTCCTTATGGCGCCCCTCCTGCATACACAGGCGCATGGAGTCCCGGTCTTCGTCCAGCCACGGGCTCTCCCGGCCTCCTCGGCCCTCGGCCGCCGACTCACGTCTACACCGCGAATGCTACACCACCATTCGGCGTGTCCTACTACCACATGTGGGCCTCCTACTACACCATGCAAGATCCGTACGCGTACACCCAGCTACCACCCCTCCCATACGTCAACATGCCAGCTCCCGGCTCCTCTGCTCCTCCCCAGCAGCCGACCTGAGACCAAGCCGCCTTCATCAATGTCATGAACAACTTTATACTAAATAACGAAGGTACGGATTGGATTTTCGATTCTGGTGCATCCTCGCATATGTCTTCAAATATGAATTTGCTGTCAGCTTGTTTCCCCTCTGTTTTTTCCACAATCATTATTGGCGATGGCTCCACAATTCATGTCTCTTGCACCGGAAATTCCCATATCTCTTCATCTTATGCTAATTTTTGTCTACGTAATATTCTTGTTGTTCCTTTCTTAATCAAAAATCTTATTTCTGTTCGACAATTCTGTATTGACAACAAAGTTATTTTGGCTTTTGATCCTTTTGGTTTGTCTGTGAAGGATCTGAAAACGGGGGAGGTCCTCGCTCGGTACAATAGCACGGGCGATCTTTATCCACTTCATAGCGTGCCCACATCCACCCCCACGCCATGCTTGCATCCGTTGATTTATGGCATCGTCGTCTAGGCCATCCCAATAAAACCACTCTGTCGTCTCTGCTTCAAGATTTTTGTATACCTAGTTCTAGTTCCTCTCATAATCCCTCTATCTGTAATGCCTATCAATGCGGAAAACATGTTAGATTACCTTTTGGTACCTCAACTACTGTCAGTACTTTTCCATTTGAGCTTCTTTATTGTGATTTATGGACCTCTCCAGTTCCTAGTGTTTCTGGTTATGAATATTCTCTTGTAATACTGGATGACTACTCTCACTATATTTGGACTTTTCCTCTTCGTGCAAAATATGATGTGCATACAATTTTCATAAATTTTTGGCAGTATGTTCTTACTCACTTTGGCTTGCCTATTCGATTTATTCAATGTGATAACGGACGAGAATTTGACAACACTCAAAACCGCAGTTTCTTTCTTTCTCAAGGAATTCTTCTCCGTTTTTCATCTCCTTACACTTCTTCTCAAAACGGTAAAGCTGAATGTTCTCTTCGTTCTATAAATGACATTCTTCGCACTTTACTTTTGCAAGCCTCTCTTCCTTCTCGTTTTTGGGTTGAAGCTCTTCACACTGCCACATTACTCATCAGTGTTCGCCCCACCAAAACGTGTCCTCTTTATTCGCCCTTTCAATCTTTGTTTTTATCTCACCCAGACTATTCTTTCTTGCGTGTTTTTGGTTGCCTTTGTTTTCCAAACATTGCCTCTACAGCCTCCAATAAACTCGAACCACGTTCCCTGCCTTACATTCATCTTGGTATTTCTGATGATCACAAAGGATATCGTTGTTTTAATCCCTCTTCCGGTCGTGTTATTGTTTCTCGCCATGTTAGTTTTGATGAAAATACCTTTCCTTATGCTGCCACCAAACTCACTCCCCAAACCGAACCGCCAGTCCCTACCACCACCAAAACACCCTTCGTTCAACCCACTGTCGCCCCTGCCGCGACAGACTTTTGCCCCGTTTCTCTGCCGCGGCAAGATTTTCGCCGGTTTCTCTGCCGCGGCAGACTTTTCGCATGTTTCTCTGCCACGGCAGAACTTTCACCCGATTCTCTGCCACGGCAGGAACCTATCACCACCCCCACCAATTTCGTGTCCTCCCCTCGTAGCACCACTTCCCCTACCCCTACCACCGAACCATCTACCCCATCACCCGAACCACCAACACCTACTGTCGAGTCTTCCTCCACACCCTCATTACCACCTAATGTTGTTCCTACTCAACCACTTACAAATGATCACGTCATGTGCACTCGTGGCAAACGTGGCTTTCTTCTCCCTTCTAAACGTCTCAATCTCACAGCCACAACCACAATTTCCCCTGTACCCACATCCTACAAATGTGCTCTTCTTGATCCTTCTTGGTTTTCAGCTATGCGTGATGAATTTGATGCTCTTCAACAAAACAATACATGGATTCTCGTTCCCAAACCTTCTGGCATTAATGTTATTTCTGGCAAATGGTTTTTTTGACACAAATTTCATTCTGATGGCACTCTTGCTCGTTACAAAGCTCGCTGGGTTTGTCGTGGTTTTTCACAACAACATGGCATTGATTTTGATGAGACCTTCTCCCCTGTTGTCAAACCAAGCACTATTCACGTTGTTCTTAGTCTTGTCGTTTCTTCTTCATGTCCTATTCATCAACTTGATGTTAAAAATGCTTTTCTCCATGGTACTCTTAATGAAACTGTCTACTGTCATCAACCCTCTGGTTTTGAGGATCTCTCTTCTCCAAATCTTCTTTGTTTATTCAAAAAATCTCTTTATGGTCTCAAACAGGCTCCTCATGCCTGGTTTCAATGTTTTGCTACTTTCATTCAAACCATTGGCTTTATATCTTCTAAATCCGATTCTTCTCTATTCATTTTTTGCTCCTCCGAACATACTGCATATCTTCTCCTTTATGTTGATGTCATCGTTCTTACTGCCATCTCTGACTCTTTTCTCCAACATATTATTTCTTCTCTTCATCGTGAATTTTCCATGACTGATTTAGGGCCTCTTCATCATTTTCTTGGCATTAATGTTTCTCGCACAAAATCCTCTCTTTTTCTTTCTCAACGACAATATCTTTTGGATTTGCTTTCATAGGCTGGTATGTCCGATTTTCAACCTTCTCGCACTCCGGCCGACATAGGTTCCAAACTGTCGGCTGATGGTGATACTGTTTCCGATCCCACTTTTTACCGTAGCATCACTGGTGCTCTTTAGTAGGCCACTCTCACTCGTCCCGACATCTCTTATTCGGTTTAGCAAGCTTGTCTTTTCATGCATGATCCTCGTGCTTCTCACCTTGCTCATGTAAAACGGATTCTTCGATATTTAAAAGGAACTCTTGATCAGGGTCTTCTTCTAAACTCTTCTTCCCCTACAAGCTTGACAGTTTATTCTGATGCAGACTGGGCAGGTTGTCCAGATACTCGACGGTCCACATCCGGATTTTGCGTTTATTTAGGAGATAATCTTCTTTCTTGGTGTTCTAAAAGGCAGGTAACAGTTTTCAGGTCTTCTGCGAGGCTGAGTATAGGTCGGTTTCCCATGTCGTGGCAGAGGCGATGTGGCTGCATCAGCTACTCGTCGAGCTTCATCGACCCCTAGAGCGAGACACTATTGTTTATTGTGACAATATTACTGCAGTCTACATGGCAACCAATCCCGTTCAGCATCGGCGCACGAAGCATATTGAGATTGACATTCACTTTGTTCGTGAGAAGGTGGCTCTTGGCGAAGTTCGAGTTCTTCATGTTCCTACCAGTGCTCAATTTGCTGATATTTTTACTAAAGGACTCCCCACTTCATCGTTTACAGACATTCGCTCCAGTCTCAACATCGTTACTCCTGACGTTGAGACCGCGTGGGGATATTAGAGTATAGGTCGATGCGGCTAGGGCACCGGCCCCTCCCTATTCAAATTGTAACTCTATCTCTATTAGTCTTGGAGTCCAAGTCTGTTGTAATCTATATAAATAGCCCACCGTGGCTGAAATCAATACAAGTTATTATTCTCTCAAACTATCACGACGAGGGACTGTTGGACCCTTCCTTCTACAACGGAATTCCATATTTCATCCCCTACATGGTTCAAGTCGGTTATCCACTCCATCCCTGGCCACCTAGTGGACAAAACACTGCTTGTTGCCTAGAGGACCTGGTATGAGAGGAATGAGATTACCCACGACAAACCCCTTCCGTCTACTAAAGGTCCGCAGAGATTTCTATGCAGCTATGCAAACACCATTAGCTCCATCTCGGTTGTCTCAACTGGCCAGATGCTGAAAGGAAAGATGTTGTCTGTACCTCTTGTGGATGCTTCAGCTGCTGTTGTGAAGGAAGCACCAGAGAGTAACTATTGGGTCAAGCCCCCAGCTGGGTGGGTAAAACTAACGATTAACGGCTCGTTTAAAGAAGATAATGGATCTGCGGGCACTAGTATGGTCCTTCGTGACGACAGTGGTGCGGTAATTTTTTCAGCGTGCCGTTCTCTATTGGACTGGGAAGATGCTTATGAAGCAGAACTAATGGCCTACAGGGAAGGCCTTGATTATGCTCTTCATCAGTCCAACTTACCTATTATTGTGGAATCTGATTGTGCACAGCTGGTGTCGTGGTATTGCCTACGAGTACGCCATGGAGGGGTCCTCACAGTGCGTGTTTAGAGACGTGGGATAAGGCGGACGGTTGACGGGTACGAGGTTACACAGCTTATCCAGGTTCAGATCCCACAACGGTGGCGGAATCCTACTCCTGCTATAAATCATTATAATGGCAATACGCCGAGTTACAGAGATAGGTTCGCTGTGCGAGGTTGTATGAGATTATTGCCCTAAAGGCTCCCATAGGCCCGACTTATATAGTCGCCAGGTCCTAGGGTTACAGGGAAAAGTCCTAGCCGGACAGGTTACAGAGTCCTACACCGTCTATCACTAGTCTTGTGTATCTTGTACTCCAAGGCTCCGGGTACGCTGGTGACTCCACCGTAGCCTTCCTTTATCCGGCATGGGCCTCCCTTCTGGATCCACCTAACTGGGCCGCCCAACAGGCCACAAGCCATGCTACCGACTATGGGTCACTCGGGTTAGTCGGATAAGAGACATGCTCTGAGGATACCCATATAGCATATCCCCAACAGCTGGTCTCGGCTGTTCTATCAAAAGATCGTGATCGTTCTGCCTATCTGCATACTGTTTCGGAGATTCAAAGTTTGGTTAGAGGTAATAGAAAGTGTTGTTTTGTAAAAGTAGGCCATAGTCAGGTGAGAATTAGCCACCGCTTTGCTAATTGGGCAAAGACAGAGAACATAACTAGATTTTAGTTTAGGTCGGGTCATGATATTATCGTTCAGGAGCGACTTCCTGTAATTCTTGCTGATTAATAAAAGATCTGGTTTTACCTGGAAAAAAAGTTTAGATACCGAAAACGAGGGGCACCACTTCCTTCCGGACGGAGGGAGTGACTCTTTCCTTGTTAGAAGGCGGCGAATGCGATGCTTCATGTCCTTCTCGTGGGTTTCGACGATCACCAATTGACGCATCGTGTTCTCGTGCACGGCATTTGGCAATGGCCGGCGTCCGTTGCTCCTCTAGCTGGAACAACGGCGTCTTTTGCTTATGAGTTATATATTCCCTCTGACTCATATTAATTGACTTCGATTTGTCAAAAATTTAATGAATCTAAACACTATTTAGTATATAGATTTATCTAAAATTTGACAAATCAAAGTCAATTAATATGGACCTGAGGGAGTATATGTTTCCTCGTGTGGAGATGGATTCGGACGGCGATTACGGCCACGAAAGCCAGCGCAAGTCAGAGACCAGCTAATTAATCCCTCCCCAGCACCGTACGACGTCACCTGATGCCGGGCCATTTCACACGGACTTGCAGCTGTAAGGCCAACTCCAGCTGGCCCTCACCATTTTGGACATCGATTTTGTCGGACGGGCTGTCCGGGCTTAGCTCGGTTGCCGTGGCCTATGTCCTAACGGCCACTTCCCCGAAAAAAAAAATACACGAAAAAAGATGAGACCCAAAATAATTAAAAATATTAAATAAATAAGTTCTTATCCTGGGTCACCTATTCACAAAATATACAGAAAAACTCCCAATATTATGGGGTGCCTTGGTGTGGTAGGGAGGCGAGGCGGCAGGCGTTGGTGCTGGCCGGCCGACGCCCTGGTCCTGTGGCTGCGTGTCGCCTACTCCTCGTCGTCATCGGTGGCGAGGTCGATGAAGACCTTCGGCGGGGGACACGCGCCGCCCTGGGTCGGAGCGGGAGGCGGTGCCGGGAGCGTGGGCGGCGATGGGAGCGCGGGGGGCATCTGAGTCTGCGCGGCCACCCAAGACTCGTGCATCGCGGTCACACGGACTTGCAGCTGTAACTCTTAATTGTTGTAAACAGTATCCAAGCTCAGTCTAGGTGCTTATAGAGGTAGGATGTGTCAAGCTTCATGCAATAGCCAACGCAACCAAAAGTCCGAACTGATGGAAATGGCTAGTGCAATCCACTTATACACTTCAACACCCCCTCTCACGTGTGACGGGGAGAAGTCAACACGTGCAACCGGAAGAGAGCGACGGCGCTTCAACACCCCCTCTCACGTGTGACGGGGAGAAGTCAACACGTGCAACCGGAAGAGAGCGACGGCGCGCGAAACTCACGTATGACTCAAGAGGCCTATACGTGGACACAGAGGGGTCAACAGCAATTTTAGGATAAATTGCGAAAGCCAGGACTCGAACTCGAGACCTTAGGCTCTGATACCATGTCAAGCTTCATGCAATAGTCAACGCAACCAAAAGTCCGAACTGATGGAAAGGACTAGTGCAATCCACTTATACACTTCAACAGGATGTGCGTGTGTGCGGTCATAGGGATGGGTGTATGTACGTGGTGTTGTGAGTGTCTTCAATTGTACCGTGTTTTTCAAAAAACTCTTACATATTTTTTTTTTCATTTTTTGGAAATTTTGTCGCCGGTGGTAATTACCTAGCTAGTTTTTTTTTTCCATATCTGTTTGGGCGTTCATTTCTTCATGATAATGCTATATCTGAGTTACATCAGTCCGAAATTAGAAACAAAAGGTCGTATGCTTATATTCTCTTATTTCTTTTTTTATGCGATGATGAGTCCGCGAGCGTGGCGAGTATACGATGACGAGTCCCCGAGTGTGACGAGTTCGCGACGGCGAGTCCGTGAGCATGGCGAATATGCGGAGCGAATTCACGACGGCGAGTACGCGAGAGCGAATTCACGATGGCGAGTCCGCGAGCGTGATGCGTCCGCAATGGCAAGTACACAAGAGCGAGTCCGCCGGGGCGAGTCCACGATGGCGAGTCCCCGAGTGTGGCGAGTCCACGATGGCGAGTACGCAAGACCGAGTCCGCGAGGGCGAGTCCGCGATCCTTGCGAGTCTGCGATGGCGAGTCCCCGAGCATGGCGTGTCCGTGATGGTGAGTCCGCGAGCGTGGTGAATCCACGAGCAAGGCGAGTACGCGAGAGCGAGCCCGCGATGGCAAGTCCCCGAGCATGGAGAGTCCGCGTGCGTGGCGAGTCCACGTATACATCACGACAATCACATAGGCACAATGACTCAAGAGCAATGTCGCACTCGAGGGACAATGTTGTTGTCGAGCCCCGAGCCGAACAACTGAGAATTTGATGAGTCGTCCGCCGATTGGAGTTGACTTGCTTTATGCTTAGCTCAGCAATATGCCTAGGACTAGTCCTCGAGACTCGGGTTGGCTTGTAAAGGCAACTTGAGGCTCTTTAGAGATGCATATTCTGAAAATAGTAGTGGTTGTTGCCGAGCATGGCCAGTGGCGAGTCCCCAGTGTTGCGAGTGGAGAGCTTGACAAATCACTGAGCGTGGTGAGCCCGCGTTGAGCGAGTCCACGAGGGGAGAGTCCCCGAGCGTGGCGAGTCTGCGTTGAGCGAGTCCACGAGGGGAGAGTCATCAAACGCTGCGAGTCCGCGAGGGGATAGTCCCTGTTGAGCGAGTCCACGAAAGGAGAGTCCTCGAGCGTGGTGAGTCCGCGAGGGGAGATTCCCCGAGTGTGGAGAGTCCGTGTGGGACGAGTCCGTGAGGGGAGAGTCCTCGAGCATGGCGAGTCGCTCATTCAATGTTGACAGAGTTTGATTGCGTTGTTTTTGTTAGGCAAGTCTCTCGTCTTGGCCCGGGGGCCATTAGAGGCCTGCGCCATGTTGGTTCAGCACTATTAAGGCTTGCTTCAAGCCCAACACTATTCATAAAGCCCGTGGTCGACCACCCATCATAAGCCCATTCGCAAGAAGGTCTGTTATTATTTTGACCTTTTACTGTTGGAGCCTACGAGACGCGGGCCATCCACTAACGACCCTCATGTGAGAAAGTTCATTATTGTTCTGGCCAGCTACTATTTTGGCCTTTCACTGTCTAGGCCTCTTATTGTTCAAGCCTTTCACTGTTCAAGCCATAAGGATGTAGGCTTTTTACCGCTTTGTTGTCTGATTCTGGCCATTTACTGTTCTGCATTTTTTGCCCGTGCAACCAATTACTATTCCACCCTTTTACTATTCATTGAGCCTGTCCATGGTGTCCCTTTCGGCCTTTTGCATGCAATGCCCATTACTGTTACGGTCATTTACTGTTTCGGCCTTTTTGAGGCCCACGCCAATCACAACAATTTAAAAGGTGTGTATGGACCGTCAGTGAGCACCATTAATTGTTCATCGCCGGTCCAGTACATTAGGGTGCAATACCAAAGCCCAATCGGCCTAGTTATGATACCGCCTACCGCTAGGTGGGGATAATGTCAACTAAATGTCTACATGGCCTATCGATTTACCTAGATATTACATCACCCACAAACTTCTTAAAATTATTACATATCAACAACAAACTGAAGGGGTAAGAAAATATAGCATTTCAGTTGCCAATCGAGATTAAGCCCACGGGTAGTAGAGTCCATAGTTTGCTTTCTCAATCTATCAACAACACCCCCCTTTGAGTGTGACAGCTATACCGAAAAACCACCTTGAGATATGATCTTGCAGCCTTCTTTTTGATGACCATAGCAATAATTGCAGTCTAAAACTAATTAATAATAAGTTAACACAACAAACAAGAAAAATAAACAACCATCATCATTATAAAAGAATTTGAAACTACCCATTTGGACTGGAGTTTACTATAGGTCTATGGTTTAATTAAACAAAACAGAACAAGCAAGCAAGCATAACAAGTGTGTCTTTCGAGAAACGAGCAACCAAACAGTGTGTGCGTATGGCTTTGAATTTCAGCAAATATGATCTAGCCAGGTCATTTCAGCAAATACGGAAGCAGGTGCATAGCCTGAAATGGACGAGACGTTTGGTGACTCAGAATTATCGGTGAACCACCAAATAGGATGCAGTTATTGTCGTACCAAATAAATTAAGTTTTACTTTCTTCAAAAAAAATACTTTTAATTTCTTCAATCCATGATGTGGACTTGGTTGCAGACTTTGTTGATAAGTGCGATTACTCGTGAGCTACAACAGCGAGGGACTTAGGCGAGATCATGGGTTCAACCACACGAAGTGGTTGGAGTTGGGCGATCTAAGCAGACAGGGACAAACAAGGATAAAAGTCGCTCCACGTGGCAGCGGTGTAGATCGGGGTGTGGAGAAACATTAGTCCCGGCTCATAGCACAAATCGAGACTATATGAGCTCTGTCGAGGCAGCGGCTAGCTGTGCGGCAGAGTTTTGGGAAGGTTTTCTGTCATGGTAGAGAAAGAAGAGCGAGGTTTGGCATTTGTGATGTGCAATGAAGGAACCTTTACAAAACATCATCATGAATATAGAGATCGAAAAGTGACATCTTTCTTCGTGCTTTGGTCGAACATATTACATACAGTACACATTCATGCATATATACAATATAATTTCTCTTACACGATCCCTATCCTATAAATATAAATTCTCGATGGTATTCTTCGGTTAGATCTATGGCCTCCTTAACTAAGAATCCCGTCAATTTCTCTTCAATAGCTCGTATGTGATCCTGGTCGATACCATCCCGCATACGTTCGATTTAATTTAAAGAAAGGGATCAATATATATGAATGAAACTCAACACAATTGATGGTAATAAAGTAAGATTATGAATATTATTGACGTACAACAACTGATTTCGTAAATCTGTTAATCTCATAAGTCGTCTAGCGAATGAATTCGCAAATGTAGTTTCCACATAAATTGTTCCCGTCTTCCTGCCTCAAACACTTCACGAGAATAGAGTTTAATCAAAATAATAATCAAGCATGGTAATGGTATTGAAACAAGTATCAAAGAGATGCGCGGACAATTGAAGCTGGGCATAAATTGTTCTCGTCTTTCTTCATCTTCTTCTTCATTGTCTTTCACCATAACCCCTCTTTCTTCGTGCTTGGTCCAGGTGGGTGTGAAGAATTCTCGAGGAAGAGTAATCCCTCTAATTTCGACAGTTGACACATGGACAACACATAAAACATTTACTTTTGACTGCCTCAATCACACCGATAAAATTATGAAGGCCCGCAATAAACTCGCTAGTGCGTCGGTCACCGTACATTCATTGCCGGCTCATCTATATTATATAATTAAGTTTATGAAAAACCATTACAGAACATCTAGATAAATGACCACTGTACATCGACACTGCATTGTATCAATGACAGATAAAAGGATTAAGTTGCATGATAACCTCGATCGAGGAGCAAAGTGTAACACCCTCAGAATCGGACCTATGCAAGTTTTAGCGAAACCCGCCAAACCCGCATAGAAACGATTCAAAGGTGCCCACCAGGCACTTTCGTGCGGGTGGAAAACGAAGTAATAACATTACTCAACAGTCCTCGATGGGACCCACAGAACAGATATATACAACAGCGACTCAAAGAGTCAAGAATACAAATATAATATACAAAGATCCAAATCACCTTGAAAACGATAGAGCGTCCAGCTACGGACAAGATGCAAATGGGGCTAAGAGCCCTGAAGAATAACCAATGGCGTCCATAACCCTGCCCAGGCCAAGCCGGAAGGGTAACCCTGCTAACGACGTCGATCTCAAAACCTGCTTAAACAAAAGGGGTGCCGACAAAGGGCAAAGGAAAAAGAGGAGCGTCAGTACTGAGGCCAGTACACGGAGAGGCTAGAATTCGGCGGTCCTCGCCTACATAGGTATGGTGGACTGAAGCGGCAGCGGCAGCATGCACTAAACAACCTATAGAGACTCGATACAACTGGCGGCAATCAGAGAGGGGTAAGAAAGACCTATTCGGAACCAACCTGATACTACCACCAACCAAACCCATCCTGGCGTTTCCCCCTCGAGACCAAACGAGGAAGTCAACCGAGGAACTCACACAGTTGGCAGTTTTATTTATTCAGTTATCGTTGCAGTAATTACTAGTCAGGTATAGATAATCATCCTGATAAAGTAAGCAGTAGGCACTTTTAGTTAACCATTCCGTGATAGTTGCAACACTTACTAGTCAGATACAGATAGCATGAGATAACCCAAAACCCAGCAGTTGTTGGTACTTTTATTCAGCCATTCCGTTGTAGTTGCAATATTTACTAGTCAGATACAACTGTCGCAAGCGACACTCCAAACAAGCAATTGTGGGCAGCATTAATTAGCCATTCTATTATAGTGAAGCTGATTACTAGTCATTATAAAGTCAAATTTATAACAGTAAACTTTAGTTATGCTTGTCTATGGTCGAGATACTGTGCTCCAAGTCGTCCATAACCGCGGACACGGCTTTCAGAAAGTTTTAACCCGGCCGGGGTGCACAAATAAAAACACACACACGATCAACCTCGGAAAAACCAAATCAAAACCCAACGAGGTCTTCACGACAGAGCAATCACAAGATTCAGAAATATTTCAGGGGGCCACCCCATTGAGTAGAACCGCAACGAAGTAAGCAAGCTTCGAGACGGACTCAAGGTTTGCGACAATGGCTGTAAACGACTGGGAACCCGAAAGTGTGGCTGGGCTTGTCGATACCGCGAAAACATTCCGCTTACCTAAACAGTACAGTGTGCTCCTCGCACAATCATAAATAAAGCAGTAGCATGGCATAAGTACAGGATAGTAAATAAAACCTCAAACTAGTTTGTGGCCCCAAGAAATAAGACGGAATCAAGCTCTGGCTAAGGGGGGCCCATAATTCCCCATATGTGGATAGCGCGATAAATCAAGGAACAGGTATCAAGTACTCGGGGTCCTACGGGACACAAGTGGGCGTTCGGAAACCAAATATTTTCTATCACCCACCGATGCCTCTGCTTATTTCAATTTTAGTTGTTAAACAGAAATTAAAGTGAACGATAAGTAAAACTATGATCATCTCCATCATCAACATGCGGCAATACATCAACAACTGTGGCATTTGACGACACGCAACATCACTTGAGCCAGCGACTACGACGCGCAAGTCCAACTATCTACCAAACAACAGGTAATAGGGTGTGTCCAAGGCAATATAGGGCTGCAAGGGATATCACGGGTACGAAAACTAGAGCATCGCAACTCAGATAGCAATAGATCAACAGGAGGGAATAAATACTATAAAAGTAAGATAGGTAGAAAGGGGGAGATGCTCGCCTGAAAACATGGTCGAAAGGTTCAACCGAAGATCGGGTCGACACTCGCATCAACTCAACGGCCTTATCCGCGAAGAACAAAACACTAGAAGAAACACCGGATGCAATATTTAATACTACGGCAAAAGATCGGGCATGATGCATGTATGATGCATGGCATGGCAAAGTGTGATGCAATTAGGTCAGATTAAGCGGAACCAGGGTCCCGACATATTTAGGTGGTTCATGTTATTTAGATTCCCCGCAATTTAAATGTTGTTTTAACATGGCAGAAGATAGTACCGGGTTCGCTACACCAATTTAAATGAGGCCGATATGAGACTAGATTTGCCCGCATATGGGCCCCATATTTAATTATTAGGTGAATCGGCATAAGGCCCCCAAACCACAGATATGCATGCGAGTATGACAATTCAATATGCAACAAGTTGTTATTATGTTATAAAATAGGGTTTCGGGAAGGGGTTCACACATTAGGGATCTCGACGATCTTGGGTTCTAGGGGTCGGGGTCGGTCTCAGGGTCCAGGGTTCGACGGAAACGTTCTCGGAAAACAGAGGTAGGTCTTGGCGCATCCGGGAAGCCGGACTTGGTTCGGCGTCGGGGGCGCATCGGACCCGCCCGGGTCGGTGTCGTGCTTGTCGTTGTGAAGATCTTGTCGGGTCCGCGCTTTGGATTCCGTGGGGCGATCTTGCCGTTCCGTGTGGGCGTTCTCGAGGTCGATGGCGAACTTGTCCGGTACCAGGGTTTGGTAGGCGAACTTGTCGGATCCTTGCCGAAGACCAAGGCGATGCGGTACAGAGACCTTCGACCTCATCGGCATCTCCTTCTTCGGTCGCTTGCGATGGGCTTGGTTTGGGCCTTGGCGTCCATGAAGGGGACCTTGGTGCTCCGTGTAGAAGATCGGGTTGGTCCGCTGTCGTTGGCGTTGTGGTACTTTTTGGGGCACCGATCCGGCAAAACACCGAGAGCTGGGATACAAGAGAAACTCCTGCAGCAGGGCCAAACAAACATACTCATCTGAGGACAAGTAGGCGATCTTGGGGCCTGCAAGGCTAGGGAAACTCGCACGCGCGGCCCAGACAAAGGGACCAGGACGCCGGCGACACGATGAAACAGAGAGAGGCGGGGCGCTGACGGAGGGGCGCCGGCGAGGTCGGACCGGGAGGAGGGAGGCGCGGGCGCGGCCGATGCAGGCGCTGGGGCGGCGGAACTCGGGCCGGCGGGGCGGAGGCGGGAGACTCGTGCGCGGCGGAGGCCGGAGGACGCGCCGGAGAGGGGCCGCGACCGGCGGGGCTCGAGCCGGAGGCGGCGCGGAACTTGGCGGCCGCGGGGTTGGAGCAGGCGGCGAGCGCGCGGAGGCGGCCAGGGAGCGGCGGCGGCGCGCGCGCTGCGAGGGGGAGGACGGCGAGGGCGAGCGAAGGAGGGAGGTGGGGGCGCGGCGGCGCGAGCTTGTGCGGCCGGCGGGCGAGCTCAGAGGGGCGCGCGGGGAGGCGCTGTGGCAGAAGCCAGGGGCGGGCCGCGGGCGGAGGTCTGAGCGGAGGGGGCGGCGCCGGAGCTTGGAGGCGGTCGGGGCGAGCATCTCCGGCGGCGCGGGAGGGAGGCACGCGTGAGAGACGCGGGGCGTCAGGCGGGTCCCGCGGTGGGGCCGGGGAGAGGCGTGTGGAGGGCGCGTGCTGGCGTGTGGGAGGCGTGTGCAGGGGGTGTGCAGGCGTGTGGGAGGGGTGTGCAGGGGTGTGTCCACGTGGCGAAGTGGGCTGCGGGCCCAGGGGGTCAGCGGCGGTGGGGGAATGGGTGGGCAGGCGACCAGGTGGCACGGGGGTGTGGCCAGATGCCACGGTGGCAGCATGCGGGGCGCGTGTGTGCTGGGAAGTGGGGGGTGAGGGGGGAGAGAAAGGTAGGGAGAGAGAGATGGGGGTGAGGTGGCAGCTTCTTAGTGGTGGGGGTGTGGGGAGAGGTGAGGTGGCGGGCTGCTATTGGGTGGGGTGATGTGGAGGGGAGAGGTGGGTAGATTAACTGGTAGCTGTAGGATTTGTCTGGGGTGTTCAGGTGGACCGATTTAAAATCCTGGGGGTGGTCGTTCGGGTCGAACCGGCCCGTTCGACTGCCCCCGCTAAAATAATTTAACTTTTTATTTGTTTTAAACGGGCCGTGTGCAAACCAATAGCGGTCAAAAATAATTAATCCGGAGAACCGGGCTTGCGTTTGAATTAAGATGGAGCGTTCGGAAAACAAATCGGGCGTTGCGAAATAGTTTTATGCAAACAATGCATGATGATGACGATGTAATGCACAAATTCAACGCGATTTTCTAGTAGTGGTTTTTGCGGGATGCCACACAAAGAAAGAGGAGAAAGTTTAAGTGTGGCTTAGGCACTTCATATCATGTTTGTTTTGTGTGAACTCAACTGGCATCATGCTCTCACGCATTTCATCGAGCACATCTTGTGCATAGAGTGGAAAAACTAAGAAACATACACCACTTGTGCATGAGAGGAAAAAACAAACCAGCTCACACAAGCATGTGGAGCTGGGGTGCTATATAGACATCATGGATCTTTAGTCCCGGTTCCTACAAAAAAAACCGGTACTAAATATCTGCGCCAGCGGACACAACTGGCTAGACCCTTTTAGTCCAGGTTCCTGCCCCCGAATCGGGACTAAAGGGCCCTCATGAACTGGGACTGATCGTCGCCCTGCCCCATGCGTCGTCCTGGCCTTACGAACCGGGACTAATGTGAGTCTTAGTCCCGGTTCGTGAAGGAACCGAGACTGATCGCTCGGGGTGGCATCGACAGAAGCCTTGTTTTCTGCTAGCGGCACTCACACATGCTATCAGCTCTGTGCAGACGGGGCCATTGGCCGTGATACAAATATATAGCGGAAACAGGTTATATACCTAGACATTTTATATCTGTTGCAATGTACGGACATGTTTCCTACTCTGGACTCTGAGTCCGAGCGAGGACTCTCAATGCATTGCTAAGACGGTAGATTTCAGGTCTCCTCCAGTTGCACGTCTCAGGAAGATAAGGTATCTTTCGTGTAAATAAACACTAGCTAAATACCCGTGCGTCGCTACGACATAAAAACACATGATTATCTTATAACAAATTGTTAAAACAATCCAATCAAACCACTCATTTCCCGATAGCCATCTACCTTGCCCATCAAGATTGTCTAAGCGATGGCGACCAGGTTGATTGGATTCCATTACCGACGGCGATGGTGCTTCCAGTCGAGATAGATGGTGGTAGATAAATTCTCGGTTGACAAGGTGGGGAGGGAGGGTGACACAAATCCCCCAGCCAACAAGGTCGAGTGACAAGTCGGACAAGCTCGTTTAGGTGGGACCAGTCGGAGGACGAGAGCCCGACAAGGCCAATTGAGTTGCAATAACACTACACCTACGGACTGAATAGGCCACGGACTCCCTACGGACTGACGTGCAGTTTGTTGGTTGGCCGAGACTTTGTTCCTTCCTGAAAAATCGGATCACGTTTTTTTATTTCTGCCTTGCTTGCAGTGCTGGTTACTGAGTCCGTAAGCAAATTCTGTAGAACCCGTCCGTAGGTGTAGTGTTACTCGTTGAGTTGTGTGGTCAATCTTCGATGGCTAGAGTCAGGCGACGCGAGATGGGTAGCTGGATCAAGCTTAGACAACGAGATTTGGCACCAGGATGGGTGGCATGGCCCACGGATGGATCAGGGGCTGCGGCGGTGAACGCTGTAGAATAGGGATGCGTGTGGCTTGCCACCTGTTCATGCGAAAAGGTTATAGGTTGTAGGTTTCGGATAAGCTCAGAAGTAGAAGAAGATTTCGAAAAATCTTAAACTTTAGATATTTATTGTTCCGTAACTAATGCACCTGTATCTTTAGACGGTCTAACTAATTCACCGATGTATAAAATAGTGGTCGTATTAATGAAGTTGAAGAATTATATTGTTCGGAATTTTATTATTCTCTACACCTCTAGTTTGCGCAAATCATCCAATAGCAAATACTAGTACAAAATAAGAGTAAAAATCTTTTACCGGATGGAGACAGAATTTAGTCAACACGATTAAATCAGCGACTATAGTCTGGGCAGGATGCACTGCTTACTGCTTGATTGCACCAAGCGATCCGGACTGGGAGTTGGAGAGGTCGTCGATCGGTTCTTTTTAGGCTACTGATTTTCCTTTACGGAACTCAGATTGACGCAGCTAGCTGGTTTTTATGAAGGATCGGGATAAAGTCTGATCGGGAGACTGGTTTGACGCTGCTGGTCTTTATTACGGAATCTGGTTGGAGTCTGATCGAGAGACTGTTTTTTTCCACCGGGAGGACGTACCACGGAGGAAGAAATTAATACAGTAGTACTATATAAGTATAGATAGACAGATACGGTAGGTAGTTCATCGGGTGTATTACATTGCAGTCGTCGATCGAGTAGTCAGCTCTTTTTCGATCGAATCGAGATCGAGCGTAGCATCATCGGAAATCACGGTATGTGTTTGATGTTCGTTAATTGCTCGATCATCAGCTCTGGATTTTGTTTTTTCTCGGCCATGTTAGTTAATTAATTTGTCCGGCGACGGATCATCATCAAACCAGCGGGAGATGGCTGCAGCGGAACGTAGTACCTTCTTCTTCCTCCTCCTCCTGGCGCTGCTTTTGCTCGTATTCCCAGGGGCGGGGGCCGCTCGATCTGCGCCTGCCGATGGTCACCAAGGGAATATCTACAGCGTCATGGATTTCCATGCTGCTGGGGATGGCAACACGGACGATGCAAAGGTAGTAAATTTAAACCTGATCTATGACATGATTCTGTGACTTCACCATCACAGCACATTGCTGATCTATCAGAAAATCTTCTACGTAGTACTTATCTGTCGTCCATCTTCTTCTTCTTGTCTGTGAAAATTAAAGGCGTTTGCGGCGACATGGAAAGCAGCTTGCGGTGACGACAGCGGCCGTCCGACCATGGTGATCCCTGGAGGAAAGACGTTCCTGCTGAGCAAGATCAGCTTCAACGGAACCTGCAGGTCGCCGATGACCGTGCAGCTGGACGGGGTCATCGTGGCGCCAAACAACACTGCTTGGACGACGCCGCCAGCAGACTTCCTGACCTTCTACCGCGTCGACAACCTGACGGTGCACGGCAGCGGGCAGATCGACGGCCGAGGCCCCATCTGGTGGGAGTGCTTCAACCAGAAGAGATGCACGGTCCGTCCAATTGTAAGTACACAACAACACATCTCTTCTTCATCACTTCCAATTAATTGTAAGGAAACTCGATGCTCAGTCTTATATAGTACTATTATTATTATTTGTAAATCCTCCACCAGTTGCTGGCATTCGTATTCTGCGACAATCTATCGGTGAGGAACATACACCTCAAGGACAGCCCGGACAAGCACATGACCCTGCTAGGGTGCAGCCAGGTGCGCGTGAACAATGTCTCCGTTACGGCGCCACGCAACAGCCCCAACACCGACGGGATCAACATGGCCAGATCCCACTACGTCTATATCTCATCTTGCACTTTCCAAACAGGTATATATATATATAGCCCCGGCCCTAAATAAATCCATTAATTGTTCAAATTGCGTGGTGTTTTTGGAATAATAATGCTATATACTGACATTTTGCATCGAATGCAGGAGATGATTGTATATCGATTCTATCAAACACCACTGATGTTAAGATAACTGACATCAAGTGCGGGCCTGGTCATGGAATCAGGTACGTGGTCGATGCATATATATGCAGTACCCGTGAATACTGATCAACTTAATTACCTACTCTCTCTAGCAGTAGCAGTAAAAGACAGCAGCATTCAGCTAATTAAGAACCTTTCTTTTTTCTCATCTTATGTACTAGTGTGGGAAGCCTTGGAGGCGATAGTTCGCCAGCGCTGGTGGAAAGGATTACAGTATCCAACTGCAGCTTCTTTAAAACTATGACTGGTGTGAGGATCAAATCGTGGCAGGTACCAACTAAAACAGCATGCATCAGCTAGCGTGCCTTGCAATGTAGTATTCAGAGTTATTTACTGATGGTTGTGTACCTTGGAGGCATGCATATCTAGCAATGTTATTCCGCTAATGTATAGAGAGTATGACGATAGATGTTAATTGGATGATGCAGGGAGGGAGTGGCAAAGCAGAAGGTTTCCTATTCGAGAACCTCAACATGACTAAAGTCCAACATCCAATTTACATTGACCAGTTCTATTGTCCCAAGGGAAACTGTCCGACAAAGGTGTGACATCTATACTCAACTCATCACCACATTCATGAGATATGCGTCCCTAGCTAAGGTCATCAATGGTTAAAACTTATACGGCGGGTGCTACTTTGTTTGCAGGATGGTGGTGTGGCCATATCGGACGCCAGGTTCGTCAACATCCAGGGGACATCGTCCAACCCGGAGGCCATCAAGATCCTGTGCAGCGAGAGCGTGCAGTGCCGCGGCATCTATCTCGACAACGTTAACCTCTCGTGTTCTGGGCATCACTCCTCCACACGAGCCACTATTCTAAATGCCTACGGAAGCATTGTGGGCAAGGTGAACCCGAAAGTACGGTTCTCGTCGGATCAATAGATTAGTGCTAGCTAGCTCTCCGTTGTTGACATGCAGAATTAATACCTCTAGACTAGATAGAGAGAGGAGCAGGACAATGCGTGCTACCTTATTAGTAGATGATGATCCAGTGTGCTATATATGATGTGTGAGGAGTAGAGTACCACTTTAATTAGGTTGATTCTATTGACAGTTAATATCTTATCTTTTATTGACTAGTAGCAGTAAATTTTCCTTTTAATGCATGTGAACTTTTTTTTTTCGCGAACATCCTTCTGGAATTTTTAGTCTTGACTGAAGTGAACTGTCAAATATAACAAGAAACCCCTGTCGCGTTCGAGGTAAACTTTGTTTTCACAAAAGAGTGAACTTTTTTTTAATGCTTCTGAACTTTTTTTTGGGGATAAATGAGTGAACTGTTTTTTTCAAAAGCTTTGTGAACTTTGTTTTTTATTGAGTGGGATGGCGTGCTGGGAAGGGAGGAGGCGGGTGGCTCGGAACCGGGGCGGCGCCCTAGGGAGGAAGGAGGCGCCGACGTCAGGGGGGAACCGGGACGGCGCACTGGGGGAGGGAGGAAGCGCGGGAGGGGCCGGGGCGGCGCACTGGGGGCAGGAGGCGTCAATAGCGTGGCCGGGGCGGCGTACTAGGGGAGGAAGGAGGCACGGGCAGGGCTGAGGCGGCGCGCTGGGGAGGAAGGGTCCGCGTGGTATAGGGACAGTGAAGAAGGTAGTTAAGGTGGAAGGGTTCGTGTTTATGCTATATAGGAAATCTTTTAAAAGGTTTCTATATATAGCCTACTACCATTAGAATATATAAGATTCAAAACGGATGCCAACAGACGGTCTAGATCACTTGTACCCGGCCACAAGAGGCGCTTGCGGAAGTAGGGCTTAAGCCTTACTTTAATTTAATTTCGCTTTCTAAATTTCCCGTGTGAAATCATGGTGGTGGATGGGTTCTGACTGACGGGCGAGCGTGGATTACCACAAAGCACCGGCCGGCGGAGAATATTTCGCACACAACCCAGCTAGCTAGCTAGTCAGAGACCAGCATGCATCGATCGTGTCATGTCAGTCAGACTCCTCTCTCTTTTTTTTGACCTTGTCTCGGACGTCTGCTCTTCTTTTTCTCCAGACTCGTTCTGTGATTGCGGCCATGCACGGAATGGAATGAGATGCTGCTGCACATATACGGCCTAGCTAGCGGTGAACGTGCGGTGTGTGTGTGGTTGCCGTCTCATGCATCATGCATGGCATGCAATGGCGTCCGTCCGTTGCTATCGAATGTATATATGTTTTCTACTGTACTTATATGATTCCTCTTATCGTGAATAATAAGTACGACCATAAACTACTCCCTTCTTTTAGAAATATAAGATAATTTTAGCTTTGTGAAATGAATGTATCTAGACCTTTTTTAGTAAATAGGTTCACTCTGAACCTCTCGACGAATATATACACTAAAAGACGTCGTCTACATACGATTCGATTCACAAAGCTAAAATATCTTATATTTCTAAACGGAGGGAGTATAACTCAACGGCGCACGTTTCATCACGCCTTCATTAGTTATAGGAAGAAAGGCTTTCAAGGCCTATCCTATACGAGGAGATCAGGATCCAAGGAGAAGAAATTATCTGATCTATACGGTGAAATCCCAACCTTCTAGAAATTCAGATTTACTACATATGCAAAACCCTAATTCAAAAGGATCTTCGTTGGTTTTCAGATTCTTTTCTAAAACCTTTTTCTATGAAAGGCTTTTACAATATAAACATACAGTATTTTATATTTTGTTAGGCGGGAAAATTAAAGGATATCTAATGTCCTAACAATAATAATTTGGAATTTGTCCTGAACTCTAAACCTTATATTTATTTCAATTTCCCCATGGCGCGCGATTTCACAGCTTAATTGCAAAAAGAAAGGCTTTCATGTGCCCTTTCTATACGAGGAGATCATGATCCTGGGAAAAGAAATTATATGATTTATACGGCAACATATCATCGTGCAAAACTCTAATTCAGAAGGATCTATGTTGGTTTTCAAATTGTTTTATAAAACCTATTTTTTATAAAGGATTTTGCAACAAACACATATTTTATATTTTGTTGTGCATGAAAAGCATGGAGGCCTCTCTGTCACTCCGTCGCGGCACTCTTCGACTCTCCCCTGCCAAGTGGTTTCGTCCCCGGCGGTGGTGTGGCCGGCCGCGGCGTCGAGTGCGTCATCGTCCCCGGTGGAGAAGGACTTGATTGCTGTTTTCATGTTTTATCTAAGGTCCTTTTAGCAAAATACCAGGGCTTATCTGTAATGTTTGTATCTTTTGTAGCCCTAAATGTAATTGTACCCACCACTTAATGAATTTGCAGCGCTGGACCCCTTCTGGGTCCTTCCCTTTGTTCAAAAAAAAGGAACCATGAGACAAAATTTGTAAAGGTACACGATGGGATATTAATTTAATTTCGGTTCCATGGGTTTTCATTTTTCTCCCGGTGAAACAAGAACAAAGTCAGCATATAGGGAGTGGGCATCTTCTTTTCTGTTCATTTTCAGCGTTTTTCTTGTCTCGAGGCATGCTTGAGATTTTGTTTTACTTTTTTATATGTTTTGTACAAATTTTGGCTATGAATACCGATGAGGGTCCCAGTGATGTCTCCGACGAAATTTTCTTTTGCTACATTGATATATTTTTTCGCTACAATTGTTCACCAATTTTGCTACATTAGGACAACGTTTTTGCTATGAGGTCTCCAGGGAGATCTTCCGGTGAAAGTTGGCGAGTCTCCGACGAAGTTGGATTTACTACATTAATACAAACTTTTTGCTGCAAAGTTTCTGATAAGATCTCCGGAGAGGCCTCCGTCTAGTATGGCCTTATTACAAGGCTAGCTAGCTTGTTGTCATAGGAATAATTGTGTTTCTTTTGCGGCATGGTACAGGCTATATTTATGCAAAGCTTAGTCGCGGAGTCAAACACTAGATGACTGTTTTTTGTTTAGATGAATATTAATATGGTGTGCTAGCTACTACATATACTTTGTAAAAAAACTACTTTCTCCGTTCACTAATGTAAGATTTTTTAGATATTTTAAAATGGATTAGATAAATTTTAAAATGAGTGAACCTACCTACTAAAACATGTATAGATATATATATATTTTAGAAAAAGACTAGAATGTTTTAAGTTAGTGAACAGAGGGAGTAGTAGATATACGAGTTAATTAATGTTCAAAAATAAAATACAAGTTAATTCATCTACTGTTAGTTCGGAAAAGCTATGAAGCTGCATCATACAATTTTGGTTTTGCTATCTCCGATATCTTTTTTTGGTTGTCCTCTCGCCAATTAAAATCATCTAATGTAAGCATAGAAATTATGCAAGAACAATAAGTATAACTAGCTAAATATCCTTGCATTGCAACGGGTCAAATCAATTGGTTGGTAAAAGATTTGGTCTTTACTTCTCTCAGTAATTTAGATTTTTTAATCTTAAGCTGTCGTCCTCATCCCTCTATTACCGAAGCCCGGCAAATTTTGTTGTAGTAGATGAGTAGGAAGTCGTCATGCTAAGAGCATAAAGGACCATCACATCAGAGTAGCAACCGTTGCCGAAGCAGGCAACTGTCGGTCGGAAGAGACTAACTTCAAACCACACAAATAAATACAGAAAAGACCGGATCCCAGGATCTGCCAGACACATTACCCCACGCGCCTTCTGCTAGTGCTAGGTGCACCACTATAGCAAGGATATGGCAGGGAAGGAATTTATTATGACTTTGATGTAGTTGCCGCCTCAACATCCCGCAAAAGACACTGAAAGCAGTCTAAACAAATAACGTGAACCCTAGTTTGCGAGAGACCATGATCCGAACACCTTCAAGGCACCAACACCACCGGAGAGACGGAGCGGACTAACGACGTTGCCTATGAGAGGGACGGAACTCTAGATGGTTTTACGTCGCCTCCCTCTTGTCCTCACGCGTCGTGCACCGGTTCGGTGACAACGATTTGAGATGAGCGATTTTCTTATCTCAAAGTTCAGATCTGATTTAGGTTAGAAATTATTTTCACTGTCATAAAAACTGCTTACGTGATATTTAAGTTGGCTCGTTGCAGTATTTTACCCCTTGCAAGTTGCATGCACGTGTCTATATTAGCTTAGAAAGTTCTATTCGGCTAGGTTTTTGCTAGCTACTCCCTCCGTTTTAAAATATTAACTGTTTTAGTTTTATGGAGAAAATGTATCTAGACTTGTTTTAGTGTGTAGATTCACTCCAAATCTTAGTGAACCTATTTAGTAAAAATAGTCTAGATATATTTATTTCACAAACCAAAAACATCTTATATTTTAAAACGGAGCGAGTAGATTTTGAGGTTGTGTAAGTTACAAACCGGGACAAAAACAAGTTGATCGACTCCTCGCGTCTCGCGTGGGCAGCTGGCTCACAGATGAAAAGGACAAAAACGGAAGGGAAATGATCCCTCTCCCCCGGGGGATAATAGTGTTCCATCCCCCGGGTCCTGCAACGCGCGTTGACCCACCTCTTCTTCCTCCAGACTTTTCCCCACGCGCAGGTGCCAATCTCCCGACCTAGGCAGCTAGAGCAACCGCCCCTCGTCCGACGGGGCCGGCCGGAGCAGCCGTCGCTCGTCCTACAGGGCCGGACGGAGTTGCCGGTCTCTCCCTCGTCCCATCTCTGTGCCCGTGTGCGCCTCCCGTGCTATTCCCCGGAGCGTCGCAAGGACGACGGCCGCCGCCGCTGCTCGACTACGCATCCTGATGCTTCCTATTTTCTCCTCCATCTCCGCACACACGCCATGGCTGAGAGCTCGGATCATCCTCGGCTTTGCTGCCCCGCGGGGTGGTGTTGCCGCATCCTTTCCGGTGGCGAGGTAGAACACGACAGGGGAGTTCAGGAGAGTTGCTTTTTTAGGAGCTACATTCGTATATATTTTGCTACTTTAGCATATTAATTTTGCTAATTATTCATATATATTTTGCTACTTTCACACAGTTGGTTTGCTACATCCGATTTCTATGGTTTTGCTACGAGGTCTCCGGTGAGAGTCTCCGGTGATGTTTTCGGAAAAATCTATTTTGCTACATTAGAAAAAATATTTTGCTACAATAGCGTTGAGTTTATGCTACAATAGCGTTGAGTTTTTGCTACACGATCTCCGACGAGGTTTACCGGCGAAAGCCTTCGGCGAGTCTCCGTCGAGGTCGAATATGCTACGTTAGCCCAACTTTTTTGCTACACGGTCTCCGGCGAGAATTCCGGCGAAATCTCCGACGAGGTCCAATCTGTTTTTCTATTTCTGGGCCGAACCGTTTTCTGCTACAGTGTAGTAAAAGCGGGGCGTAAGTAGCAAAAACGAGTTTGAGTGTAGCAAAAACAGGATTTGGATGGAAACGTGTCAGCATGAGGACCCCGGGGATCAGAAGTTTTTATCCCCGGGGACGCGTAGCAGTGTCCAAAACGGAATCAGCTCGGTTTTGCTATCTGCGATATCTTTTCCCGGTCGTCCTTTCGTCGGTTAAAATCATCTCCTCCCTATGTTTCTTAAGTAATGTAAACATAGAAATTATGCAAGAACAATAAGTATAATATCAGACGGCTAGGCGGGACATGAACAACGCCGGCCAATCTATCTCAATGGGCACCGCCATTATACTCAAGCTATTGTGGAACATCCCCGCCGTCACATCCTCCATTACTCCAGTTTCCGGGTCGGTCTTGTGCACGCCTCCGTAGGCATCTGCCATAAACAAGGTACTGCTCTTTTCTCCCGACAATATGGCTACATAAAGAGGATCTCGTGCCTGGTTTTGTGGTTTTAGCTCGATCACTCTAGTGCGTTCCCAGGATCCGTCGTTTCCCCGTGTCCACGTGTTTAGTCGGAGACCTTCCTTTTGCAAGTGGAACAGGGAGAGCCGTCCGTCGATGGTGAGGCTAAGCGTTAGTCCAAAGCAATCATGTGCATCAAGTTCGATCGCCGGGATGGAGAGCTCGGTTAAGGAAGTTTGGCCGGTCTTAACGTTGACACCAAAGGTGAAATACCGTGGCGAGTTCCATGGATCCGTCGAGTACGACCCAAGCCAGTATGCCACACCACGACATATAGTGACCTTGTTCGTCCCTCGTAGAATCCGGGGAGCGAATTTATCGCGCTGCCAGACTTCATCGAAGCACTTTCTCGGTTCGCTCCAGTTAGACTCTGAGGACGAGAAGGTGTAGAGGTTGCAATCCTGATCAATCCTGCCTATGACCATGGCTAGCACCTTAAATAATGTCGAGTAACCGGCCAATGGTGTATGTCGATCATGCACTTCCAAGGAGCAACAATCTTCACGGGATAGAATGGCGCATGTACATCCAGTGACTCTGCACTCGAGCAGGGGGAGCCTGTCGCAAGTCCCGGTAAGTAAGTCGCATACAGCAAGGTGGAGAGAATCAGCGGTGGTGGCGAGGCGCACGAGGAGGAGGCCGTCCCGCGCGGCAAGCGGCACCGCGTCGTCCAAGACACGGCCTGGAGGTGCGCCAGATTTGATGAAGGAGGAGAGGGGACGGAGACGAGCACCAAGTATCGATCCTTGCGATATTGGGAAGAAAGAGAGTGGCCCTAGATTGATGTATCGCTTGTTGAAGAAGCCGAGAAGGGAAGACGGGTGGCACGCGTTCTCTGGCCAGCGGTGCCGGAGGAACGAGAGGTCGGCCACGACGGTGCGCCACTGCTTGCAGGTCGCGGCACATCGGAACAGTGCGGCGACGTCGTTGGTGGGCACACGCAGGAGGATCTCGCGGACGATGTCGTCCGGGAGCTGCAGCGTGGCCTCCGTTTGGTCCATCTCGTGAGCGATCGATCGATCGGCCTAGGTGGCAGGGTATACGTATATATATGTATCATCCAACCTCGGTGTGTGGACGTGTCGTGTTGGGGTCGGGGTGGGACACACATTACGTATACCCCCGTTTCCTTCTCCAACTCACACACGGACTTAATAATTAATCAATTGCAGCCCTGCACGTACGTTAATTAATTGAACATTGTCTACACGAAACTTGGACGACTTTTATGAACAAATTTTGGTTTCCTACAGTAGAAAAAACAAACACTGGTTAATCTTTCTTTTGCTGTTGAACTTTATTCACACACCATGATCGCTGATTTCTACACCATGATCACTTTGCAGCGATGCAATGTTGTCTGTCAGGAACTTTGTTTTTGTGTTGGTTGCGCTAACATAGTTTAGTCATAACACGTAACGCAAGGGCCTTTTTCTGAAACATCCTGGCCAGACATCTAAATCTGTGCCACGTTTTAATCGGCTTTGTAGGTTCAGCATATACGTGCGGTTTAGTCTCTAGCTCGCCTCGGTTTCCTTACCTAGTTGATCTGTACTTTATACTCCCTCTATTTTGAAAAAGATGTCACGGATTTGTATAAATTTGGATGTATCTAGCCATTATTTAGTAAACTCCCTCCGGTTTATATTAATGTTCTCAATTATATCTAGATACGAATGCATCTAGCCTAAATACTTAACTAGATACATACAAATCTAGATAAAATTGAGCCCACTAATATGGACCAGAGGGAGTATAAAGATACATCTTGATTTAGACAACAAATATGTGATATCATTTTTAGACGGACTGAGTAGTTTGTTTGTCTCTCACAGACAGTGTCTGACAAGAAGAAACTGAATAAATGACTTATCCTAGCCTGTGATCATCTCAAACACTAGAAGTCTAAGAACCATCAACCTGAGCATTATCGCCACCACTGAGTTTAGAGCAGGTACCTCATTGTCAAGTGATATTTCAACTGTGACGAAGTATTAAAACAAGTCCAACATGATATTTCAATGTTGTCGTCAAGAATTTACATTATGCAGTAACATATCATAACTAATTAAATGATAGACTAGCCTGTGGGAATGCATATGTCGCCGACTAATATACAAAATAGCAGATAAATATCCAAATAAACATGCTCTGTTGTAAAAAAAACACATGGACTAAATCCATTCTTCGCAACATAACGACATATATGCACATACATTTGTAAGCACTACATGGAGATTTGTAAGCATAACCAGCAATTTTCTATGCACCTCTGACCTCCCACAGTAGCACTACATGGAGATGCCACTCTGCGCGTTGGCGTCCCGTAGACCTTAGAACAATGCGAGGTACAACAAATGTTCAACCCGAAACTCTTTACAAGATGAACTCTGCATAGTTATATTCTAAGGGCATCTTCAAATCATCCCAGACCCAGAAAACAAAGTCGTTGTGAGTATTATTTAGACCGGCAGTGTCTAGCTAAAGGGTGTACATAGACCATATAGAACTCCTAATTCAAGAGAAAGATGGGAGATGACATGTGGGTTAATCATTGTTTTCACAAGGGGATTCAACAGCAGCGAGTATTATTTGATTTGGCACGCGGGGGAATCGTAGTCAGTGGACAAGAAAAGTGATGCATGCAGTGTGGACAAGAAGACCTAGCTAGCTAGTTGACGGGCTGAAAACCCCCGCGTCTGGTCGATTGTCTCCATGACCGACCACCACCATTATTTCCACCATATATCCTTAGTCTTGAGCTTGTACTACCTTGTTGGTCATTAGTAGGAAGTACCTGGTGATGAAGACATCAATCATTGCTAAGCAACAGCCCGACAGCACATGACGCCTCCTCTGGGCATATTCTGAATGACCTTAGCTTGCCCTCTTGACCCAACAAATTATTGGAGCCCAAGTCCTGACGGCCTCAGCTCATTTAAAGGCCTTCACGAATGGCACCTATAAGGCAAGGAGTGAAGAAGGTGAAGGCAGGAAGGCCAACTTCTCTAGGCGGGTCTGCAGCGGAAAACAAACAAAAAAAAAAGGTATTTAATCCATATATATATCGCTTTTGTATCTAGTTAAGTATAAAAATGTGAACAGATTCTTAATCGGCAAGGACAATGTCCTAGTCTCAGAGCACAGAAATGCAATATCTCATTTCTAGAGATGAATGCAGGAGCAGCATATCAGGCAAGCAAGGTGCAGTCACCGTCTGGAAGCCATCAAGCTAATCTTTTCTTCAGAAGCCAGCAAGCAGGGATTCAGAAAGGTAACCTCGTCAAGTTGCTTTTTCAAACTCTTTTTGGGGTGAAGCCATATGCAATCTTGTATTTGGGCATAGCAGTGTTTTGGATATTGTGGCATGTGTGCATAATTACGAAAAACTACATCATCGTTGCCATTGTTCAGTACAGGAGCTGATAGATCTGGTAAAACATGAGGGAAAATTATGGACTGCAATTTATAGTTCAAACAAAATAATAAAGTTAGATCTCATATAATCATTCATTCTTAAAAAGATAAATTGAGAATAAAAAATACTGGAAGAAGGTGGCGAAAAAGGAGAGTTGAAAATGGATTTCAAGCAGCAGAAGAGGTTGCCGTAAAAAAGATCAGAAGACACTGACGTTCAAAAGATGTGATTAAAATGTTAGTTCTGCCAATATTCTGGCATCTGTCCAATTAAAATGTACAATTAAGCAACCAAGTTTGATTTCGTCTCAACCAAAAAATCAGCAATTTTAAACACCGGAACCATATATATTCAGAGTAGATACCATCCTAATTTCGTAATCTTCTCCTCAGTGAACTAGTGAAGCTTTGCACAATAATAAGGATATAATATGTCCATTGCCTTCCAGTGTAACATATGGAATGATATAAAGCTTACTCATTTCTTCTCTTCTCTCTGCTTCCCAGTGCATCGATGTTCCCTGTTCTTCTGTTGCTTCTTTTGCCGTATGTACTACTCCAGGCAGCATCAGCAAGAACATTCAGCAATTGGACTGATGTGGATGCCTTGTTGGCATTCAAGGCAAGCATAAGTAACCAGCGGGGTGGTGTCCTAGATGCATGGAACACAAGTACTCAATTCTGCCAGTGGCCAGGTGTGGGTTGCAGCATTAAGCATAAGCACAGGGTCACAGGGCTTTACCTCACTTCAGAAGGCCTTGCTGGAACAATCACGCCTTCTATTGGAAACCTCACTTTCTTGAAAATTCTAGACCTCAGCCTGAACAATTTGCATGGTGAAATACCTTCATCAATTGGTCGTCTGTCTCGTTTACGATATCTTAACTTGTCCAACAACTCACTTCATGGTAATATAGACAGTGGCTTGAAGAACTGCACCAGTCTTGAAAGCATCTACCTTGGAGCAAACAAATTCACAGGAGAAATTTTCCCTTGGCTCGGAGGATTATCAAGTCTCAAGCTCATAAGCCTAAGGAAGAACAACTTCACCGGAACCATCCCGCCATCGCTTACTAACCTCTCAGCACTGCAATATATCACTTTAAACACAAACCAACTCCAAGGTCCCATCCCTGAGGGCCTTGGCAGGATCACTAGTCTCACCACGATTCAACTGAGTGGAAACCACCTCTCAGGCATCATCCCTGCAACTTTCTTTAACCTTTCCTCTCTGACCGTCTTTGCTGTGACGGAGAATGAGTTGCATGGTGAACTTCCCTCAAACTTGGGGGATCGCCTCCCAAATCTCCAGGGCCTATTGCTCGGTTTGAACTACTTTACAGGAAGCCTTCCAGCTTCTCTTGGCAATGCAACTGATTTGCAATTCCTTGAGATGTCATCCAATTACTTGACTGGTAGTTTGCCACGAGAGATTGGAATGCTCTGCCCATACTACCTTGGTCTAGAAATGAATCAGCTAACTGCAGCTACTGCTCAGGACTAGCACACGCCTCGGTACACTTGGCCTCTCTTCCAACAATTTAAGTGGCGTGCTACCAAGCTCTGTTGCCAACCTATCAGCACAACTCAAAGAACTAAATGTTGCAGACAATCAGATTTATGGAAATATACCATTTGACATAAGCAATCTCGTTGGACTAAATCGACTGGTCCTCGCCGGTAATCAGTTTATTGGTGCCTTGCCCGGCAGCATCGGGAGGCTAAACTTGCTACAAGGTTTGCATGTCGAAGATAATCTATTGTCAGGGTTGTTGCCATCTTCCCTTGGGAACTTGACACAGCTAGAAACTCTTTCCGCAGGTGGGAACAAGTTTGAGGGGCCTCTTCCAACAAGCCTAGGGAACCTCCAGGAACTAACTGCAGCAGACTTTTCAAACAGTGAGTTCATAGGTCCATTGCCTAAGCACATATTTAACATGTCATCGCTGTCAGACTCACTAGATTTGTCTGGCAATTACTTTGTTGATACTCTTCCACCAGAAGTTGGCGGCCTGACAAAGCTTGCACACCTATATGTATCAAGGAACAACTTATCGGGGCCCCTACCCAATGAACTCAGCAACTGCCAAAGCTTGACAGAACTCAGGTTGGACCATAACTACTTCAGTAGTAGCATCCCCTCATCCATCAGCAAAATCCGAGGCCTGATGTTGCTAAATCTTACAAAGAACACACTCTCTGGTGCGATTCCTCAAGAGTTGGGGCTAATGGGTGGCATTGGAGAGTTATATATCGGACAAAACAACCTTTCTGGTCATATCCCTGAAAGCATGGAAAACATGGCATCATTATACCGGCTTGACCTGTCATTCAACCATCTAGATGGCAAAGTTCCATCAAGGGGCGTGTTCAGTAATGCATCTGGGTTTCTGTTTGGTGGTAATTTGGGGCTATGCGGTGGTATCTCTGAGTTACATTTGCCCTCCTGCCCAACAGAACCCATGGGGCACGGCTTGAGGAAACACCATTTCATTACTACAGTAGTTGCCCCAATCATTGCTGGCATAATTCTGTGTATGAGTTTGATGCTTCTTTTCTTCACAATGAGAAAGAAATCAACAGCCAAATCTACAACCAGTGAACAAGTGGTAGAAGGATTTCGGTTGATGGATGTTGTTTATCCTAGAGTTACTTATGCTGAATTGGTCCAGGGAACAAGTGGCTTTGCATTGGAAAATCTAATCGGTGCAGGAAGGTATGGGTCAGTGTACAAGTGCCGTTTGCTGCTAAAAGAAAAGATGGCCCCAGTTGCTTTAAAGGTTTTTGATCTTCAACAGGCTGGCTCTTCCAAAAGCTTCCTAACGGAGTGCGAGGCACTTAGTAAGATTCGCCATCGTAATCTGATCAGTTTCATAACCTGTTGTTCAAGCTCCGACTCAAACCAAGACGACTTCAAAGCCATCGTGTTGGAGTTCATGCCTAATGGGAGCCTGGACAGGTGGTTACACATCGACATGCATGCGTCGCGTCAACTCCATGGAGGCATTACATTGATGCAGAGACTAAATATCGTGGTTGATATCGCCGATGCAATAGATTATCTGCACAACAGCTGTGAACCACCGGTAATTCACTGTGACCTGAAGCCAAGCAATATACTTCTCGATGAGGATCTTGTCGCTCACGTTGGGGACTTTGGCCTCGCGAAGATTCTTCCTGAACCAGCCAGGGAGCAACCGATTGATTCAAGGAGCTCGGTTGGAATAAGAGGAACTATCGGATACGTCGCTCCAGGTATGTAGCTTCGTTTTTCTCTAACATTACATACTCCACCACATCAATTTTGCATGGAAATTAACTCATTGTTCTGTTTTCTTCTTTCTTGCAAACGTAGAATACGGCCAAGGTTATCAGGTTTCTCCATGTGGAGATGTGTACAGCTTCGGAGTTGTCATCCTCGAGCTGTTTACAGGGATGGCGCCTACTCATGACATGTTCAGAGACGGGCTGACATTGCAGAAGCATGTGGAGAAGAATGCATCTTCAGGGATGCTGATGCAGATCGTTGATCCGGTCTTGCTGTCCATCGAAGAAGCCATGGCGAGCAGTTTGCGGGACAGAAGCAGCGCAATGGGGCATGTAAGCGATGTGGTATCCTCCATCATGAAGGTCGCGCTATCATGCTGTGAGCATAATCCGACGGAGAGGGTGTGCGTGAGAGACGCATCTGCCGCGACTCACAGGATAAGGGATGCCCTTGTTAAGATGAGGCGTGATGAGGAAGACGTTAGGACCGCACATAATCCAGGCCAGCTCCCTAAATTGGCTTAGTAGTGGTGATCTATTTCAGTCTAGGTGTGGTTTTAGTTCTGTAGCTGCCCCGTTTGCCTAGCTTGTTGGTATGTACTTTGTGGTTTGTCTCCCTGCCTGTGTGCAGCCTAGTGGTTCTTGTGGTTTCTATGTGGGGAATAATTATGTATAGTGAACTGGTAATCGCATCTTTATGCGGCAAGGGTAGGGAGCATCTCCAGCGGTACGGCGTCAAGGATTTACTTTGAGTGCCAATTGTTAGTTTCTAGATCTTCAACTACTCAGATGAACACTAGGAACTCTTGTACACAGACTCGTCTTTTGGTGCTGCACAACTTGCTGCTTTTCTCCTTTTGCTCTCTCTAGCTATCTGGTAGCAAATGCAAGACATACAAAATGTATGTACTGTACAGGCCACAATGTGTGGTGGACTTGAAGGTCAAGTCTCTTCTCATGGGCTTGACTCAAGTCAAAGTCTTCCTTTGGCATATACTTCACGATGTGCTTCCTGATATGCAATTAGTGATCACCACCATTACTTCCACCATCTTTCCTCGGTCTTTTGAGAACTTCTACACAGCCAGGCACTATTAGGAGCACTTAACTGCTGATAAAGATCTCTCACCACTCGCTGATGAAGACATCACTCACTGCTAGTGCTAACCAACAGTCCGACTGTCCTCGGACGACCTCAGACTGGCATCACTCACTAATGAAGACATCACTCACTGCTTGCTGAGGAAGTCCTGAACTCGCCCATTTAAAGGCCTTCAAAGAAGGTAGAAATTGCATCTCAGGCAAGAGGTGAAGGCAAACTTTTCTTCGGGAGTCTACACTCCAGCAGGAAATAGAAAAGGTATTCAATCCATAACTCTATCGCTTTGTATATCAGTAGGCGAAATTCATTATGTTTGGAAGGGACGTTCAAGATGGTACACACTTAGTTTTTCTATTTTGCATATTCTAGTGCACAAAATCACCAAAAACAAGCTGTTCTGATCATCCTTTTCTGTTGCCATGATATATCAGAGGGATACACACAGAAGAAAAGCCAGAACCAATAAGACTGATTTTATTTGAAAATAAAAGGTAAAAATAGCTCATACTCTAATAAAGAAGAAAATATCCCATAACCCAAAGAAAACCATACTAGATTGTCATAGAGCTAATTATCAGCCACCTGGTTTTCGCTAGTGAATTTCTTTTTTTCGATAAAGGGAATATATTAATATCAAATTGTTTTCGATTTCACCCGGTCTCTTCAACAACATAATGTGGAAAGCTAGTCTAAACATTAAGGGTGCACATGGACAAAAAAGAAAAGGAGAAAAAGAGAAAAAAATCTCTGCCGGATGCGATCGGATTTGCAATATCTAGAACAAACCACCACCACTGGTGACACCTAGACTGCGAAAAAGGTTCTCCAAAGCAATGCCTCAAAGAAGTTAAAAGTGCATCAGTGTCACCGTCACCCTATCTAACCACCATGGTCAGATCAAGGGTTTCACCCCGTAGGTCTGATCAACCTCGAGACAATGCCTTCAAAAAGGTACCGACCAGAGTGCTGTCATTGCCAGGTACAACCAATTTAAGTCAGACCTAGGGTCTTCCCCCCTGAATACTGAAATGCGGAGCTCAAAGAGCACCACCAAGAACAAAGTCACCCCGTGTCGCTGCCCACACATGTGGAGGTCACCACTGCAAAGTACTAATCATCTGACTCATAGTCGCCACACACATAGATTTCATGTGAACATTGTCACACAACGAAACCATGTGTACACTCGAACAGTGAAGCGTCAACTTCTACACATGCTGTGTGAATACTTCCTGGAGCAGCCGCGAGTACATCTCAACTCGAGCCCAGCCAATCCTCCTTTATACGATCACCTTGAATCCTCATAAGGGTCAGCTCCTTGGTAATCATGGAGATGGAGGTGCCATGGTCAATGTACCAAAGATGTTGGCCTTATGCGTTGAAGGTTGCCAACAAACTCCGTGGCACGTGGCCGTCTATGGTGTCAGGGATGACCTAAAACGGCATCGGAGGTGCAGTGTCAGGGTGGATTGGAAGGTAGGAGGCGGTAGCCATTCGATGTTTTCTCATTAGTGCTAGTGAAGCCCTGGCAGAGTAAGAAGCATATAACATGTCCATTGCATTCAAGTAAAGCTTACATTGCTTCTCTGCTTACCAGGTGGCATCGATGTTCCCTATTCTTTTGTTTCTTCTTTTGCCGTATGTATTCCAGTCAACATCAGCGAGAACATTCAGCAATTGGACTGATGTGGATGCCTTGTTGGCATTCAAGGAAAGCATAAGTAACCAGCGGGGAGGTATCCTAGATGCATGGAACGCAAGTACTAAATTCTGCCAGTGGCCAGGAGTGAGTTGCAGCATTAAGCATAAGCATAGGGTCACAGTGCTTAACCTCACTTCGGAGGGCCTTGGTGGAACAATCACGCCTTCCATCGGGAACCTCACATTCTTGAAAACTCTAGACCTCAGCTTGAACAACTTGCATGGTGAAATGCCTTCATCGATTGGTCTTCTATCTCATTTACAACATCTTGACTTGTCCAACAACTCACTTCATGGCAATATAGATACTGGCTTCAAGAATTGCACTAGTCTTGAAAACATCTACCTTGGAGCAAACCAATTCACTGGAGAAATTTCCCCTTGGCTCAGAGGATTGTCAAGTCTCAAGGTCATAAACCTAATGAAGAACAAATTCACCGGAACCATCCCGCCATCAGTTATCAACCTCTCAGCACTGCAAACTGTTGATTTCACCTTAAACCAACTCCAAGGTCCCATCCCTGAGGGCCTTGGTAGGATCACTAGTCTCACCAAGATTCAACTAGGTGGAAACCACCTCTCAGGCATCATCCCGACAACTTTCTTTAACCTTTCCTCTCTAACTGCCTCCGTTGTGCCGAAGAATGAGTTGCATGGTGAACTCCCCCTAAACTTGGGGGATCGCCTCCCAAAACTCGAGCACCTATTACTCGGCGGGAACCACTTTACAGGAAGCCTTCCAGCTTCTCTTGTCAATGCAACTGAGATGTATACCATAGATGTGTCATCCAACAACTTCACCGGTAAATTGCCTCGAGAGATTGGAATGCTCTGCCCAGACTACCTAAGTCTACAAATGAATCAGCTAACAGCAACTACTCCTCAGGACTGGGAGTTCATGACGTTCTTGACAAACTGCACACGCCTCGGTACACTTAAGCTCTTTTTCAACAATTTTGTTGGCATGCTGCCAAGCTCTGTTGCCAACCTATCAGCACAACTCCAAGTACTAGATGTTTCACACAATCAGATTTCTGGAAATATACCATCTGGCATAAGCAATCTTGCAGGGCTAAATCAGTTGTTCCTCCAAGATAATCAGTTTACTGGTGCCTTGCCCGACAACATTGGGAGTCTAAATTTGCTACAAATCTTGTACTTCTCTGGTAATCTATTGACAGGGTCCTTGCCATCGTCCCTTGGGAACATGACACGCCTAATACAACTTACCGCAGCCAACAACAAGTTTGGGGGGCCTCTTCCAACAAGCCTAGGGAGCCTCTGGGAGATAACTGAAGCAGACTTTACAAACAATATGTTCACAGGTCCATTGCCAAGGAGATATTTAACCTATCATCCCTGTCAAACCTCCTAGATATTTCTAACAATTACTTTATTGGCCCTCTTCCGCCAGAAATTGGCAGCCTGACAAACCTTGAATCCTTATATGCATCATGGAACAAATTATCAGGCCCCCTACCCGATGAACTAAGCAACTGCCAAAGCTTGACAGAACTATGGTTGGACCATAACTCCTTTAGTGGTAGCATTCCCTCATCTATCAGCAAAATGCGAGGCCTGACATCCCTAGATCTTACAAAGAACACACTCGCTGGCGTCATTCCACGAGAGTTGGGTTTAATGGGTGGCATTGAAGAGTTATATCTCGCACAGAACAACCTTTCTGGTCATATCCCTGAAAGCATGGAAAACATGGCATCATTATACCGGCTTGACCTATCACTCAACCATCTAGATGGCAAAGTTCCATCACGGGGCGTGTTCAGTAATGCATCCGGGTTTCTGTTTGGTGGTAATTTGGGGCTATGCGGAGGTATCTCTGAGTTACATTTGCCTTCCTGCCCAAACAGAATCCATGGGGCACGGCTTGAGGAAACACCATTTCATTACTACAGTAGTTGCCCCAATCATTGCTGGCATAATTCTGTGTATGAGTTTGATGCTTCTTTTCTTCACAATGAAGAAGAAATCAAAAGGTCGATCCACCACCAGTGAACAAGTGGTAGAAGGATTTCGATTGATGGACGTTGTTTATCCTAGAGTTACTTATGCTGAATTAGTCCAGGGAACAAGTGGCTTTGCATTGGACAATCTAATCGGTGCAGGAAGGTACGGGTCAGTGTACAAGTGCCGTTTGCTGCTAAAAGAAAAGATGGCCCCAGTTGCAGTAAAGGTTTTTGATCTTCAAGAGGCTGGCTCTTGTAAAAGCTTCCTAGCGGAGTGCGAGGCGCTTAGTAAGATCCGTCATCGTAACCTGGTCAGTCTCATAACTTGTTGCTCAAGCTCTGGCTCGAACCAAGACGACTTCAAAGCCATCGTGTTGGAGTTCATGCCTAATGGGAGCCTAGACAGGTGGTTACACATGGACGTGCAGACATACCACCAACTCCAAGGAGGCATGACACTGATGCAGAGACTAAACATCACAGTTGATATCGCCGATGCAGTAGATTATTTGCACAACAGCTGTGAACCACAGGTAATTCACTGTGACTTGAAGCCAAGCAACATTCTTCTCGGTGAGGATTTCGTTGCTCACATCGGGGACTTTGGCCTCGCGAAGATTCTCTCAGAACCAGATGCAGAGCAACCGATCAATTCAAAAAGCTCGGTTGGAATCAGAGGAACAATCGGGTATGTTGCTCCAGGTACGTAGCTTGGTTTTTCTCTAACATCACGTACTCCACCACATCAATTTTGCATGGAAATCAACTCATTGTTCTGTTTTCTTCTTTCTTTCAAGCGCAGAATACGGCCAAGGTGGTCAGATTTCTCCATGTGGAGATGTGTACAGCTTCGGAGTCGTCATCCTCGAGCTGTTCACAGGGATGGCGCCTACTCATGACATGTTCAGAGACGGCTGATCTTGCAGAAGCATGTGGAGAAGAATGCATTTCCTGGGACACTCATGCAGATCGTTGATCCAGTCCTGCTATCCATCGAAGAAGCCACGTCCAGCAGTTTGCCGGACGGAAGAAGCCCAATGGGACATGTAGGCGATGCCATATTTTCCGTCATGAAGGTCGCGCTATCATGCTGCGAGCATAATCCGACGGAGGGGATGTGCATTAGAGACGCATCTGCCGCAATTCACAGGATAAGGGATACCCTTGTTAAGATGAGACGGTGGTGAGGAAGTCGTCAGGACCACACATAACGCAAGGCCTTACGCTGAAACAAGTTCGGCAGCCGAGACATCTAGGCCAGCCCGCTAAATTTGTGTCTAGCTTGATTGGCTTTATAGTGGTGATCTATTTCAGTATGTGTGTGGTTTGAGTTCTGTAGCTGCCCCGTTTGCCTAGCTTGTTGGTACTATGTACTTTGTGGTTTGTCTCCCTGCCTGTGTGCAACCTAGTGGTTCTTGTGGTTTCTATGTGGGGAATAATAATGTATGGTGAACTGGTAATCGCATATTTATTGGCCATTGTTGGTCGAGGCTTTAATTTGATTCATGCCGCTGCAATTTTCACTCATACCTCTACATATGCAATTAGTATATGTATTTCAATGTGTATTTCAGTAGTAGTACTATATACCCCCTTTGCCCAAAATTTGGGAAGCAATTTCATGGCGAGTCGGTGAGATTGATTGATCACTAAATGACAAATCAGAGATGGACAGTGACAAACTAATGGCGATGGGAGCCTGAAGTTCTGCATATGCTAGTGGAACTCACCGACGAGGCGTAGCGTACAGTATGAGGCAGAGCCAGCGGGCGAAGTCCTCTGCGGCGGCCGCCAGGCGCTAGAAGGGCGCTCCGTGCGCCCATTCTTCCACCTCCTCGAACGGCGACGGAGACACCATGCCCAGTCCTCGCCATCCCCTGCCTCCTATGGCCTTGGCAGCCATGGATCCGCGAGGATCCCGATCGGCGCCGGTGCCAGACGGATTGGGTAGCTGAGGATAGGGTACGGACGGCTGCGGGAGGAGTTGACGCGTCGCCGTCGCATCCATCTCTCCCGACGGCGGCTGCACAGGAGGACCAGGGCGGCGCGGATAGGCGGCACTGCGCGTTTAATTCCTTTACTTAGTCCAGGGGTATTTTGGTCCGTATATCTTTGTATAATTTACATTAGCAAATACTGCCAGAGAAAATAATGCTCGTATCTAGTTTGGTATTAATGACATTTTTCATAATATGGAAAAGTTGTAGTGGCATATTTTTAACTTCTGCATTTTAACGGCATTTCTCCAACTAAGTGAAAATAACATGGCATAGAACCAACTACTCCTAAAGTCTAAGCCAGGAATGGTGGATTTTATTTTTTAAAAAACAAGGGAAAGACCCAGAAGGTCCAGCGCTGCAAATATTATTAAGTGGTGGGTACAATTACAAACAGGACTCTAAGAGAAATCAATATTACAAATAAGTTTAGGGCTTAGGCCCACCCCTGTTTGCTCCTTCTATATCAATATAAGGCAAAGTTTTTGCCTCGTTTCAAAAAAAAACATTACAAATAAGCCCTGGTCTTTTGCCAAAAGGACCTTAGATAAAACATGAAAACTGCAATCAGGCCCTTCTCCACCGGGGACGATGTCACACTCGACGCAGCAGCAGACCGTTCCACCGCCGGGGACAAACCCACTTGGCGGGGAAGTGTCGAAGAGTGTCGCGGCGGAGTGACGAAGGGGCCTCCATACAGGCACGACATCCAGGAGGTTAAAGAAGAGGCGGCTCGTCCCGAGCCGCACCGCGGAGTGGTTGCTTTGACCGAGGATAGTGGCGGCGTTAGGTCGCAGTCGCTTGGGAGCTCCGCCAAGAGAAGCAGCTATTCCCCACCGAGGAGGAAGAAAGCAGAGCAAATCCCAACCGACACCATTGCCATCTCCTTGACGGCTGCAAAGGGCGACTGGGAGGTTGCAACTAGCCTTTTCCTCATCGGCACAGCAAGATCTCGACCACTGCTTGAGGCATAGGCCGCAAGCCTCCAGGCTGCTGCCACAAGCCAGAGGCTGCCACCGAAGAAGAAGGTCAAAGAAAACTCACCAGATGCGGATCTTATTTGGTAGGTGAGTGGTGGTCATCCTCCGCGTCAGCTGGAATGGTGGATTTCATTCATCTAAATTTCAAAAGAACTCATGCTGATATGCACCAAGGTATCCTCTCAATATCGTTTCATTCCGCTTGCCATTTTAGCTCTACCAAAAATAATTGGGTTATCTTCTGTTGGGTACAATCTTCCCAACTTCTCGGTGCAAAGCCAATGCAAGCGTGCAGTCTCCCATTTGGAACGAATCCAGTGTTGCAGCACTACAATGCTTGATACATCGTAAACGTATATATAATTTTTTATGTTCCATACTTGTTTAATATCAACTTTGCTTTGCTTTGTCTATACTTTAAGGTATTTTATACATTTTCTAGGACTAATCTATTAACAAGATGCCATAGTGTCAGTTGCTTGTTTTATGTTGTTTTTGGTTTCAGAAAAGCCAGAAAAGAAATATTTTCGGAATTGGACGAAACAAAAGCCAAAGTTCCTATTTTTCTGACACGTTCATGGAGTCCGAAAGGGAGGCAAAGTAGGGCAACGAGACGGCCACACCTGGTGGTGGCACGGGTCTCCCTGGCCGCGCCACCCCATGGTGTGGACCCCTCGAGGCTCCACCGACCTCGCCCTTTCTCCTATTTAAGCATCCCAAGGCAAAAACCCTAGGGGAATCAACCTCCATCCACGAAAAGTTCTGCAGCGCCGCCGCCACCGAAGAGTAGATTCGGAGGACAAAAGTCTATGTTTCGGCACCCTGCCGGGATGGGTAATTGCCCCCGGAGCCATCTCCATCGATCTCCACCACCATCTCCATCGTCGTTGCTGATTCCCATGATGAGGAGGGAGTAGTTCTCCCTCGAGGCTGTGGGCTCTACCAGTATCTGTATGTTCATCTCTCTCTCTCTCTATGCATGATCTTTATGTGATCATGAGTTTTGTAATCAAGTAGATTTACTCTGCTACTCAAGTGCTTTAATTATAATCTCCGGTTATCCCCACGTGTGTGAAGGTGATAGTGTGTACACCGTGTGACACTTAGGCTAAAGATTACATATATACTTATCATGAGTTATATTTGGAGTTGGATGGCTCTGTGAAATTGTGGTGTTTGTTGGAACCATCTAGCGCTCAAGGTGATAGTGTGGGGTTATCTAGATGGGGAATGCGAACTTTAAGGAGTGCTTTTATAGCCCTACCGTGGATTAGAGTTGCCCAACCGGAGAGTAGTTCAGAGTAGAATAATGAAGAGAAGTTATTTATATGAGAGTGTCCACTAGTGAAAGTATGATCCCTAGGCCTTGTTTCTAAGCATTGAAACACTGTTTACAACTAGTCCTGCTACATGTTTTGCTTGCTTCCATCTTTATTTCAGATTGCCTTAGTCTCTTCCTCCCCGTCAAGCTCTTTTCTGGCACCGCTGTCTTATAATCATCCATATTACTTGTATTTCACTATCTCTTTGCCGAACTAGTGCACCTATACACCTGACAAGTGTATTGGGTGTGTTGGGGACACAAGAGACTACTTGTATCTTGATTGCAGGGTTGCTTGAGAGGGATACCTTTGACCACTTCCTCCCTGAGTTCGATAAACCTTGGGTAATCCACTTAAGGGAAACTTGTTGTTGTTCTACAAACCTCTGCACTCGGAGGCCCAACAACTGTCTACAAGAATAGAAACGTGCATAGACATCAAGCTCTTTTTTGGCGCCGTTGCCGGGGAGGTAAGGTAAAATGTACTCACATCCTCTAGATACTAAGCTATCTTCTAGTATTGTTGCTGGTGCGTGAGTGCTCGAAGTTATTTTCTTTAGATTCTGCAATTTTGTCTTCTTGTTTTTATTTTCACTAGTTAGGATTAATGGAAAACAACAACAAAATTAGAGAGCTTTATAGTATTTATCTTGAGTTAGGACATGAAGTGTTTGAAGAGAAAATTAAAAAACCTATGCAAGTTTATTTGCATGCTAATAGCAATGTTATTAGTATGAATTCTTTGAACACCATTATTGCTAATGCTATGGAAAAGTCTAAGCTTGGGGAAGCTGGTTTTTATGAAAATGGTCTTTTTAGTTCCCCATCTTTAGAGGAGAAAATTTGTTATGATGATACTATACCTCCAATAATTATGATGATTACAATGATGAATATGATACTTTTAGTCCCCCAGCTTTAGAGGAGAAAATTTGCTATGCTGATATACCTCCAATATATGATGATTACAATGATGAATATGATGTTTTTAGTCCACCTAATATTGAGGATAAAATTAATTATGATTACAATATGCCTCCTATATTTGATGATTATGGTGATGAGAATAATAATGATAGCTATTTTGTTGAATTTTCTCCCACTATAGTTAATAAGAATGACTATCCTTATGTGGAGAGTAATAATTATTTTATGCATGTGGCTCATGATAAGAATGTTTTATGTGATAGTTATATTGTTAATTTTATTCATGATGCTACTGAAAGTTATTATGAGAGAGGGAAACATGGTTTTATGCATCTCAACAATATTAAGTTTCCCCTCTTTGTGTTGAAAATCTTGAAGTTGCACTTGTTTTGCTTTCCTATGATTTTTGCTCTGTGCTTTCATGACTTGTTTCTTTACAAAATTATTTTTCATAGGAAGTGGGTTAGACTTAAATTTGATTTATATTTGTTTATTGATGCTCTCTTTTACTTCAATTCATATTTCTTATGTGAGCATCATTGAAATTATCATGTCTAACTTAAAGGCGTTAAAGAAAAGTACTATTGGGAGATAACCCAAATTTTAGTAGGTTTTTATTTTTTTAGTCTTGGAAGTTATTGACTCTGTAATAACTTATCCTTAACCTTTTTGTGTGGTTTTTGTGCCAAGAATAACCTCTAATGAGAGAGAAGTAAGATTTGGGAAGTTGCTGTCTCGAAACAGATTTTTGTGCTTCACTCTAAATATTCGTGAAAAATATCTATATGTCGGACTGAGCTTTAATTTTCTGAGTAAATCTTCCAGGTTGTTATATAACTTTATTTAGTTCAAAACTTTTTGATTTGAGCAACAGAAGGTCTTCGAAAAAATCGGTTTTTACCTGCTGGTCTATTTTGACAGATTTCTGCCATTATTTGCATTTGCTTCTTATCGATTTCTTTTTGAGTTCTTTTTGGTGAATTGAGCTTTTTAAGGCAATTGCTTTAGTAGCTTGTGTTCTTAATGGAAGTTTTGTTGTGTTGAAACTAAACCCAAAAGGTTTATTACTTTTGAATGCACTAATGTTGCTAATGAAGATTGTGTGAAGTTTTGTTTGAAGGGAAATTTTCAAGTGTAGGGGAAGAATGATGTAATGAGATGAAGAATGGACAAAAGCTCAAGCTTGGGGATGCCACCCCGTGTCACCCCAACAAATATTCAAGAGGTACAAGCGTCAAAGCTTGTGGATGCCTAAGGCATCCCCTTCTTCATCAATAAAAATCTCAGGTCTCTTTCTAGACACTTCGTTGTATTGTTTCATGCACTGTTGTGTTGTTCTTGGAGCGTCTTAGTTTTTGTTTTTGGTTTTCATTTGCTTAGTTTGATTGAATAAAGTAGTTGGACCCCCGCTTTCACTGTGTTGTTTCAAATAAGTTGATTGGTGTTGGAAAAGAGTAGAAAGTTTCATGCTTATAGTGGTACAAAAGAGAGCTTGCTTTGACTGTGGCTTAGACTTTATCATGTCATGCTAGATGTTGTTTTGACCTTATGCTTAGTGATTATTGTTGTCGCATGACTTGTTCCGAACAATTGAGATTGCTTAATGTTTCTTGAAAGAATCATGCATTGTTTTAGCATACAAAAGCATAATATTGTGGTATTCTCCTTTGATGCTTTGTTTGGGTTGACTTGGCACATGCTCACACCATGTTATGACTATGAACCAGTCACCTTAGCCTATATTATCATTTAGTTTTTGACTTGTGATACCACTTTATGCTTTGATTAATAATGTATTGTTGCTATGCATGATTATGGCCATTATTGCTCTCTTAGTTGGTCGCTCCCAGTCTTTTGCTAGCCTCCACTTGTATTGAGTAAGCTCTACTCATGCATCAAACTCCCAAGAAACTAAGTTATTCCAAAGTGTCCACTATAAATTCCTATGCATGGTGTGTTACACCATTTCAAGTGAATTATTGTTTTATCTACCTTCCAATTAAAAAGTCACTTTGTTATGTGAAAATTAGTGATTAAAGCTCTCACAAACTTGATGGCACACTTTATTTTTCTTGACCATAATAAACTTGAACCATTATGTCATGTATGTTGTATATGCTTGCACTTATAAGTTAGTAATTAGCATAACCGTGCTATCACGGGGAACGCTTTCAACACCTGTAAATATCTACCCAGTTGATATCATGCTCTTTTATTTATGGATGTCAGTGGTGTGAAATAAAAGGGGAGCTTGTAAGTCCATGGAGTTATGTATATGTGTTAGAGAAACGCCTGGGCCGCTAGCCTAAGCCATGCCTAATCATGATGGAAAGTTGCAGCATCACCATAGTGAGCAATCTATGAAGCACTCTTCTTATAAAAAAAGAGAGATAGAAAAAAGAGAAGAGAAAAAGAAAAAAGAGGAAAGAAGAGAAAAAAACACCATTTTCCCATGGTAAATAAGAAGATTGTTGAGATGCTCATTATTTGTTGCCTTGTCATTTTGATATGGGATAGCTCCTATGTCATGGGGCAAGGGGTACCCCTTTAGCGGTTCTCTATGATACACATATACTTACTATGATAAGAATTTACCGGTAACTAAAGTTGAGTAGCATGAGGAACAGCCCTCGTACTCAAGGGACATGAGATTGCCAACTTATACTTTATCAAGCATATACTCCATAGTTTGTTCACTTTAACCTTAATCACTTAAAGATGCTTATGATAGGGGCAATGAGAGCTGAAAGCTAACAAGTACCATAATTTTTGGAAGCTCTTTATGAAACTGAAATCCCTGGTTCCCTTTGAAGGGCCTTTATTCCACTTTTATATTGGGTCTCCACCTTTTATCTTTAGGCACCAATTAAGAGAGCATGGTTTTCATTCTTAGTTCTATGTGCATTGTCCCAAAACTTATTGATTGATTCATAATGTTGATATTGCTTGTTCTTGAACTATTTGTATCTAGTCACCCTTATGAACTTTGAAGGTGTCCTATGCATGTTTTGCTACTCCATGAGGTACAAGCTAAATACCACTATGCTATGTTTTCTATATGTGAAACAAACAAACTTATTGCAATGCATTGTTATTCATGATCTTTGTTTGTATCCTTTCATGTTGCAACATGGTTGCTTTGTCTTATTGTTAGAACTTCATCTTTCATGCTCATGTTTATAGTACTTTGATCCCAGCTTTCAATGCTTGCAAATACTTTGATCTATTGTGATGGTGCATGTCACCTCAAAAATTATTCTTTTTATCACTTACCTACTCGAGGACGAGTAGGAGTTAAGCTTGGGGATGCTTGATACGTCATAAACGTATATATAATTTTTGATGTTCCATGCTTGTTTAGTATCAAATTTTCTTTTCTTTGTCTACACTTTGAGCTATTTTATACATTTTCTGAGACTAACCTATTAACAAGATGCCATAGTGTCAGTTGCCTGTTTTCTGCTGTTTTTGGTTTCAGAAAAGCCATAAAAGAAATATTCTCGGAATTGGCCGAAACAAAATCCAAAGTTCCTATTTTCTGACACGTTCACAGAGTCCGAAGGGGAGACGAAGTAGGGCAACAAGGCGGCGCCACCCCATGGTGTGGTCCCCTATAGGCTCCACCGACCTCGCCCTTTCGCCTATTTAAGCATCCCAAGGAGAAAAAACCTAGGGGAATCAGCCTCCATCCATGAAAAGTTCCGCGGTGCCACCGCTACCGAAAAGGAGATTCGGGGGTCAGAAGTCTCTGTTCTGGCACCCTGCCGGGACGGGGAATTTCCCACGAAGCCATCTCCATTGATCTCCACCACCATCTCCATCGTCGTTGCTGATTCCCATGATGAGGAGGGGGTAGTTCTCCCTCGAGGCTAAGGGATCTACCGGTAGCTATGTGTTCATCTTTCTCTCTCTCTATGCGTGATCTTTATGTGATCATGAGCTTTGTAATCAAGTAGATCTACTCTGCTACTCAAGTGCTTTAACCGTAATCTCCAGTTATCCCCATGTGTGTGAAGGTGACAGTGTGCACACTTTGTGGCACTTAGGCTAAAGATTACATAAATACTTATCATGAGTTATATTTGGAGTTGGATGTATCTATGAAATTGTGGTGCTTGTTGGAACCATCTAGCGCTCAAGGTGACAGTGTGGGTTTATCTAGATGGGGAATGCAAACTTTAAGGAGTGCTTTTGTAGCCCTACCGTGGATTAGAGTTGTCCAACCAGAGAGTAGTTCAGAGTAGAATAATGAAGAGAAGTTATTTATATGGGTGTCCACTAGTGAAAGTATGATCCCTAGGCCTTGTTTATAAGCATTGAAACACCGTTTACAACTAGTCCTGCTACATGTTTTCCTTGCTTCCATCTTTATTTCAGATTGCCTTAATCTCTTCCTCCCTGTCAAGCTCTTTTCTGGCACTGTTGTCTTATAATCATCCATATTACTTGTATTTCACTATCCCTTCGCCGAACTAGTGCACCTATACACCTGAGAAGTGTATTGGGTGTGTTGGGGACACAAGAGACTACTTGTATCTTGATTGCAGGGTTGCTTGAGAGGGATACCTTTGACCACTTCCTCCCTGAGTTCGATAAACCTTGGGTAATCCACTTAAGGGAAACTTGCTGCTATTATACAAACCTCTACACTTGGAGGCCCAACTGACATGGATATACCCTATGGGTGCACAACATTGGTATACCCGGTCCAGCCCAAGGAAGGTCCACGCGAGGGTTTGCAGCCCAGGGAGATTTCGGGTGGCCTAAGCCCGTGGAGATTTCGACTCCTTGGAGAACAAATCTAGATTAGATAGAATTTCAAAGGGTATCAACCCTAATTTGTAACCGAATCGACCTAACCTAGGACCTGTCCTATCTATAGAAAGGCCAGGAGGGTACGTCGAGAAGGACAATCACCACCTCATACGCACTTCCACGCTAGATTGCATCTGCAGACCCCTGTAATATTCGGTTCCGCCGTAATCAAGAGCAGACAAGCAGGAGTAGGGTCTTCCCTCTAGGGGCCTGAACCTGGGTAAATCTCGTGTCCCTGTGTTACTTGTCTGTTAACCGTTCCGCGACTTCCAGCATCCCCATCTTCTCCAAAACCCAAGTCCATAACAATGGGCATTGACGAGTCGAATCCTCGTCAATTGGCACCGTCTATGGGAACTGGGGACGCTGATCGTGCGGTCATAATGGTCCCATCCAAAGCGATCTATGACTCATCAGAGACGGAGAATCATCTCCTCTTTGGTGCCTTCGACTTCACCACCCACTCGCCAGCCACCCTCAGGGATTTCGAGTCCGTAGGCGATGGAATCGAGATGCTGTTCGAGAGCTTCTGCTTCCAGGTGGGGCAGTCCAGCACCCTCCGCCTCAAAGAGCAGGTGCCACTACCATCCATCAGGCCCGTTTCGTGGGTCCCACCCATCGATGCCCTGCGCACATCGACACTAATGGTCGATTCAAATGACAGGAGCAGCTGCAATTCCAATCTGTGCGGTCCCTCTTAAGATGAAAGAAACTACGGTTCCGGATCTGAGAGCTGCGATAATAGCAACCCACTTCATGAGTGTTACATGTGCGCCGCCATCCACGATGGGAACGCCAAAAATGTAGCGGATCCACCGCTAGGTTCGGGTTCCCAACCACCTCCCAATCCCCCTCCCAACCCTCAGGTTGAGAACGAGGGAAATAGGGGAAACCTGATCAACAAAGCAACTAAGGGCAGTAACCGCAGCTATGACCAGATCCACCTCAACGAGGAAGGCTGGCGCCAAGCACGCGAAGTCGTGGCAGGAAACAAAATCCTACCCGTGGATGCCTCTCATGACAGCCATAACTTTTCGATGTATTTTGCAAAAAAAGATCATGGGACAGTAAAACAGCCTTAACTTTTGCATACAATGTCGGAAAAAAGTTTAATATACCAAAATGATCGTCTCGAAATTTTCTACTCGATTTCAACGGCCGGAGGCCGTTGAAGTTTTACAGCTTCCCCAAATTCGAAAATAGTAAAAATTTATGGAAAAAGGAAGATTTTTTCCTGCAAAAAAATAAAAAGGGGGGAGAAACTTCTGTGGCGCATTGCTCCCATATGCGCCACAGAAGTCTTGGACGGGATTCGAAATTTGAATCCCGCCGCCCCTTCTCCCTCTCTTATCCTCTTCCACTCCTCCACCCTTCTCCTCCTCCACTTCTTCTCTCCTTCTCCTCCCCTTCTTCCTCACCTTCTCCTCCTCCTCCCTCCTCCTCCACCCCGGTGAGCTCCTCCCTCTTCCCTCTTCCACCCCGGTGAGCTCCTCCTCCTCCCTCCTCCCTCCTCCCTCCTTCACCTCGGTGAGCTCCTCCTCCGGCGGCCTCCTCCTCTCCTCCACTGGCGACCTCCACCTCCTCCTCCAGCGAGCCCCGCCTCCATCGGCGGCCTCCTCCTCTGGTGAGCCCCTCCTCCACCGGCGGCCTCCTCCTCTCCTCCACCGATGACCTCCTCCTCCTACGGCTACCATCGGCCTCCTTTTCCTCCTCCGGTGACCCCTACCTCCGGCGATACCCACCTCCAGCCAGATCTGGCCGGGTTTTTTTAATTTTGAAAAAACAAATCAGTGGCGCATATTGGCAATATGCGCCACAGAAATTTTTGAGACTTCTGTGGCGTATTTCAATATGCGCCACAGAACTTCACTTTAGTGGCTGATAACAGTGGCACATCCCATATGCGCCACAGAAGTTGAAAAATGGTGCACCATTGATGAGCACTTTCCTAGTAGTGTGGTTTAGTAAATACATCATCCAACTGATCAACTGAAGAAATAGATCACACATCTAAGGCACCATCAGCTACTTACTCACGCACAAAGTACAAGTCTATCTCAATATGCCTTGTGCAAGCATGAAACACTAGATTTTCCATTAGGTAAGTAGCCCCTAAGTTATCACACCATAAAATGGGAGCACGCTGATGGGGAACCCCAAGTTCCTTGAGCAAAGACTTTACCCAAATAACTTCACTAGTGCCATTGTCTGAAGCCTTATATTTAGCCTCTATACTTGACCGCGAGACAGTAGGCTGCTTCTTTGACCTCGATGACACAAGATTAGACCCAACAAAGACCACAAAGCCTCTAGTAGAGCAGAGATCATCAACACATCATTTCCAGTTTGCATCTGTAAAAATGCTAATACCCACAAAAGGTGTCTTGTGGATAGTCAACCTTTTTTTCGGAGTTCCTTTAACATTTAACAACTTTCCAATGTACCTCTGTAGGTTGTGGGAGAAACTGACACACCTTGTTGAAAACAAAACAAGTATATGGATGTGTGAGTGTCAAGCAGTGGCGGAGCCAGCTGGGTGGAAGGGTGGGGCTGGCCCCACCCTAAGACTTGGCCCAGCCCATACTGCATATATAGAAAATAAGAAAAAATGAAAAAGCCTGGCCCAAGTTAGGCCTGCCCCACCCTAACAAAATGGGTTGGATTCGCCACTGGTGTCAAGTATTGTAAACCACCAACAATACTGGTAACAGAAAGAATCATCAGTACCCAATGGTGAATCGGTATCTCGGGACAAGTGTTCCGTAGAGGAGATGAAGGTGGCTTGCAATTCTCCATGCTAACATGATGATGAAGATCAAGTGCATACTTACGTTGAATCAATGCCATGCCCCGGGAAGTGTAAGCCGCTTCAAGTCCGAGAAAATATGTAAGCACACCAAGAACCTTGATAGGAAAAGTCTCAGAAAGAGAGTGCACAAGACAAGAAACATCAATAGGACTAGAGCCAGCAATCACAATATCATCAACATAGACCAGCATATAAATACAAATTGTGCAAGAAGATGAACAATGATGTATCAACCTTGGAGGATGTGAAGCCTAGCTGATGTCGACGAGTGATATGTCCAATTTGCATCACCATTCTATATCATAATTTGCCTCTATTCAATATATTTCATATTAAGTGTTACTTATGTCTTTTCATTTGTTTTTGCATGTTGGATGATTCTTGGAGGATGAACTGCCAGAGTCAGGATTCTGATGGAAAAAAGCAGTGTTTTGATGCAATTTCGCAAAGATCAGAAAAATACCAGAAAAACTACAGAAAATTATATTTTCTCGGAAGACGAAGTATGCTAGAAGGGAAGACGGAGTTGGGCCACAGGGGGCCCACACCCCCGCCCCCAGGCGCGGGCCACACCTGGTCGCGCCTACAGGGGGTGTGGCCACCCTGGCCCACCTCTTGCTCCGCCCTATCACCCATATATTCTCCTTGAAACCCTAATACACGGGGAGCGACAATATAAAGATTTCGCCGCCTCTGCGGGGCGGAAAACACCGAGAGAGAAAGAGCTCTCCGTCAGACAAATTTCTGCCGGGGAAATTCCTTCCCAGAGAGGGGAGATCGTCGCCATCAACACCATCATCAAGCTAGACTTCATCGGGATCATCGTCATCCACACCATCATCTCCACCAGCACCATCATCACCACTCCATCCCGTTGTAACAATTGTGTTGAAACTTGCATAGTTCTTAAGGGAAACTTTCCCGGTGTTGATTACTATTGTAGTTGATGCTTGTGAGTGGAACCATTGAATTATTGATTATTGTCAGATTGTTATCCATTACCATATCATCTCTGATCTTGATCCATATGATGTCTCGTGAGTAGTTCGTTTAGTTATTGAGGACATGGGAGAAGTCATGTTATTAGTAGTGGAATTGTGTTGAGGTATTATTCAATGGTTTAATATTTAAGTTGTGGTGCTATTCTTCTAGTGGTTTCATGTGAACATAGACTACATGATACTTCACCATTTATGAGCCTAGGGGAATGATTGTGTATTTGGCTACTAATTATGGGGTTGCCGGAGTGACAGAAACCTGAACCCCCATTAGGAAACCATTGCACAAGGGAGTGTAGGATCTCAGAGTTTAAGGCTGTGGTTAGGTTTATATCTTAATTGCTTTCTTGTACAGATGCTTGCAAGTGGTTTAATCACAAGTATGTATTAGTCCATGTAAGGTCGGTACATTAGCACAGGTTCACCCACACAACACTTATGAAACCAAAGAAGACTACTCGGCTATATGAAGCGAAAGCACTTGACAGAATTCCCATGTGTCCTCGAGAACGTTTGTCCTCATTAGTATTTCCACCGGCTTGTCCTTTGCTAAGAAAGGATTGGGCCAGTTGCTGCAATTATTTGCTGTCTTTATTTACTTACACTTTATTTCCTTGCTTTATCAGAAAATCCGTTTGTTAAGTATTTACAGAGATTTCCTGCTCCATACCACTAGTCAACACCTTCTGCTCCTCATTGGGATCGACACTCCTATTTATCGAATGTACTACGATACACCCCCTCTACTTGTAGGTTATCAAGACTATTTTCTGGCGCCGTTGCCGGGGAGTGAAGCGCTATTGAAGAGTGGAATTGGTAAAGGAAACTTCTATTGTGAGTATTGCTTTTATTTTTTGTTTGTTACTTTGTTTCCAATATGGATAACTCACTTGGTTTTCTATTTGGGAAAACTACTACCACTTTAGGGTAGTAGATGAACCACCACCTATTGAGATAGATCCTTTTAAGATACCTACAAGTATTGTTGATCATGTTATGGATAATTATTATTTTGGGGATGGAACTGTCCATCCTGGTGATCACTTGCTTTTTATCCATGAATTATGCGGGTTGTTTAAATGTGCGAGTATCACAACTGAACAGGTTAAGAAGAAGTTACTCTCTATATCATTAAAAGGAAGAGTTGAAGAATGGTATAAACTGTTGAAGAATGGATAATCCATGGAATGGGAGGAAATAGTACCTCTCTCTTTATTCTAAATTCTATCCTCCCAGTGAGATTCATAAGGATAGGAATCAAGTATATAACTTTTGGCCTCGTGATGGAGAGAGTACAGCTCAAGCTTGGGGGATATTGAAGTTACTAATGCTTAAATGTCCTATTCATGAACTCCCTAACAATATTATTATCAATAACTTTTATGCAAGACTTTCTCTTCATGATAAAGATTTACTAGATGCTTCTTATGCTGGATCATTCACACGTATGAAGGAAGAAGCTAAATGGTATCTTCTAGACCGTATTCAAGAGAACACTAAAGCATGGAAGAATGACAAAGGAAGAAAGTCAGGTATAAACTATGATTATGAATGCATTAAATCTTTTATGGGAACTGATGACTTCTGTGATATTAGTACTGAGTATGGTCTTGAATCTCAAGTTCTTGCAAAATGTTTTAAGGCCTTTGACTTTTATATAGAAATTCCCAAAAAGGAGTGGGACAAGTACCATGCTCCTTATAAAGATATTGTTACCCATGTTCCTGCTAGCATTCAAGTTTGTATTGTTGATCCTATTTTGCCTGAACCTTATGTTGAGAAAATCGCTTTTCCTGTTAAGGTAAAGGAACATTCTATCATAGCTAATGTGGTTAGCAAAAGTGCAAAGAAAACTATGGAACCTGATTAGCAAATAAACATTGAACCTATAGTAGCCCTTGTGAAAGATCTTCTCACTAAAAATATAGAGGATGAGCACATTGTCTTCTGTGAAGATGCTTCTAATATTGTATCTCATCCTAAAAAATCTAGAAAAACTAGTGTCCATGTGCTTTCTGTTAGATAATCATTGCTATTATGGTTTATGTGATATTGGTGTTAGTTCTAGCGCTATTCCTTATGAGCTTTATTATGCATGAAATTGGTCCTTGTGAACTTGAGGACATTGATGTGGTTATTCACCTTGCTAATAGAGATACAGTCTGTCCAATTGGCATTGTAAGAGATGTGGAGGTTCTTTGTGGTAAGATTAAATATCCTGCTGATTTTTTAGTGCTTGGTTCTGAAGCTAGTAAAACCTGTCCTATTATCTTTGGTAGACCTTTCTTGAATACTTGTGGGGATATTATAGATTGTAGGAAGGAGAAAGTTTTGACTAATTTTAATGGAGAATCGTATGAGTTTAATTTTTCCAAATTTGCTAAAACTCCTTATGAAAACGAATTGCCTAATGAGGGTTTCAGGGTTGAACAACTTTCTGCTATTTCTCTTGCTCCTAACAATGCCTTGCAGCAGTTTATGGAAGATCATGAAAGAGAGGTCTTCATGAAGGAAAGAAATGAGACTGAAGAGGTTTTCCTTTGTCAACCTGAGCTACTTAAGCATAACATACATATGGAAGATTTGGGTACCACACTACCACCTAAAGGGGACCCTGTTTTTGAATTAAAACCTCTGCCTGATGATCTTAAATATGCTTATCTAGATGATAAGAAAATTTATCAAGTTATTATTAGTTCTAAACTTTCAGGAAAGGAAGAGGAAAGGTTATTGGAAATATTGAAGAAACATCGAGGAGCTATGGGGTATACTCTTAATGATTTAAAAGGGATTTCTCCTACTATATGTCAGCATGCTATTAATATAGAACCTGATGCAAAACCAGTTGTTGAACACCAACACCGTTTAAATCCTAAAATGAAGGATGTGGTAAAAAATGAGGTATTAAAACTCCTTGATGCTGGTATTATTTGCCCTATTGCTAATAGTCAATGGGTTACCTCTGTTCATTGTGTTCCAAAGAAATGGAGAATCACTGTTGTGCCTAATGAAAATAATGAGCTTATAACCCAAAGAGTAGTGGTCGGTTATAGGATGTGCATTGATTTTAGAAAGGTCAATAAATTTACTAAGAAAGATCATTATCCTATGCCTTTTATTGATCAAATGTTAGAAAGATTGTCTAAAAATACCCACTTTTGTTTTCTTGATGGTTATTCTGGGTTCTCTCAAATTGTTGTGAGAGCACAGGACCAAGAGAAAACCACCTTTACTTGTCCTTATGGGACTTATGCTTATAGGCGTATGCCTTTTGGTGTATGTAATGCTCCTGCTACCTTTCAGAGATGTATGTCTGCTATCTTTCATGGTTTTTGTGAAGAAATCATGGCAGTTTTCATGGATGATTTCTCCGTCTATGGAACTTGTTTTGATAATTGCTTGCACAATCTTGATAAAGTTTTGTAGAGATGCGAGGAAACTAATCTTGTTCTTAATTGGGAGAAATGCCACTTCATGGTTAATGAAGGGATTATTCTTGGACACAAATTTTTTTAAAGAGGTATTGAAGTAGACAGAGCCAAAATTGAAGCAATTGAGAAGATGCCCTGTCCTAGGGATATTAAAGGTATTCGTAGTATCATTGGTCATGTTGGTTTCTATAGGAGGTTTATTAAAGATTTCTCCAAAATTTCAAAGCCCCTTACTAATCTTATTCAAAAAGATGTACCTTTTGTTTTTGATGATGATTGTAAGGAAGCTTTTGAAACTTTGAAGAAAGCTTTGACTACTACTCCTATTGTTCAACCACCTGATTGGAATTTACCTTTTGAAATTATGTGTGATGCTAGTGATTTTGCTGTGGGTGCTGTTCTTGGGCAACGTGTTGATAAAAAGTTGAATGTTATTCACTATGCTAGCAAGGCTTTACATGTTGCTCAAAGCAATTTTGCTACTACTGAAAAGGATTTCTTAGATGTAATCTTTGCCTATGATAACTTTAGACCCTATATTGTTGATTCAAAGGTTACTATTCATATTGATCATGCTGCTATTAAGTACCTTATGACAAAGAAAGACGCTAAACCTAGGCTTATTAGATGGGTGTTGCTTTTACAAGAGTTTGATCTACATATTGTGGATAGGAAAGGTGCTGAAAATCCTGTTGCTGATAATTTATCTTGTTTGTAAAACATTTCTTTTGACCCTATGCCTGTTAATGATAGTTTTCCAAATGAACAGCTAGCTGCAATAAGAGTAAGCCCACATGAGAGTCCTTGGTATGCTGATTATGTTAACTTTATTGTTTCCAAGTATTTGCCTCCAACCTTTACAGCTCAGCAAAGAAGGAAATTCTTTTATGATCCAAGGCATTACTTTTGGCATGACCCACATTTATATAAAGAAGGAGTATATGGTATTATGCGAAGATGTGTCCCAGAATATGAACAACAAGAGATATTGAGAAAATGTCATGGTAGTGCTTATGGAGGACATCATGCTGGGGATAGGACTGCACAAAAAGTTTTACAATCTAGTTTTTATTGGCCTACTCTTTTCAAGGACGCAAGGAAGTTTATTTTATCATGTGACGAATGTCAAAGAGTTGGTAACATTTCTAGACGCAATGAAAGAGAATGGATTTTGTACTTGCACTCATGGGTATGGGACCTATCCTGTCCGTTGATGCATCCATCGGGATCTGTGCCAACTCTTGACCTAAACAATATGCCAAGCATTGCTTCCATTTAACCTGTCACGTCCCCGTGCATTTCTCCTGCCTTTACGCCAGGTGAAACGGGCATGGGCACTTTATTCTCCCTACCCCGCACCCATCATGTGCTAGTAGATAGGATAGAATTAATCAGTCCATCGATCACCCCCGCACAGTTTTCCTCCATTCCCCATTTGCCTTCTTCAACACCACCAAGGCTCGTTCCGGCGACGACTTCACCTACTCTGGCGAGGTCCACCGCCCAGATTTTTTCCGGCGAGCCCGTGATCTCCCTTCCCTCTTTCTTGTCGCAACCATTTTTTGCTGCGGTATGCATCTAGTTTCATCTGATTTAGTCGATTTTGGGTCTTGTTTTGAGTCGAGAAATTTCTGCCCTTCTTGTTCTTTCCTCAAGTTGCTATAGATCCCTTCCCCTCCATCCTATGCTGTATCGACGAATCGATTTTTTAGCTATCTGTAGTGGACAAGCGGACGGGACAGGTGTAGGAGTTCCATCCAGTGCATTGCCTATGTCCAGGGAGGCCGCCGATCCAGTTCCTTCCGGCGCTGCGCACGGTTCCATCGACGAGATCGGAGGCAGCTGCTCGCAGGGTAGGGAAGGAAGGCTGTGGCCATGGCAGTCAGCGTCGAGAAGAATCAGGTGCCGGACGTAGGAAGGTAGGCGACGATCTGGAGTTTGATTTTGTTCTTCTCCCTTTATTTTTCGATTCAATTTGTTTTTTTCTCCTGTTTCTTTTACGGATCTCGATTTTCTTCCTGCATGCATACTTCCTATTTCTTTCCCTCATCTGTTGCGCGTCGTGGGCCAGCTAGATCAAGAAGATGGTTCTCTTGTAGTAGTAGGTTGTAGCTGGATCGATCTTGGCCATTTATTAAGGATACAATTTCCAATGATTAGAGGTTACAGTACTTCTGTTTGCAGGTATGAACGGATCAAACAATGATGGATGCATGAGCTTGTGTTGTGTGTCGATGATAAAAGGCATGTAAATTACTCCAAGTCAAGAAAGATTGGCTGTTGATGCTTTTGCTCGTAACTATGTGCTGCCTCTTTTTTCATGTATGTAGTGTAGGCTTGATTTTTCTAGAGTAGCATCATGTATCTCTAGTTGCTGATGTACCCTAATTAATCCCCAATTTGTAGCTATGAGAGTAATGGAAGCAATGAAATATGTCGTGTTTTGCATTCATGTACTCATGTACAGGTGCAGACACTACATTTTTTATATTGATTTGTGATGAAGACCATGACTAGTTTGTGTAGAGTGATGAAGACCGGGTGATCTGTGATAAAAGTCCAAGTGAATAAAAATGTGGACAGGTAAAAAAATGATTGCAGCATGTTCATGCCTTGAGACTTATCTTCAAAGATGAGACGAAGATGAGATGAAGTCTATACTCTTATGCTTGAGAGAGAGAGAGGGGTTTGGATGGTTATAAAATTTCATGGTCTATTCATGGAGAGAGAAAGAGAGATTGATGATGAGACAAAGTCTATACTCTTATGCTTGAGAGGAGAGAGAACAGGGAAATGGAAAGAACAATGAGAGATCCATAGGCTCTGTCCTCGCACGTGTAGTGCAGCGCGGAGGTAGGACCGGATTAGTATTGGTCAAGCAAGCGAAGAAGACGAGGGTGCGCTTGAGCTGAAAAGCAATGTACTGATGCAAGACTGTAACTAGGCCACTACGGCCCTATTCCGTCCAAAAAGGCTATATGCATGCAAGGTAGGGTAGCTGTTCTTCTCCGGAATTCCTGTGCATCGTGGCACTGTAGAGACCTTTCTGTCCCATCTGAACAGTCTGACACACTTTTTGTGCAGTTTATGAAAATGAAGAAAAACTAGAATATTGTTTCTCTCCCAACAGCTTTATTCGGATCTCAAAGCACCAACAAGTGGCTCAGTGGACACGATAGCTCTTGTACCCATGTGTGCAACCACAAATGTATTTCTGCGCAATGAAATGCCTATGAATTATTCTCTTGTTATTGAACCTTTTGATTGTTGGGGATTTGACATTATGGGCCCCTTTCCTCCTTTGAAAGTGTATACTCATATTCTTGTTGCTATTGATTATGTTACAAAGTGGGTGGAATCCATACCTACAAACAACGCTGATGGTAAGACCTCTTTAAAAATGCTTAAAGATGTTATTTTTCCTAGGTTTGGTGTGCCTAGATATCTCATGACTGATGGAGGTTCTCATTTTATCCATGGTGGTTTTAGGAAGACTCTTGCTAAATATGATGTTAACCATAGAATTTCTTCAGCTTATCACCCCCAAACCAGTGGGCAAGTAGATCTTTCTAATAGATAAATTAAATCTATCTTGCAGAAGACTGTTAATAAATCAAAATGTTAAATGATGCTTTATGGGCTTATAGAACTGCTTATAAAAATCCTATGGGAATGTCTCCTTACAAAATGGTTTATGGTAAATCTTGTCACTTGCCTCTAGAATTAGAACACAAAGCTTATTGGGCAGTGAAAGAAATGAATAGAGATTTTAGACTTGCTGGTGAGAAAAGATTGCTTGACTTGAGTACCTTAGATGAGTGGAGAAGTGAAGCTTATGAAAATGCTAGACTCTTTAAGGAAAAGGTAAAAAATGGCATGATAGGAGAATTCTAAAAAGGGAGTTCCATGTTGGTGAGAAAGTTCTTTTGTATAGATCTCATCTCAGATTTTTTGCAGAGAAACTACTCTCAAAGTGGGAATGACCTTTTGTAATTAAGGAGGTGTATCATTAAGGAGCTATCAAAATATCTTCTTTGAGGGACAACACCTCATAGGTGGTGAATGGTCAAAGGCTCAAACACTATATTTCCGGAGATTCTTACAATGAAGATGTTGATATCATTCAAATGGCAACTCCGAAAGAATTTATTAGAAACCAAACTCCGGAATCTGCAGAGTACGTTTGCAAATATGTAAAGGTACTGAAAAATAAAGGTTCGCGGAAAACTCTTTTCTCTATATTTTGTTGTTTTTATTACATATGGAAGGTTACGAGACGAAACAAAGGAGGAAACAGAGCTCAGGAGGGCCACACCCACCAGTGGCGCGGGCCCCAGCTGGCCGCGCCACCAGGGGGTGTGAGCCCCCTAGACTTCGTCTCCGTCCCATTTTCATTCTGTACTCTTCCTTATGTTGTAAAACTTCATAATATATAATTACCCAGACCCCCGAGGTTCGTATACCATGTTCTTGTCGTGTTTTCATTTCGATCTGTTTTTGTCAGGCGGATTCTCATATTTGAAGCCTTCAATGTCTTCCTCTAAATCACCCAAGGAGGATTCCTCCGCGGACATCATCAACCCATACATGTATGAGTTGAAGATTCATCCCAAGGAGTTGATTCTCAAGGAAGAGAAGGTGCAGATTAAATAAGTTCAAGGCCCTAAAGGAGAAGGCAGCCTGGAAGACAGGATAGAAGCATTGGAGCAGGAAGTTTTGAGGTACAAGAAGATGGCGGAACGCGAAGTGGATGTCATCCATAAGATAAGTTCAGAACTCATCGCCAAGCATAAGAGGGAGACTGCCGAGATTCGGGATGAAATCCTCTCAGGCCATCATACCACCAACCAATTACAAGCACAGCTCTACGACATACAAAATCAAAACTGTGAGTATGAGGCCAGGTTTAATTGCATAAGCTCTGCTGCTAGTTTCAGGATGGTGGAAACCAAGACATCCTTCATGGATGGGGAACCTTTACCTTGGAAGTTTGATGATGACTAGGGAATACCACCACCACCGAAGGAGTAACTCTTCATCAGGTTTGGCATCCCCTTGGCTAGTTCCAAGCTTGGGGGAGTGCCGCGGTATCACATCACTATCTTTTATCTTTTTACCTTTTTAGTAGATTCATATCTTTGGGTAGAGAAGTTATCTTATAGGTTGGTTTGCATTGTGGAAGTATCTCTCCTTTAGTTGGTTATCTATGTATCCCTTGGTGTGAGTGACTTTATGGAATATTAATGAGAAGTCTCATTTTTACTTTTTGCACTTCTTATTTTAGTTTGCAATCTCTATTATATGATTGATCTTGTTGATCAGTATTGGTATCACTTTGGGAGCATCAAGTAGATCTAAATTGGTTTTGGCAAACCGAGCTCTGGTCAGTAGCAACAACCTTTTGAGGTTTGAAAGGAAAAGAGAAAAGCACTTATAGGTATTTTGTATCATTTATTTTCTTTCTTGATTGGCTCATAAGCTTAGTATTATTTTTTAAGATCTTTTGTGTCTTCAAGAAAGATTGCATGTTTGGCTTTATTACTTGTATGTTTGCTTGTTTCTTTCAACTCTTTTGCTTGCTACCCAGCCTTGCTAGCCAAAAACCTATTTTGAGAGGGCATACTTCTCATGCATATAATCCTTTAAACCAAAACATGTGCCATTTGTGTCCACCATATCTACATATTAGCATTATTTCTATTCCAAGTAAATTCTCAAGCTTCATCTATATTTCAAATTAAAAATTATTTTGTTATGTGAAAACTAGTTAGTAAAGCTCTCACGAACTTGATGGCACACCTTATTTTCTTTCCTCTAATAAACTTGAACCATTGTGTCATCGAAGTTGTATATGCTTGCACCTATACGTTGGGATTAGCAGAACCGTACTGTCACGAGGAACGCTTTCAACACCTGTAAATACATACCCAGTTGATATCATGCTCTTTTGTTTGCGGATGTCGTCGGTGTGAAATACAAGGGGTGCTTGTAAGTCCATGGAGTTATGTATGTGTGTTAGAGAAACGCCTGGGCTGCTGGCCTAAGTCATGCCTAATCATGGTGGAAACTTGCAGCATCACCATAATGAGCAATCTATGAACCTTTCTTATTATAAAAAGAGAGAGAGAAACATAATGAAAAGAGGAAAGAGAGAAAAAAACACCATTTCCCATGGTAAATAAGAGATTGCTGAGATGCTCATTGTCTGCTTGCCTTGTCATTTTGATTATCGGATAGCTCATATATCATGTGCAAGGGGTACCTGATACGTCGTAAACGTATCTATAATTTTTGATGTTCCATGCTTGTTTAGTATCTACTTTGATTTGCTTTGTCTATACTTTTAGGTGTTTTTATATGTTTTCTGGAACTAACCTATTAACAAGTTGCCATAGTGCTAGTTGCCTGTTTTGTTCTATTTTTTGTTCCAGAAAGGCAGGAAATCAATATTCTCGGAATTGGACGGGACAAAAGCCAAAGTCAATATTTTACCGTGGGGAACACGAAGCCAGAGTACGAGACGGACAGGCACCAAAGGGCGGCCAGACCCCCCTAGGCAGGGTGTGCCCCCCTGCTGCCTCCTCGCCTTGCCTCCTTCGCCTATAAATGTGTAGGGCTCGCAGCATAGAAAACAAAAAAAATCCTACGATGGGAACATCTAAGTACCAAGATCTATCTACTAGATACAAGCAACGGGTGGATATACATCCATAGAATACATACCCACGAAGACCGAATAGCGTTAACGAGGTTGTACTCGTGGATGATGTAGAAGAATGCTTGCCTATCTCAGGATCGTGATGAAGTCCATCTGGTCCAGCACCATCAAGTCCAGCACCGCAAAGCAGTGGTGCATCCATGAACGCACACACGTCCGGGTACCCCGAAAACCTCCGCGCCCTCGCTCCAGCGAAGCAGCGGAAGCAACAAATCCTTCCAGAAAAAGCCACCAGGAACATGTATCTTGCTGATCCGAGACCATGGGGGAATTCTAAAGGGAGGAGAGAGATCCTTCGCGAGGAGGTGTGTGATGAGAGGAGGGAGTGGGGTGCCTTTTATAGGGAGAGGGGCGCAGCCCCCTCCCATGGCGTGGCAGCCATGGAGGTGCCCCCACCTCTTCCACATTCATGTGGGTGTAGCTCCCACTCACATAAATAGCCACCCACTCAAAATTCCACTCACCTTCATTAAATTTCCACCAAATTTAATGTAATCTCTCATTAAATAAAACTCTTTTATTTATTTATTCAGAATTTTGTTAATTACTTTAATTAACAAACATTCACATAAACCCCCTGCTAGTATTCAATTTCACATGCAGAACCAGTTTTAGCAATTTCAACTGAAACAGTTTCGGTGTCTAGTGAAATAAATTCCCACGCTTTCCTTTTTATTTCTCTGGCATATTATTTGCTCCAAATGGTGTCGGTATCCCTTAAGTGTGTCACCCTACGGTTCGCGAATAATGTAGACATGATCGAGACCCCTCTCCGATCAATAATCAGCAGCAGGACCTGGAGATCCGTACTGACTCCCACATATTCAATGATGACTTCTGTGATCATGTGAACCTTATACGCATGTAAATCAATCCTTTTGTCTCGTGATATATTACATGTCCGAGATTCGATCATCGGTATCTCCATACCTAGTTTGATCTCGTTACCGACATGTACTCTTTTCTTGTTCTCGTGATATAACATTCTAGTGATCAAATCACTTGCTTGCAAGCTAATTAATGTGATATCACCGAGAGGGCCTAGAGTATATCTCTCTGTCATCGGGATGGACAAATTCCACTCTTTATCCATGAGCCTCAACATAACACCTTTGTAGCACTGAACCCATCTTTATATTCACCCTGTTACGGTGTGACGTTTGATGTTATCAAGTTACTCTTCTGGTGTTAGTGATTGACATGATCTCATGGTCTAAGGACTAAGATAACTTCGTATGATGTTATAGCAATATAAACACAATGAATTTGATCGTAATGCTATACTTAGGATGAATGTTCATCACACCATTACACTAATTTTGTGACCTCATTATTAACAACATCCAATGTCCATGATCAGGAAACCTTTGATCATCTTGTTAATCAACGAGCTAGTTTATAAGAGAGGCATAACTAGGAACTTCCTTTTGTTTATTAAACACACATGTATTAACGTTTCTATATTAATACAATTATAGCATGTAAAATAAACATTTATCATAAACAAGGAATACGATAATAACCACTTTATTATTTCCTCTCGGGCATATTCCCTTCAGTCTCCCACTTGCACTAGAGACAATAATCTAGTTTGAAAGCTTTGCGTATTGAACACCTATGGCTTTCTGATGTTCCATATACGCAATTGCAAGTGGTTAACATAATCTACGGATCTAACGCTTCAGGTCCGTGTGTATTTGCATGTCTTTGCATCTTCACGCATCACTCATTCTCCAATGAGATGACATTGTATAAATTTGGTCTTTCGGTGAGACCTTTAGTTCCTTGGGGTTAAATCATGTCGATACTATTGTCATACAATATATCTTTAGTGTTAGCCCGTTGCGAACCACACCTTAGTTTGATAACAAACTACTTGACACAAATGCCCTCCTTTGCTGCTACTATAGCAGTCATATACTTAGCCTTTTGTTGTAGTGTTCGTCACAATGTCTTAACTTTGGAATTCATCCAAATCCATCATGGAAACTTTCTTTACATTACATTGTGCCACCCATAGTTTAAATTGAGATAAATTTAATTTGTATCTTGTGACAAAACTAGTATCAATGTAACACTTTACAATGAACTATTTGTAATTGTTTGTCACCTCTACACAAATATATTCTTAGTTCTTCCAAAAGATCATAAGAATATCCTCACTAGCGTCCAATGATCATTTTATGATTCATTCTGGTATATGCTCATAACACTTAGAGCATAGGACATATCTGAATGTGTACATATCATGGTATGATTGATCAAAACATCCTTGTGATTTCACTCATCAAGTGTCAAAGCACTTGAATCTTGTTTCACTTATCAAGTGTCGATACACTTGAATCTTGATTCAATTCCTTTCATGCGACAAGAACCGTTTCTTGTCGTTTGTATATTGAACTACTTCAATATATCATATATGTATGTTTGGCACAACCATATTAGCGTCACAGTCTGTCCACTATATACATTCATGCTAAATATTCGGGTTTTGCCTAAGTCTTTCATCGAAATGAAATTCTTAACCTATGTCAATAAAATATACATCATTTCCAATCAACAAGATGTCCTCCACATAATGTATTAAAAATATGTCTCAGTGCTCCCACTTAATTTCTTGCAAATGCAAGCATCTTCATCGTCTCTAGATGAAAACTCCTTTTTTCATCACGGTGAAGATTCCAACTCCGCGATGCTTACTTCAACCATTGAAGTTTGCATGACCTTTTAGCATCCTTTGAATTTAACAAAACCCTTTGGACCGTGTCTTGTACACGTCCTAGGTAACCATTCTATTAGAAGAATTTTGTTTTGTTTATTCATCTACCATATACCAAGTGGTTGCTACTTCAATCCGTCCAGACTAAATATCGCTATGAAAGATCAAATCTTGTCATAGTCAACTCCTTAAACATTGTCGTAAAATACTTTACGACATGTCGACTACTTCATATATGTGAAACATCCATGTCTGTTTCTTTATAGATCCAAATACGACCGATATGTTTTTACACCTTTCCAGAGGGTCTTCCAAGTTCAAAACTTGATTTCTCGTGTATGGAACTATCACGGATTTTATGGCTTCAAGCCATTTGACGGAGTCAGGGCCCATCATCGCTTCTTTGCATGTAGTCGGTTCATCATTGTCAAACAATAATGATTTACTCTCAAATCTTAGTATTTGATTGTTTATCCGACCGACTTGGTTCAATAAGAACTTAGATCTCCGTGACCACAACCTTTGAGGCACATAAGCTATGAGCATTATGGCAGCCTCCAGAATGATTTTCGGTGCTACGCAACTCAGCACATTTAGCTAAGGTTTGTTAACCTTATAAAAGTTCTATTGTCCTCCCACTTAACTTTTGCAAAAAAAAATCCTTTTTCAAGAAACTTCACATTTCAAGCGACAAACTCTTTTGTCCTAGGTGTTATGGAGGAATAACCAATTGTTATTCAAAATAACCTACAAGGACATGCTCATCCAACTTTGGTTGTAAACATCTTACTTATGCTTAGCATACCAAAATTTAAGAAATAACAACTTGGGTTTTAATCCAAAACATAACTCATATGGTGTCATTTCAACGGATCAAGATGGAGCTCTTTTCAGTGTAAAAGAGGTAGTCTCTAAAGCTTTAATCTTTTAAAACATAATGGTAGTTTTATAAATAACACCTTTGATCCAACCATATCACACAAGGTTTCATTACAGATCTCAAACACTCCATACTCCTATGGTGTTTTGGGAGATGTAAATCTAGGTGTTTTGCTAAACTTGTAACTCAAATAAATCCCTTTATGATAAAATCATAAATCGTTATTTTCTTGTTATGCTTGCAACTCAAATAAATCCCTTATGACAAAATCATAAATCATTTATTTTCTTGTTACAATAATTTTCCACTTTATCTTGAAAGTCTTTGAACATTTTCAAATATTTCATACTTCTTTCTCATTAAGTGAATATTCACTCAAATTTCCGGAGAAAGCATATGAAGTTGAAATCCATCGCTTACGACTATACATAATGGACTACATACATCGATATGTATAAATTCCAATATTTTAGTCATTCGTTCTTCTTTGGCCTTTGAACGAAGTTTTAATTATCCCGAGGAAAGTCACACAAGCGTCATTTGATCAAATCAAAGACTCCACAAATCCATGAAAATGGAGTTTCTTCATGTTTTCTTTCCAATATAATTTAAACGGCGATGTAACTTCGTAAGTGATCTTTCAATCATTTGTCTTGTGACATTTTAGCATTAGGTTTTATGGATGTGATTTCTCCAACTAGATTTTTAAATCATCCATCTTATATGGAATACGGTAATCATTTGAACACCCTTTGTTCTCATAATACCTGATTTAAATAACAATTATTAAAACAAATCGTGAAGTCAAGCTTTGATGTCAACGAGAAATAGAAACAACGGTTTGTTTGTTTTCGATGAACATCATCACATATTCTCTTGCTAGTTACTTAGGTTCATGAATTGCGTCGTTCTGTATGATATTTCATACCAACCAATTCGATATCCAATACCCAAGAACCATATTGTCTAACAAGCAAAGAATACAACCATAACATGTATATCATCCGTATACCTAAACTGGACATTTCCAGTCTTCTCTTTTTTCTGCCAAATATATTTTATAGATTCTCTTTCAGCATTTTCTTTTTCCTTTTAAAAGAATCAATCAACATCAAAAGTGGCGTCACATACATGACACATAGTCCAAAGCGTGTATATTCAAATAATAATACCTTTGCACTTGCACTTTGAAGTAGATCACCATCATCAAAATGATCGGCATTCTTTGAAAATCCATTCTTTAGTAATCTTTTAGTGTAGTAAACACTTTATATACATCTTCTATCCATCCTTATCATGACGACTTTCATGATCAAGCTAATGTAGCTTATAAAGACGAATCGTGAGTATAACACTACTTTCCAAAACCCTTTTTGGATGATTAGGATGTCTAGCATCTCCAACCTTTGCAAATTCTCATCCAATATGAGAACATATATTATACTCTATCATATTGCAACCAAAACATTGTTTCAGATATCGTTATATCTATCACACATGATGGTTTCTGAAACAATTCTTTCAGCTCCTAGATAAACTTGATATTAAAACAATCAAGAATCATGGAGGCAAACATGATACCTAAGATACTAACACTGAAATTGTTACTCTCGATTTAATACTAATTATTAAATTTCACGGAGTAAACAGAGTTTGCTGAATGTTTGCAATAGGACTTTAAACTTTAGATTGACACTCAACACAATACGATACCATTTCGTAAAGTATATATCCAGAATTCTATAGTTCTATTACTACAACACATTATGCAAATTCACTTTGATTTAATTTATGATAAATTGAGTTCTACTAATCCAAATTAGAAATGAACTCCCACTCAAAAACGACATCCCTCGTGCCTTTTTGGTGATTACATGAACCAAATCCACTACACCAAGTCCGATCATCACGTGACTCAGTGTAGCTTCAAAGGCGAGCATCCATATGGTCATCATATCAAAACATATGACTCATGCTTAACCTTTCGGTTCGTGTTCCGAGGCCATGTCTGTACATTCTAGGCTCGCCAAGTAAGAACCTTAGTATTCGCGTGTGTAACTGTCTTACACCCGAGATATGCTCGTGGATTCAATTACACCCGATCATCACGTGATGTCTTGAAGCGACGAAACATTGTCGGTGCATACTTAAGGAAGAACACATTTTTATCTTGATATCTAAATGAGGGATCATCTTATTATGCTAATAAAATGCCAAACAAGCAATATAAGATGCAATCAAACATCACATGTTTGTAAGTGAGATGATATGGTTCCCGCATATGATCTCCATCATGTGCACCGTGGTATGATCTCTATCATACCTCTATGTGTAAGGCCAAGGTCTATGGAACCTACACGTTATGTGTGTTGTAAGATTATCATCTTATACTTCTACTTACAACATCACCATATCATGACACTAGCCCAGCAACAATCTAAACTAGACGCCTCTAATTTATCCATTGCAAGTTTTACGTGGCTTAGGGCTTTCGAAGATAGAACCGTTCTTACCTACGAACATGAACCACAATGAGGATAACCAAATTGTTGACAACTCGTTGCAAATTAGATATTGACTATAGTAGGAGAGACAGACACCCGCTAGCCACTTATGCAAAACTAGTTGCATGTCAAGCGTGGAACAAGTCTCATGTGCGAGGACATGTAAAGTTTGTCCGGGCCGCTTCATCCCACTATGCCACCAATATCCAAAGTACAACTAAGAAGCAATAAAATTATCATCATCGCCCTCATATACATATGTGTACTACCCGTGCAAAGCATCTACACGCAGCATAGAAAACAAAAAATTCCTACGATGGGAACATCTAAGTACCAAGATCTATTTACTAGATACAAGCAACGGGTGGATATACATCCATAGAATACATACCCACGAAGACCGAATAGCGTTAACGAGGTTGTACTCGTGGATGATGTAGACGAACGCTTGCCGATCTCAAGATCGTGATGAAGTCCATCTAGTCCAGCCGGTCCAGCACCATCAAGTCCAGCACCGCAAAGCAGTGGTGCATCCGTGATCGCACACACGTCTAGGTACCCCGACAACCTCCGCGCCCTCACTCCAGCGAAGCAGCAGAAGCAACAAATCCTTGCAGAAAAAGCCACCGGGAACATGTATCTCGCTGATCCGAGACCATGGGGGAATTCTAAAGGGGGGAGAGATATCCTTCGCGAGGAGGTGTGTGATGAGAGGAGGGAGTGGGGTGCCTTTTATAGGGAGAGTGCGGGTAAGCCCCCTCCCATGGCGTGGAAGCCATGGAGGTGCCCCCACCTCTTCCACATTCATGTGGGTGGAGCTCCCACTCACATAAATAGCCACTCACTCAAAATTCCACTCACCTTCATTAAATTTCCACCAAATTTAATGTAATCTTTCATTAAATAAAACACTTTTATTTATTTATTTATTCAGAATTTTGTTAATTACTTTAATTAACAAACATTCACATAAAACCCCTTGCTAGTATTCAATTTCACATGCAGAACCAGTTTCAGCAATTTCAACCGAAACAGTTTTGGTGTCTAGTGAAATAAATTCATGCGCTTTCCTTTTTCTTTCTCTCGCATATTATTTGCTCCAAATGGTGTTGATATCCCTTAAGTGTATCACCCTATGGTTCGCGAATAATGTAGACATGATCGAGACCCCTCTCCGATGAATAATCAGCAGCGGGACCTGGAGATCCGTACCGACTCCCACATATTCAACGATGACTTCTGTGATCGTGTGAAACTTATACGCATGTAACTCAATCCTTTTGTCTCGCGATATATTACATGTCCGAGATTCGATCATTGGTATCTCCATACCTAGTTTGATCTCGTTACCGACATGTACTCTTTTCTTGTTCCCGTGATATAACATTCTAGTGATCAAATCACTTGCTTGCGAGCTAATTAATGTGATATCACCGAGAGGGCCTAGAGTATATCTCTCCGTCATCGGGATGGAAAAATTCCACTCTTGATCCATGAGCCTCAACATAACACCTTTGTAGCACTGAACCCATCTTTATATTCACCCTGTTACGGTGTGACGTTTGATGTTATCAAGATACTCTTCCAGTGTTAGTGATTGACATGATATCATGGTCTAAGGACTAAGATATCTTCGTATGATGTTATAGCAATATAAACACAATGACTTTGATCGTAATGCTATACTTTGGATGAATTTTCATCACACCATTACACTAATGTTGTGACCTCGTTATTAACGACATCCAATGTCCATGATCAGGAAACCTTTGATCATCTTGTTAATCAACGAGCTAGTTTATAAGAGAGGCATAACTAGGAACTTCCTTTTGTTTATTAAACACAAATGTATTTACGTTTCCGTATTAATACAATTATAGCATGTAAAATAAACATTTATCATAAACAAGTAATACAATAATAACCACTTTATTATTGCCTCTCGGGCATATTCCCTTCAAAATGCCTCTCGGGGAGAAAACTCTATATCATCTGGCGGAAATCCACGAAAACCTTCACAACGCCGCCACCACCGAAGGGGAGATTCGGGGGACAGAAAGTCTCTATTCCGGCACCCTGCCAGGACGGGGAAGTGCCCTCGGAGCCATCTCCATCGATCTCCACCGTCATCTCCATCACCGTTGCTGATTCCCATGATGAGGAGGGAGTACTTCCTCGAGGCTAAGGGATCTACCGGTATATATGTGTTCATCTCTCTCTCTATGCATGATCTTGTTGTGGTCATGAGCTTTGTAATCTAGTAGATCTACCTTGCTACTCAAGTGCTTCAATAGATATCTGCTCTCCCCATGTGTGTGAAAGTGAAAGCATGCACGCCATGGTGGCACTCAGGCTTGAGTCTACATAAATACTCATTGTGCTTTAATAGATCTATGATTTTCCCCACGTGTGTGACAGTGACAGCGTGCGCGCCATGTGTGGCACTTAAGCTAGATTACATATATATTCATGAGTTATATTTTGAGTTGGTTGTCTCTATGAAATTGTGGTGTTTATTGGAACCATCTAGCGCTCGAGGTGACAGTGTTGGGTTATCTAGATTGGGGATGGCCCTACCGTGGATTAGAGTGTCCAATCGGAGATTAGTTAAGAGTAGTATCATGAAGAGATGAAATTTATATGAGAGAGTGTTCACTAGTGAAAGTATGATCCCTAGGCCTTGTTTCTAAACGTTGAAACACCGTTTGCATCTAGATCTGTTGCATGTTTGCTTGCTTCCATCCTTTTGCCTTTAGTCGTTACCCCACGTCAACAACAAGTCATAAGATATTTTCTGGCACCGTTACAACTCGTATTTCACTATCTCTTCGCCGAACTAGTGCACCTATACACCTGACAAGTGTATTGGGTGTGTTGGGGACACAAGAGACTTCTTTTATCTTGATTGCAGGGTTGCTTGAGAGGGAATACCTTTGACCACTTCCTACCCAAGTTCGATAAACCTTGGGTAATCCACTTAAGGGAAACTTGTTGCTGTTCTACAAACCTCTGCACTTGGAGGCCCAACAACTTTCTACAAGAATAGAAGTGCGTAGACATCAAGATCTTTTCTGGCGCTGTTGCCGGGGAGGTAAGGTAAATGGTACTCACATCTTCCGGTGTGAGTGCTTGAAGTTATTTACTTTAGATTCTGCATTTTTTTCTTTTTGTTTCTTGTTTTCACTAGTTAGGCTTAATGGAAAACAACAAAACATTTGAGAGCTTTATAGTATTTATCTTGAGTTAGGACATGAGTGGTTTGAAAAGAAAATTAAAAAACCTATGGAACTTTCTTTGCATGCTAATAGCAATGTTATTAGTATGATTTTTTTGAACACCATTGTTACTAATGGTATGGAAACGTCTAATCTTGGGGAAGCTAGTTTTTATGAGAAAGATCTTTTTAGTTCCCCATCTTTAGGGAAGGAAAATTGCTCTTATGATACTCTATCCCCCATATGTGGTAATTCTAATGATACTTGTGATATTTTAAATCCACATACTGAAAGTGTCCCTTTTAAAATACCTATTGAAATTGTTGAACGTGTTATGAATAACTGTTATTTTGGAGATGGAACTGTCCATCCTAGTGATCATTTACTCTTTATACATGAATTATGCGAGTTGTTCAAGTGTGTAGGTATTTCAATAGACCAAGTTAAGAGGAAGCTATTCCCTTTCTCACTTAGGGACAAAGCAAGGGAGTGGTATGAGCTACTAGATGATCCTTATCATTTGGAGTGGAAGGAACTTGAATCTCTCTTTTACTCTAAATTTTATCCTCCTCATGAAATTCATAAATATAGGAACTATATTTATAATTTTCATCCTCATGAGGGAGAAAGTATTGCCAAATCTTGGGGGATATTGAAGTCACTAATGCTCAAATGTCCCATTCATGAGCTCCCCAGTAATATTATTATCAATAATTTTTATGCAAGGCTTTTAGGACATTACAAGGACTATCTAGATACCTGTTCAGAGGGATCCTTCACAAGTAAGAATGTCAAAGCTAAATGGGATCTTCTTGAAACAATTCAAAGCAATACCAAAGATTGGTATAACGACAAAGGTAAAGAACCAGGTATAAACTATGAGTATGATTGCATTAAGTCTTTCGTTGAAACTGGTGATTTTCAAGAGCTTAGTGCTAAATATGATCTTGATCCTCAAATTCTTGTTAGATATTATAGAGCCTTTGCTTCCCATATTAATGCTCCTAAAGAAAAATGGGATGTGTATCATGAACCTTTTAAAGACACTTGAATGGAAAATGAAAATGTTATTAATGATTGCAATAAACATGCTCAAACTTCTGAAAGTACTATTTCTTATAAGCATGTTATTTTTTGTGGTATGCACAGACCTTGTGAGAAGAATCAAATAGAAGAATAATATTGTATCACCCACTGGAATGAAAAAACCAGAACGTGGTATAAGGCTCTAAATGATCTTGGTAAAAAAAATGTGCCCTCTACCCTTTTATTTGTGAACTTTGCTATGAAGTGGGTCATTTCAATTTTCAATACTCAGGCCATAATAATAACATTTCTAATCCAATGAGTGCTGCAAGCTTGTATTGTGATAACGCGATCACTGATAATCAACATGATGAACTTACATTGTTTTTGGGGGTGTGAAGAGTTATCAAGAAAAACTTCTTTGGTAGACATGAGTGCTTTTGGTATGAATTGTGTCCTGCATGGGTGTCATCTTTATTGTGTTGATAATTGCCACGCGAATAATTACATACAAAATCTTTCTAAAAGATGACATTTTACCAAAGTATGACAGGACTGATATGAGTTTTGTTCTTATTAATGAAAAGGAGGAATCCTCCAAAGTTTCTTCTATTGTCTCTAACAATAAACCAGCGTATGTGGAGAAGCTTCCTTTCAATCCTATTCCTCTTAAAGAGGAGAAGAAAAAGAAGGAGAGGAGTAAAAGGAGATAGGAAACGGTATCTTCCCCTAATCATGTTTCTCTTATTGTAGTTGTTGCTGATGAGTCTGAATTAGATGATGTTCCTATGCCGGTTACCCATAGTAGTGATCATGATTGGGAAAAGCACACTACTTTTGATATTGGAAATCTCTTTGGTACCAATTCTGAAAATAATGATATTAATAGTTGTTGTGCTATTAGTGCTATACACGTTCCTTCCAATGATGATATGTTTACAAATGAACACACTTGGGAAGATAGCTATTCTATTTCTTATGATGATACTATACCTCCAATGTATGATGATTGCAATGATGAATATGATATTTTCAGTCCACCTAATATTGAGGAGAAAATTATTTATGATTAGAATATGCCTCCTATATTTGATGATTATGGTGACGAGAATAATAATGATAGCTATTTTGTTGAATTTGCTCCCACTATAATTAATAATAATGACTATGCTTATGTGGAGAGTAATAATCATTATATGCATGTGGCTCATGATAAGAATGTTTTATGTGATAGTTATATTGTTAATTTTAGTCATGTTGCTACTCAAATTTATTATGAGAGAGGGAAACATGGTTTTATGTATCTCAACATTAATAGGTTTCCCCTCTTTATGTTGAAAGTCTTGAAGTTGTACTTGTTTTGCTTTCCTATGTTTGTTGCTTTGTGCTTTCATGACTTGTTTATTTACAATATTCCTATGCATAGGAAGTGGGTTAGACTTAAATGTGTTTTGGATTTGCTTCTTGATGCTCTCTTTTACCTCAATTCATATTTCTTATGTGAGCATTTTCTCAAACTATCAAGCCTAACTTAAAGGCGGTAAAGAGAAGTACTTATTGGGAGATAACCCAGGAGTTTTCTTGAGTCTTGGAAGTTATTACTTTAGTAATGACCTCTCCTTATCCTTTTTGTTTGCTTTTTGTGCCAAGAATGACCTCTAATGAGAGGGAAGTAAGATTTGGGGAGTTGTTGTCCCGAAACAGATTTCTATCCTCCACCATAAAAATTCGTGAGGAGTCTCTGTAAGTCAGACTGATCTGAAAATTTACGAATAAATTCCCCAGTATGTTAGATAACTTTTGTTAGTTCAACACTTTTTTATTTGAGCAACAGAATGTCTTCGAAAAAAATCGGTCTCTACCTGCTGGTCTGTTTTGACAGATTTCTGCCATTATTTGCATTTGCTTCTTATTGATTCATTTTTGGGTTCTTTTTGGGAAATTGAGATTTTGAGGGAATTGCTACAGTAGATTGTGTTTTTATTGAAAGTTTTTCTATTCTAAATTTAAACCCAAGGGCCTATTATCTTATGAATACACTAATGTTGCTAATAAAGATTGTGTGAAGTTTTGTATGAAGGAAAATTTTTAGGTGTAGAGAAAGAATGATGTAATGAGACGAAGAATGGACAAAAGCTCAAGATTGGGGATGCCACCCCGTGTCACCTCAAGAAATATTCAAGAGGTACAAGCGTCAAAGCTTGGGGATGCCTTGGGCATCCCCTTCTTCATCAATAAAAATCGCAGGTCTCTTTCTAGACACTTTATTTTTATTGCTTCATGCACTATTGTGTTGTTCTTGGAGCGTCTTTGTTTTTGTTTTTAGTTTTATTTTGTTTGGTTTTCTGCAATAAGTTGGTTGGATCCGGGCACACTTATTTTGGAGAAAGACACACTCTGTTTTCATTGCCTAGAACACTCTGGTTTTCATTCTTATTGTTCTGTGAGTGTTCACTTTAGCTAGCACTGTGTTTAGCCTTAGTTTTCTTGTGCTTTTAGCTTAAAACCTTTTAGTTCTTATTTGTTGATTAGTGAGACAAGATCACCGATCTTTATTGATTATTATCTTTGTGAGTTATTTCAAATAAGTTGCTTTGTGTTGGAAAAGGGTAGAAAGTTTCATGCTTATACTGGTACAAAAGTGAGCTTGCTTTGACTGTGGCTTAGACTTTATCTTGTCATGCTATGTGTTGTTTTGACCTTATGCTTAGTGATTATTGTTGTAGCATGACTTGCTCCAAATAATTGGGATTGCTTAGTGTGCCTTGAAAGAATCATGCATTGTTTTAACATACAAAAGAATAGTATTGTGGTATTATCCTTTGATGCTTTATTTGGGTTGACTTGGCACATGCTCACACCATGTTATGACTTTAAAAAGTCACCATTATCCTCTATGACCATTTAGTCCTTGACTTGTAGTACCACTCTATGCTTTGATTAGTAACGTTTTGTCGCTCTGCATGATTATGACCATTATTCCTCTCTTAGTTGGTCGCTCCCAGTCTTTTGCTAGCCTCCACTTGTATGAGTAAGCTCTACTCATGCTTCCAACCCCCAAGAAACCAAGTTATTCCAAAGTGTCCACTATAAATTCCTATGCATGGTGTGTTACACCATTCCAAGTATATTCTTGTTTTTAGCTATTTTCCAATTAAAAAGTATTTTGTTATGTGAAAACTTAGTGATTAAAGCCCCCATGAACTTGATGGAACACTTTATATTCTTTGCCCCTTATAAACTTGAACCATTGTGTTGTCTATGTTGTATATGCTTGCACTTATACATTGGAATTAGCAGAACAATGTTGTCATGGGGAACGTTTTCAACATTGCACTTGTACTTTGTACTTAGTTGATATCATGCTGTTTTGTCTATGGATGTCACTGGTGTGAAATTAAAAGGGAGCTTGTAAGTCCATGGAGTTATGTATTTTGTGTTAGAGAAACGCCTAGGCCGCTAGCCTAAGCCATGCCTAATCATGGTGGAAACTTGCAGCATCACCATAATGAGCTATATGTGAAGCATCCTCAATAAAAATCTATGCAAATAGTAAATAAAAAGATCGTTGAGATGCTCATTGTCTACTTGCCTTGTAATTTTGGTTATGGGATAGCTCCTGTACCATGTGCAAGGGGTACCCCGTTGGCGGTTCTCTATGATACACATGTACTTACTATGACAAGAACTTATAGGTGACTGAAGTTGAATAGCATGAGGTGTGGCCCTCATATTCAAGGGACATGAGATTGTCAACTTATACTTTGTCAAGCATATACTCCATAGTTTGTTCACTTTAACATAATCACTTCAAGATGCTTATGATAGGGGCAATGAGGGCTGAAAGCTAACAAGTACCATAATTTTTGGAAGCTCTTTTTGAAACTTGAAATCCATGCTTACCTTGATGAAGGTCCTTTCTTCCACTATTATATTGATTCTCCATCTTATACCTTTAGGCACCATTAAGAGAGCATAGTTATCATTCTTAGTTCTACGTGCATTATCCCAAAACTTATTGATTGATGCATATTGTGATATTACTTGTTCTTGTGCTATTTGTATCTAGTCACTCTTATGAACTTTGAAGGTGTCCTATGCATCTATTTTCTACTCCATGAGGGACAAGCTGAATGCCACTATGCCATGTTTTTTATATGTGAAACATGATCTTTGTTTGTAGCCTTTCATGTTGCATGCATAGTTACTTTGTCTTACTGTTAGAACTCCATCTTTCATGCACATGTTTAGAGTTATTTGATCCCAGCTTTCAATGCTTGCAAGTGGTTTGATCATGATTGTTATGGTGCATGTCACCTCAAAAATTATTCTTTTTATCACTTACCTATTCGAGGACGAGCAGGAGTTAAGCTTGGGGATGCTTGATACGTCATAAACGTATCTATAATGTTTTATGTTCCATGCTTGTTTAGTATCTACTTTGCTTTGCTTTGTCTACACTTTGAGGTGTTTTTATATGTTTTCTGGAACTAACCTATTAAAAAATTGCAACAGTGCCAGTTGCATGTTTTCTTCTGTTTTTGGTTCCAGAAAGGCAGAAAATCAATATTGTGGGAATTGGACGGGACAAAAGACAAAGTCAATATTTTACCGCGGGGACCATGAATCCAGAGTACAAGACAAAGAGGCACCAGAGGGCGGATAGACCCCCCTAGGCGAGGGCCAGCCCTGGCCACGCCTAGGCAGGGTGTGGCCCCCCGGGCTGCCTCCTCGCCTTGCCTCCTTCGCCTATAAAAGCCTCCCGGGGAGAAAACCAGAGATCATCTGGCGGAAATCCACCAAAACCTCCACAACACCGCCGCCACCGAAGGGGAGATTTGGGGGACAAAAAGTATCTGTTCCGGCACCCTGCCAGGACGGGGAAGTGCCCCCAGAGCCATCTCCATCAATCTCCACAACTATCTCTACGGTGACCCAGCATACCACTGCATGATGTAGTACACTATACTCATTGACATAACACCAATGAAACACCGTTCACTAGTATTACATCCCTCAGAGTGGTACAACAGAAATACAACAGGTCCAAGACATGACTATAGGTTACAACTCCACTCTTTACACAAGATCCAGAGAACATTTTAGGTTAAAGAGAGAGAGAAAAACTTCTTACAAAGAAGAATCAGAAATAAACAACTCAAAAACTATCATACTATTAAGACTAGTATCGAAACTAGTGGTCTGGTATTGCTGCTATTGCAATACACTACAGAATTAGGTTCTATGGCTAGAGATTATATTTCTATCTAAGCAACAACTTCGTCTTCACTTTAGTTGATGTATATGCTGACTTCCTTTACTTCATTGAAGAGCTTGAGCTTTTGATGATGATTCCTGGAGCATACTTGATGTAGACGTCGTATTAATGGCTTCAGAATCTAGCAAGGGTTAAGAAGATACGTTGAGTACGAGCGTACTCAGCAAGTTCACTAGAAAAGGAGTGTTTGATGCACTATATCTACAGCCACAGACCGTAGGTCGTAGGCAATGCAAGTTTTCGTAAACATTTCTTCAAAGGTTGCTTTTATTCTGAAAAACTATGTCCGTCAGCCTTCACGGGTTTACCAGAAATTTCATGGAGTTCCTTTCCCGCCGTGTTCGCAGCTCCTTCCCGGAATAGGGAGTAACAATTTACAGTTCTTACACTCTGCAGAGGTGCGTTACTTTACCCATGAGAGATCAAATCCTTGTTGCACAACCGGGCGATCTTTCCCGTCCACACTTCCTATGGTGTGGGGCCCAGTAGATGATCCAAGCCAAACACTGCCCCCTTCGCTACCTCGCATGCCTCTTTGGTGTACACCATGCCCACACATTGAATTATGACAATGGTTTGTACAGACCGTTAGATGCCAGAACTATCGTGGGACATTGAGGGTTCACACCCATATGCTGCATATCCTCTACGAATTACCAATTAATATGCATGCTACGAGTGATAACAGCCACGACCTGCACATCCGGCTACATGCGAGAGGAAGAAGATACAGCTAACTTCTCCGTCCCATTCCAAATCTCATGGTTAACGCGTGATATACGACGCAAGAATCACTGGCGACATTGGTTGTTAAGTCCTAGATAATATGTTCCTTTACCACCGGAACTTTCATAGTAGGTTATTACCTCATGGTAAATAACCTATAATCGTATTATTATGAAAATAGTGTTTTCTGACCTTTTTCAAATGCAGGTGATGACAACACTGGATTTGCAAAATACTTTACAGACAATAATCAAAGGACATGAGCAAGTGTGAACTTGCCTTTTGTGATTGCAAGATTATGCACTCACAGTCTTCGAGACAATATAAAAGATCCAATATTTGAAATCAGCATCATTGGTCCGGTAAGGACTAATGTTTAAAGAAGCAAGATGCTATTAAGCATAAGTAATGTAATGCAATTGATAAACGCAAATCCTGTGGATAACATTGATCTAGGGTTTGTATACTGGTATGTGTTGTACTTCTAGATAAGCTTCACACTTGTGATTCTTATTAAGGCTTGTGAGTGTATGTGAAACAACATGTGAGTATAATAAAGCACACACAATAATAGAATACTCAGGTGGGAAAATGTATCTGAAGACTATGTATATAAGGTTTGTTCATCATTTAGAGCTTTCAGGAAAATGCTTATGTCTTGCTTTATAATGTATCTTAAAAGAATAACTTTTTGAAGAAAATCTTACTTAGCTAAGCGGAAGTATTTAAACTTTAAGTTAACCTTATTAGGTGTTCTTTCTAGTTATAGCCTTTAAGTAAGAAAGAATTACTCCATTTAATTAATGATATTAGTAGTATTTGAGACTTATCTATCTTGGTTTTTAGCTTGGTTAGTTTGATATTGAGATGCTTTAGGTCTAAGTTAAAATAGACCAAAGTTAACTATAAAACACATAATAAAGTCTTTATCATAGTATTTAAAGTATTGTAGATTAAAGTTAACTTTAAAGACATAGAAGGACTTAAGGTATATTGCTTATGTTATTTGTATCTTGTTTACTTTATAATGTTTCATTAAAGTTATTTAAGAATGGTTATATTTTTATTTGGTGTAGTGGTTTCTTGAATTTATAATAGAATAGAATCATTTATCTTTTTGTGAATGAGTGTTATAGTTTGTAAACAAGGAAGTAATATTACTTAACTACTTATGGATTTACTATAGGGTTTTGGTATGTTTATAGTTTTGTGATTAAAACAATGGTAATAGATTTTATCAAGTCAAAATAATAATCTTGAGAATTTAATATTTGATAACTCTATTTGGAAAATAATATATACTTAATGTTGAATGATAATTCAAATAGAATTGTATTTAAAATGTGTTGAAACATTTTGACTTCATAATATCAATGTTGAAGACTAATACTATTTATTAGACTCAATTGGCTAATTTTTGAAATATTAGCAAATTTTATTTACCCTTATATGAATTATTAACTAAGGAGTTAGGTTTAAATTCAAGTTGTTAAAGTGTTTAAAATTTTTATTTACCTCAAAAGTGGAATATTATATTTTTAATATGTAGGTATTATTTTTGTGATCATTTTGGTATATTACATTTATTTTTATGATTTATAAATAATAAGATATGATTTTTATAAGATTTATTACTTTATAAATACTTAATACTTAATAAATATTTAATTAAGTGAAATAATAATGCATGATTATAGTTTTAATTTATAGTTCTTATTTTTCTAAGATTTTTGGTATTTTATTTATATTTTTATCATTTACCATTATTTAATTATGAACTATCAAAGTGTTATTACTTATAAAACCTTTATTATATAATGATTATTTAAGTAACTAACATAATAATGTTTGATAATAGTTTAATGTTATATATTTTATTTTTCTAAAAACATTCATATATTATACACATTTTTCTGAATTATAAAACAAAAGTTATTAATTAAACAAGATTTAATCATTTTATTACATTTCAGGAAATATTTATATTTGATCTTATAATGTTTTTATCTAATTCCTAAACAGAAAATACTTCTTACACCGAGGCTAAACCTAGACCTAGACACTGACTAGTGGGTCTGTAGCCCTGTTGATGTGCCACGCTGGCGTGGACCCGTCAACGGACCCAGTCAAACACGATGACGTGACCAAGGTGACCTCACCCTGACGTCACCTCGCCGGTGGCATGGCAGACGACGGCGAGGATGGCAGTAGAGGGCGAGCGAGCATATGTGCAGGGGCTTACTCGAATCAGCGCGTCAGGGCAAACAATAAACTAGCAGCGCCACCCAAGATTGGTCATCGGCACCAGAGTTGCGACGACGACGAGCGGCGGAGCTCTCTGCTACACGGCGAGCGATTAATCTAGGAAGCAAATAAAAATTTGGAGAGCCTCGGGAGGATCAGGGACTCACCACGATTCTCGTAGTGAGGTCAGTTAGGTCGAGGGGAAACGAAATCGATGATGATTGCCGATGACCGGCGATGGTGGTTGTCAGGGATTGAGTCGATATGGTCGATTCAGAGCCCGTCTGCTCGATTCCTTCTAGCTAGAGCTGCTACACACCATGACGAAGCTTGTGGTACGCTTGGCTAGTCGTGGGGAGATCTCTAGCGGCAGCGACAAGCGTCTCCGGCGAGCTAGGGTTTGGTCACTAAGAGGAAAATGGGGAAGAGAGGGTGCTGGAGTTAGCGAGAAGGGGAATGCAGAGATGAGGATGAGAAGGGGCATCGCCGTGGCCTCCTTCTCCTCTCCCGGTGATGGCGGCGTGCATCTTGACGCAAGGACGGCGGCGGACGGCCTCGGCATCGCCACCGAGCTGCTTCCAGCTAGAGGAAGATGACGTCGTGACATTTTGCGAATACCCCCTGGCATGTTTCAAGATTCAATCCGCGGTCCTTGGTAGTGCTCCACCTGTCAGTCATAGAGCGAGATGAGTCGGGCTGGTTCTTGGGCTATTGTTGGGCCGACGTGGGCCAATGTTGGGCTGCGACTAGGTGCACCTGGCAGTAAATAAGGGAGGAGAACACTTGGCTGAGGCCTGGTTTTGTTTTTCTTTTTCATTATACATTTTCTATTTTCTATTTTGTTTTTAGATTTGTAATTATACATTTGTTTGAAATTTTCCTTATAGAATTTATTTGTTAGATAGTGTTGGAGATATGCCCAAGAGGCAATAATAAAGTGGGTTATTATCATATCTTCATACTTATGATAAATGTTTACATACCATGCTATAATTGTATTAACCGGAAACATTAATACTTGTGTGATTTGTAAACTAAAATAAGAGTCCCTAGTGAAGCCTCTTGTTAAACTAGCTTGTTGGTTAATATATGATCATGGTTTCCTGATCATGAACATAGAGATGTTATTAACAACAGGATCATATCATTAGGAGAATGATGTGATGGACATACTCCTATAAATAAGCGTAGCATAAAGATCAAGTCATTTCAATAGTTCAATTGCTATATGCTTTCTGATACATAGTAACCTAATTCCTTCGACCATGAGATCATGCATATCACCTTTACCGGATGGATGCTTTGATGACATCAAACACCACACCGTAACTGGGTGGTTATAAAGGTGGCATTGAGTGTTCGGAAAGTATTGGTTGAGACACATGGATCAAGAGTGGGATTTGTCCATCCACATGACGGATAGATATACTCTGGGCCCTCTCGGTGGAATGTCATCCAATTAGCTTGCAAGCATGTGACTTGGTCACAAGGGATCACATATCACGGGAACGAGAAAAGAGTACTTATCAGTAACGAGGTTGAACTAGGTATGTAGAGATACCGACGATCATAACCTCGGATAAGTAACATATCGTGAGACAAAGGGAAATTGGTATCGTATGTAAGTGGTTCATTCGATCGCAAAGTAATCGTAGAAATATGTGGGAGCCATATGAATTTCCAGATTCCTCTATTGGTTATTGTTCGGAGAAGTGTCTCGATCATGTCCGCATAATTCACGAACCGTAGGGAGACACACTTAAGGATTCGACGTTGTTTGAGTAGTTATGGTATTATGAGAAAGAGACCGAATGTTGTTCGGAGTCTCGGATGGGATCCGGGATATCACGAGGTGATCCGGAATGGTCCGGAGAATAAGATTCATATAAGGAAAGTCCCGTTTCGGAGTTGCGGAATGATTCCGGTGTTTTCATCGGGAATGTTCTAGAAGATTCCGGAATGTCCGGCACTCCGGGGGGGGGGGGAGGGGTACATGAATGTGTCATTACATATTGGAATGATTGCATCATGTACTAAGTGTTCTTGCTGTCCCAAATAAAGGATTAAATTGAATCCCAAAACAGAAAAGTCAAATGTCCAGTTTGAAAGTCAAACTGCCAAAACAAGAAACTGTGGGAAACAAGCAAGAGGAGTTGGAACCAACTTGGAGGAGGAGTCCCACTCCTCCAAGCCGGCGCCAGCCCTAGGCCGAGTTGGGGAGGGACTCCCTCCCTCCCCTGGCGCGCCACCCCTCCCACCTATATAAGGAGGGGCAGGGCTCCCCTCCTAGACACAACTTTCACCTCTAGATCTTCGGTTTAGAGCCGTTTTGGATTAGAGCTTCTAATTGCTTTAGCCAACGGTTTAGAGCCTTCTAATTGGTTTAGAGCCTTCTAATTGGTGTGTCTAATTACTAGACCACTAATAGCCTCTCTCATAAGCTCCACCATACTCGCACCGGCTTAAGGCGAAGCCCTGCGGGATTTCCCCTCTACTTCCGGTACCACGCCGTTGTGCTGCCGGAATCGCGAGGAGAGTGCTACAACCTCCGCTGCCTGCTGGAACAAGGGAGAGGAAGGTCTTCGTCGAGTACCGAACGTGTGACCGACTGCGGAAGCGCTGCCGGAACGTGGCGCTGGAAGGATCGTCTATACGATCTTGAGATCGAAAAGAGTACGACTACATCATCCACGAGAATCTGCTCTCGTTAACCGCTTTGGAATCTTCGAGGGTAAGTTATTCCATCGACTCGTTGCTACAATCTAGTAGATAGATCTTGGCTTGTTTGTTTGTATGCGATAGAAAATTTTGTTTTTCCATGCTACGAACCCCTACAGTGGTATCAGAGCCGTGTCTATATGTAGATCTGTTGCACGAGTAGAACACAATGGTCATTGTGGGCGTTGATGCTTTATTGTTGATTACTTCTTGTGTACTTTGCATCTTGCGGTATGTTGGGATGAAGCGGCCCGGGCTAACTTTACATGACATCGTTCATGAGACTTGCTCCACGCTTGACATGCAACTTGTATTGCATAAGTGGCTTTGCGGGTGCCTGTTTCTCCTAGCATAGTAAAGATCCAATACACAACGGGTGATTAACAATACTTGTGTCAACGTTGTGGTTCATGTTCGTAAGTTAGAACGACACTTATTGAAAGCCCCAAACCACGTAAAACATGCAAAGAAAGTAGAGGCGTCTAACTTTGTTTTGCAGGGGTGTGCAGTGATGTGATATGGCCATGATTGTGATTATATTTGATGTATGCAATGTTCCTTATTGTAAGTCGGCAACCGGCAGGAGCCATATGGTTGTCTTTAAGTTATGTTAAGACCCGCGTGTCTATTCAAAGTAGTTGTAATAGTTGAAGCCGGTGGACGACAACCATGGAGAGGCGTCATTGACCTTGATGCTATGCCGGTGATGATGGAGATCATGTTCGTGGTTGAAGATAGAGATCGGAAGCACGAAGAAGAAAGGCCATATCATATCACATATATTATGAATTGCATGTGATGTTAATCCTTTATGCATCTTGTATTGCTTAGTAGACGACGGTAGCATTATAAGATGATCCCTCATGCACATGAATTTCAAGTCATAAAGTGTTCACCCTTAGTTAGCACCGTTGCTAAAGCTTGTTGTTTCGAAGCACCACGTGATGATCGGGTGTGTTAGATTCTGCAAGTGTATACAACGTGAGCAAGCCAGATTTGCTCATGCGGAAACTAAGGTTTGATCTTGACGAGCCTAGCATGTACAGACATGGCCTCAGGAACACGGATTACCGAAAGGTAGAGCATGAGTCATATAGTAGATATGATGAACATGTTGATTGTTCGCCATTGAAGCTATATCAACTCTCGTGATGATCGGTTTTGATGTGGTGGATTTGGTTCGTGTGATCACTAAAACAATGTGAGGGATATTGTTTTGAGTGGGAGTTCACCTAGATTAATTTAATTATTAATTAGAACTCAATTTATCATAAACTAAATCAAAGTGAATTTGCATAGTTGTTGTAGTCATTGGCATCCGTTTACCACCTTGCGCTTAGTTATAATTGAGATAATAGAACTATAGAATTCTGGTTAGTTACTTTACGAACTGGTATCGTATTGTTTTGAAGTGTTAATCTAAAGTTTAAAAGTCCTATTGCAAACTTTTAGTAAGTTCCGGTTACTCGATGAAGTTTAATAATTGGTATTAAAACAAGAGTAACAATTCCAATGTTAGTATATAAGTATCATGTTTGTCTCCATGATTCTTGATATTCAAAGGATTGTCTTAATATCAAGGTTATCTAGGATCTGAAAGAGTTGTTTCAGAAACCATGATGTGTGGAAGATATTGTGATATCTGAAACGAAGTTTTGGTTGGAACATGATAGAGTATAATATGTCAAAAGTCATGTTCTCATATTTTGATGAGAATTTGCAAAAGGGTTGGAGATACTAGTTGTCCTAATCTTCCAAAAAGTTTTGGAGAGCAACATTATACTCGTGATTCACCGTTACAAGCTAAAAGTAACTTTATCATGGATAAATCCATGATAAGGGTGAATATTTGATGTAGGTAAAATGTTTACTACACCAAGAGATTACTAAAGAAAGGAATTTGAAAGAACACCAAACATTTGATGATGGTGATCTACTTCAAAGTGCAAGTCCTAAGACATTGGTATTTAACTATACACACTTTGGACTATGTGTCATATGTATGACTCCACTATTGATATTGATAGATTCTTTCAAACAGAAAAGGAAATACTGAAAGAGAATCTCATAAATATATGGCAGAAAAGAAAAGACTAGAATTGTTCAGTTTAAGTATATAGATGATATACATGTTATGGCTATATTCTTTGCTTATTAAACAAATGTGGTTCTTAAGTATTTGATACTGAATTTGTTGGTATGAATCGTCATACAAAACAACAGAATTCATGAACTACAGTGGCCTAAGTAATTAGCAAAAGAATATGTGATGATGTTCATCGAGAACAAATAAAGGGTTATTATGTTGCTCGTTAAACATCAAAGCTTGCCTTCAAGATTTGTTTTATCAGGTATTATGGGAACAAAAGGGTTGTTCAAATAATTACCGTAATCCATAAAAGATGGATGATTCACAGATCTCGTTGGAAAAATCACATCCATAAAGCTAATGCTAAAGATGTCGAAAGACAAATTGATTGAAAGATCACTTAGGAAGTGACATCGCCGTTTAAATTATATTGGAAAGAAAACATGAAGAAACTCCATATGTATGGAATTTTGGAGTCTTTTGATTTTGATCAAATGACGCTTGTGAATCTTTCCTAGAGATAATTAAAACTTCGTTCATAGGCCAAAAGGGAACGAAAGACTAGCTTATTGGAAATTGTACATATTGTTGTACAAAGTCCATCATGTGTAGTCAAAAGCGATGGATTTCAACTTCATATGCTTTCTCCAAAAATTTGAGTGAATATATGAATATTTACTTAATAAGGATGAAGTATGAAACATTTGAAAAGTTCAAAGACTTTCAAGATGAAGTGCAAAATCATTGTAACAAGAATATAAATAGTTTATGATAAGATCATAAAGGAAGATATTTGAGTTACAAGTTTAGCATAAATACCTAAGATTTAAGGAATCGTTCCGTGGATTTGCATTTCCCGAAACACCATAAGAGTATGGAGCATTCGAGATATGTAATTAAACCTTGTTTGACATGGTAAGATCAAAAGGTATAATTCATAAAACTGCCATTATATTTTAAAGATTAAAAGCTTTAGAGACTACCGTTTTTCCACTGAAAAGAGCTTCATCATAATCCATTGAAATGACACCATATAAGGTTATGGTTTGGGATAAAACCCAAGTTGTCCTTTCTTAAACATTGGTATGCTTTGCATAAGAAAGATGTTTTGCAACCAAAGTCGGATAAACCTGTCTTTGTATGTTATTTTGAATAACTGTTAAGTATTCCTCCATAACACCAGAGACAAAAGTGTTTGTCACATAAAACGTCAAGTTTCTTTGAGAAGGAATTTTTCGTGAAAAGTTAAGTGGGAGGACAATAGAACTTTGATAAGGTTAAAAGAACCTTAGCTATATGTGCAGAGTTGCGCAGCGCCGAAAAGTGTTCCGAAGGCAGCAACAAAGCTCATGGCTCACGTACCTCAAAGGTTGTGGTCACGAAGATCTAAGTTCCTATTGAAACAAGTAGATCGGGTAAACAATCAAATACCAAGATTTGAGGGTTGAATCATTATTTGAGAATAATGAACCGACTACATGCAAAGAAGCGATGATGGGCCCTGACTCCGTCAAATGGCTTGAAGCCATAAAATCCGTGATAGTTCCATACACGAGAAATCAAGTTTTGAACTTGAAGGACCCTCGAGAAAGGTGTAAGACCTTACAGTTGTGTTTGGATCTATAAAGAAATAGACATGGATGTTTCACATCTATGAAATAGTCGACATGTTGGGAAAGAGTTCACAACAATGTTCAAAGGTTGACTATGACAAGATTTGATCTTTCATAGCGATATTTAGTCTAGACGGATAAATGTAGCAACCACTACATATAATTTTGTTATATGGTAGTTGAATAAACAAAACAAGTTCTTCTAATAGAATTGTTACCTAGGACGTGTGCATGACACGGTCCATAGGGTTTTGTTAAATCAAAGGATGCTAAAAGCATATGCAAACTTCAATGGTTGAAGTGAGCATCGCGGAGTTGGAATCTTCACAATGATGAAATTGTTAAAAAGAGTTTAAATTCATCAGAGACAATGAAGATGCTTGCATTTGCAAGAAATTAAGTGGGAGCGCTAAGACATATTTCTAATACATCATGTAGGAGACATATTGTTGATTGGAAGTGATGTATCTTTTTATTAACACAAGATAAGAATTTCATCTCGATGAAAGACTTAGGCAAAACTCAAATATTTGGCATCAATAGATGCTAATATGGTTGTGCCAGAAGTACATAGACGAGATATTGAATGAGTTCAATATAGAAACTACAAGAAAGTTTCTTGTCGCACAGAAAGGATTGAATGAGTTCAATGTTGATGATATATTCAAGTGTATTGACATTTGGTAAAGTGAAACAAATAATCAAGTATAGATTGATACTTGATGTATGAAATCACAAAGAGTATTTATATCAATCATACTGTGATATGTACAAATCCAGATATGTCCTATGCTCTAAATGTTGTGAGCATATACCAGAATGATTCGTAAGATGATCATTGGACAATAGTAAGGATATTCTTATGATCTTTTGGAAGAACTAAGAGTATATTATTTGTAGAAGTGACAAATAGATGGTTAGTTCATTGTATAAGTAATACATTGATACTAGCTTTGTCACAAAGTACAAATTAAGTGTATCTCAATTTAAACTAAGGGTGGCACAATATAATGGAAAGTGAGTTCCATGATGGATTTGGATGAGTTCCAAAGTTAAGACATTGTGACAGATACTACAACAAAAGGCTAAGTATATGACTGCTACTATAGCAGCTAAAGAGGGCATTTGTGTCAATTAGTTTGTTATCAAACTAGGTGTAGTTCACAGTGGGATAATACTATGAAGATATATTGTGCGACAATATTATCAACATGTTTTAACCCCAAAGAACTAAAGGTCACACCGAATGACCAAATTCATACAAAGCCATCTCATTAGAGAATGAGTGATGCGTAGAGACGCAAAGACATGCAATTACACACGGACCTGGAAGTGTCAAGATCCGAAGATCAGTTGACCACTAGCAATCGTGTACATACAACACCGGAAAGCCATAGGTGTTGAATACACAAAGGTTTGAAACTAGATTATTGACTCTGGTGCAAGTGGGAGACTGTTGGAGATATGCCCAAGAGGCAATAATAAAGTGGGTTATTATCATATCTTCATACTTATGATAAATGTTTACATACCATGCTATAATTGTATTAACCGGAAACATTAATACTTGTGTGATTTGTAAACTAAAATAAGAGTCCCTAGTGAAGCCTCTTGTTAAACTAGCTTGTTGGTTAATATATGATCATGGTTTCCTGATCATGAACATAGAGATGTTATTAACAACAGGATCATATCATTAGGAGAATGATGTGATGGACATACTCCTATAAATAAGCGTAGCATAAAGATCAAGTCATTTCAATAGTTCAATTGCTATATGCTTTCTGATACATAGTAACCTAATTCCTTCGACCATGAGATCATGCATATCACCTTTACCGGATGGATGCTTTGATGACATCAAACACCACACCGTAACTGGGTGGTTATAAAGGTGGCATTGAGTGTTCGGAAAGTATTGGTTGAGACACATGGATCAAGAGTGGGATTTGTCCATCCACATGACGGATAGATATACTCTGGGCCCTCTCGGTGGAATGTCATCCAATTAGCTTGCAAGCATGTGACTTGGTCACAAGGGATCACATATCACGGGAACGAGAAAAGAGTACTTATCAGTAACGAGGTTGAACTAGGTATGTAGAGATACCGACGATCATAACCTCGGATAAGTAACATATCGTGAGACAAAGGGAAATTGGTATCGTATGTAAGTGGTTCATTCGATCGCAAAGTAATCGTAGAAATATGTGGGAGCCATATGAATTTCCAGATTCCTCTATTGGTTATTGTTCGGAGAAGTGTCTCGATCATGTCCGCATAATTCACGAACCGTAGGGAGACACACTTAAGGATTCGACGTTGTTTGAGTAGTTATGGTATTATGAGAAAGAGACCGAATGTTGTTCGGAGTCTCGGATGGGATCCGGGATATCACGAGGTGATCCGGAATGGTCCGGAGAATAAGATTCATATAAGGAAAGTCCCGTTTCGGAGTTGCGGAATGATTCCGGTGTTTTCATCGGGAATGTTCTAGAAGGTTCCGGAATGTCCGGCACTCCGGGGGGGGGGGAGGGGTACATGAATGTGTCATTACATATTGGAATGATTGCATCATGTACTAAGTGTTCTTGCTGTCCCAAATAAAGGATTAAATTGAATCCCAAAACAGAAAAGTCAAATGTCCAGTTTGAAAGTCAAACTGCCAAAACAAGAAACTGTGGGAAACAAGCAAGAGGAGTTGGAACCAACTTGGAGGAGGAGTCCCACTCCTCCAATCCGGCGCCAGCCCTAGGCCGAGTTGGGGAGGGACTCCCTCCCTCCCCTGGCGCGCCACCCCTCCCACCTATATAAGGAGGGGCAGGGCTCCCCTCCTAGACACAACTTTCACCTCTAGATCTCCGGTTTAGAGCCGTTTTGGATTAGAGCTTCTAATTGCTTTAGCCAACGGTTTAGAGCCTTCTAATTGGTTTAGAGCCTTCTAATTGGTGTGTCTAATTACTAGACCACTAATAGCCTCTCTCATAAGCTCCACCATACTCGCACCGGCTTAAGGCGAAGCCCTGCGGGATTTCCCCTCTACTTCCGGTACCACGCCGTTGTGCTGCCGGAATCGCGAGGAGAGTGCTACAACCTCCGCTGCCTGCTGGAACAAGGGAGAGGAAGGTCTTCGTCGAGTACCGAACGTGTGACCGACTGCGGAAGCGCTGCCGGAACGTGGCGCTGGAAGGATCGTCTATACGATCTTGAGATCGAAAAGAGTACGACTACATCATCCACGAGAATCTGCTCTCGTTAACCGCTTTGGAATCTTCGAGGGTAAGTTATTCCATTGACTCGTTGCTACAATCTAGTAGATAGATCTTGGCTTGTTTGTTTGTATGCGATAGAAAATTTTGTTTTTCCATGCTACGAACCCCTACAGATAGTTGCAGCAATGCTAAAATGTATTTAGAATCATTTTGTGAGCCTTTACTGTGTACTGTTATCATTTTTTATTTTCATTATATATGTACTTTTCCTCTTAGTATTTGTAGGATCTTTTCATATGAATTTATTTTATCTAATATCCATAACTTATTAAAGAATGCATGACTATTAACTTATGAGATTTGATTCTTATTATATTATAATATTAAAGAAGTTTTTATATATAGTGATTCTTCATTATTATTTGATACATGATATACTAAAGAATTAATATGGTTAATATTTTTAACATGAATTTAGGGAATAGCAATGTAAGTATTTTACTATAACTAACATAAGAGTTAGGATTTGAATTTTGAAGGCTTACCCTAGGGTTTAGGGTACTTAATACACTTATTTTCTTTTGTTGATGTGAATAAAGATTAATGGCTAAACATATTGTCTTCATGTTTATGATCTTTAATGATATCACCCTTTAAAATAGAAAGTTATTATCTGGAAATTCTAATGGAAAAGAATTGATAAAGATAACTCCTAAGCACATATGGTTGTGATAATTGGAATTGACAGAGATGTGCTTAAGTGATTTGCTATAGGAAAATATTCCTATAAGGCTTTATGGAAATAAGAAGATAGATCAATCAGATGAAATGGATATTAAGCTTGATTATAAATTTAGGGTTTAGTGTTTACCAAGAATTCCTATCTTTCATACTTCATAATTCTTGACTTCTACTTAAAGAATTCCTTTCCTAGATATACTACTTCTTCCTATCCATCATCATGTGTTAACATGATGAGCTTTACTTCACAAGAATATTCTTATCCACCTTTTATTCTTCTTAATCCATTTATAAATTCAATGAGCTTGACACTAAAACTTTTCATAATCTTCTCATATCCATACTTGGTTATAACAACTACTCTACTGCTGATAATGTCCAATCCAACAGTTGGTTAATTCTAACTCTATTCATACTCTTCCTTAATCATCCATCACTAACATTACTCCAGTAGATGTATATATCAAACTACTTTCCTTAAAGCTTTACTATCCTTTAAGAGGAATAACACTACTTCAATAACTCCATGCTACTCTAGCTTCAACTTAATTATACTGTCTTATATCTACATGACTCCAATATCTTATACTTAACTTCACATTCTATCATGGGGACTTATCATGGTTGACTTAGGATACATATTTATACTAGGGTTCAATCATGTTCTACCCACCAATGTCACTTATACATGATATAAGCATTCAATCTTGGTGGCTAAAGCATCATCATTATAATCCTTTGATCCTTTATGGTTTAGGTTTCCAGTTGGCTAACTAAGGCTTCATCAATACAAGATTACAGTTGTATTATAATTATCTTCTTAGTACCTCTATTGGATTAAGGGATGTTATTCATGGACTATGCCCCTAAACACAACTGGTTATAATAATTGGAAAGGACAAGAGTTAATAGATCAAGAATTGATAGACTAAGGATTGGTGAATCAATAGTTGATTTCTCAACATTGATGAACAACAGATATTAGAAAATGATTCAATAGAAATGATAAGGACTGATATGGGAAGAAAGATATGTGGTGAATGGTTTTGAATGTCTTTCCTTCCTACTCCATATAACTTAAAAGTTAGGATTAAGTATTACCATGATCCACATGGTAGAATTGGATAAGAATAAAATAAGTCAAGGGTTAGTTATTACATTCTTGTTACTTGAGTTATATATTCTTAACTTGGTATTCATGGTTTGTTGTAATGAATACTATGATATGATCACCTAAGGATCAAATATAAATCATTAATCAATGTATTAGGGTTTAATTTTATTACATTTGATCTACCCTTAGATCAAACCTCCCTTACCCAAAATAAGGTTTTAGCAAAGGTCATATTGAAACTTATCGCAGTCAACTTGATGATCTACTTAAATTCCATCAAGTTAAGAGAAGCTTCAATCACTTTGCCAAGTTTTGTTTAAAACCACGAAAATTATTCGGATTTTCTATGCATGAATGCAATGCACACATATGTTGGAGATATGCCCTAGAGGCAATAATAAAAGAAGTTATTATTATATCTTTGTGTTTATAATAAATGTTTATATTCATGCTATAATAGTATTAACCGGAAACTTGTGTGATTTGTAAACTAAATTAGAGTCCCTCGTAAAGCCTCTTTATAATACTAGCTTGTTGATTAATAGATGATCGTGGTTTCTCGATCATGAACATTGAGATGTTGTTAATAACAAGATCATATCATTAGGAGAATGGTATGATGGACATACTCCTATAGATAAGCGTAGCATAAAGATCAAGTCATTTTAATAGTTCGTTTGATATAAGCTTTCTGATACATAGTAACCTAATTCCTTCTACCATGAGATCATGCTAATCACCATAACTGGAAGGATGCTTTGATGATATCAAACGCCACACTGTAACTGGGTGGCTATAAAGGTGGCATTGAGTGTTCGGAAAGTATGGGTTGAGGCACATGGATCAAGAGTGGGATTTGTCCATCCATATGACGGATAGATATACTCTAGGCCCTCTCGGTGGAATGTCATCCAATTAGCTTTCAAGCATGTGACTGGATCACAAGGGATCACATATCACGGGAACAAGAAAAGAGTACTTATCGGTAACAAGGTTGAAATAGGTATGCAGAGATACCGACGATCAAAACCTCAGATAAGTAAACTATCGTGAGACAAAGGGAAATTGGTATCGTATGTAAGTGGTTCATTCGATCACAAAGTAATCATATAAATATGTGGGAGCCATATGAATTTACAGATTCCTCTGTTGGTTATTGATCGTAGAAGTGTCTCGGTCATGTCCGCGTAGTTCACGAACCGTAAGGAGACACACTTAAGGATTCGATGTTTCTTAGTAGATATGGAATGTTAGTAGGGATACCGAATGTTGTTCGGAGTCTCGGATGGGATCCGGGATATCACGAGGAGATCCGGAATTTTCAGGAGAATAAGATTCATATAAGGAAAGTCCTATTTCGGAGTTCGGGAAAGTTTCCGATGATTTCATCGGAGAGGTTCTAGAAGGGTCTAGAAGGTTCACTGGTCCGGATGGAGAATGGTCCATGAATGTGTCATGGGTATGTGGAATGATTGGATCATGTCCAAGGCCACTTGGTGTTGGCATATGCAAGAGAGAAATAAAGCTCTAAATTGAAAGTCAAACAGGAAGTTTGAAAAGTCAAACTGGAACAATGGTTTCCTAGTGGGAGAAGAAACAAGTCCTTCTCTCAATCCAACTTGGGTTTGGGTTTGGATTCAAACCCACCCCTACCAAGGCTGCCCCCTCTCATAAATAGAGGGGGAGGGCTGCCCCAAGACAACACAAGCCCTAACCCTCTCCACGAGCCGCCGCCGCGCGCCGCCGCCCTAGCCGCCGACACCTCCTCCTCCCGGATTTCTAAACCCTAGATTTACTGGGAAACCCTAATCCACCATAACTCGCATCCGGCTTAGGCGAAGCCCTGCGGGATCTTCCCTCTACTTCCGACACCACGCCGTCGTGCTGCCGGAATCACGAGGGGAGAACTACAACCTCTGCTGCCTGCTGGAACAAGGGAGAGGAAGGACTTCATCGAGTACCGAACGTGTGATCGACTGCGGAAGCGCTGCCGGAACGCAGCGCCGGAAGGATCGTCTACGCGATCTTGAGATCGACAAGTGTACGAGACCCACGAGAATCTGATCTCGTTAACCGCTTTGGAATCTTCAAGGGTGAGTACTTCTATAGACTCGTTGCTATAATCTAGTAGATAGATCTTGGCTTGTTTGTGTGCATGCGGTAGAAAATTTTGTTTTCCATGCTACAAACCCCTATAGTGGTATCAGAGTCGTGTCTATATATAGATCTGTTGCACGAGTAGAACACAATGGTCATTGTGGGCGGTGGTTCTTTTATTATCAATTGCTTTTTGTGTACTTTGCATCTTGCGGTATGATGGGATGAAGCGTCCCTGGCTAACCTTACATGACATTGTTCATGAGACTTGCTCCACGCTCAACATGCAACTTGTATTGCATAAGTGGCTTTGCGGGTGTCTGTCTCTCCCATCATAGTATAGATTCAATTTACAACGGGCACTTGATAGTTCAAGCATCAACGTTGTGGTTCTTGTTCATAAGTTAGAACGACACTTATTGAAAGCCCCAAACCACGTAAAATATGCAAAGAAAATTAGAGGCGTCTAACTTTGTTTTGCAGGGGTGTGCTGTGATGTGATATGGCCATGATTGTGATTATATATGATGTATGCAATGTTCCTTATTGTGAGTTGGCAACCGGCAGGAGCCATATGGTTGTCCTTTAAATTCCGTTAAGACCTGCGTGTCTATTCAAAGTAGTTGTAATAGTTGAATCTGGTGGAAGACAATCATGAAACGGTGACATTGACCTTGACGCCATACCGGTGATGATGGAGATCATGTTCGTGCTTGAAGATGGAGATCTGAAGCACAAGAAGAAAGGCCATATCATATCACATATTATGAATTGCATGTGATGTTAATCCTTTTATGCATCTTGTATTTCTTAATTCACGACGGTAGCATTATAAGATGATCCCTCAAGCACACAATTTCAAGTTTTAAAGTGTTCATCCTTAGTAAGCACCGCTGCTAAAGCTTGTTGCTTCGAAGCACCATGTGATGATCGGATGTGTTAGATTCTGCGAGTGTATGCAACGTGAGCAAGCCAGATTTGCTCATTAAGGTTTGATCTTGACGAGCCTAGCATGTACAGACATGGTCTCAGAACACGGATCACCGAAAGGTAAAGCATGAGTCGTATAGTAGATATGATGAACATGTTGATTGTTCGCCATAGAAGCTACATCAACTCTCGTGATGATCGGTTTTGATGTGGTGGATTTGGTTCGTGTGATCACTAAAAAAATGTGAGGGATATTGTTTTGAGTGGGAGTTCACCTAGATTAATTTAACTATTAATTAGAACTCAATTTGTCATAAACTTAGTCTAAACTATTGCAAATATGTTGTAGATCAATGGCGGCCCCTACCGTCAATTTTAATGCATTCCTAGAGAAAGAAAAGTTGAAAAACAATGGAAGCAACTTCGCGGATTGGTTCCGCAATTTGAGGATTGTCCTCAATGATGGTAATTTGACCTGTGTGCTAGATGCACCGCTGGGTGACCCACCTGCAGCTACTGCTACCGATGAAGTAAAGAATGTTTACCTCGCTCGGAAGAATCGGTACTCCACAGTTCAGTGTGCTATCTTGTATGGTTTGGAATCGGAGCTTCAGAAAAGGTTTGAGAACCATGAACCACATGATATTGTCCGTGAACTCAAAATGATATTTGAGGCTCACGCTGCAGTTGAGAGTTATGAAGCTTCTGAAAAGTTCTTTAACTGCAAGATGGAAGAGGGCAGCTCCGTCAGTGAGCACGTGCTTAAGATGTCTGGGCACGCAAGTAAACTCCAAAGCTTGGGTATAGTGATTCCTAATTCTTTGGGGATTCACCGTGTCCTCCAATCACTGCCACCAAGTTACAAGAACTTTGTGATGAACTACAATATGCAAAACATGGACAAGTCGTTGCCAGAACTCTTCTCCATGTTAAAATCTGCAGAAGTGGAGATAAAGAAAGAGCACCAAGTGTTGTTGGTCAATAAGACCACCAAATTCAAGATGCAAGGCAAGTCTAAGAAAAAGGGAAACTTCAAGAAGGGCGGTAAGAAAGTTACCGTGCCGGCGAAGAAGACCAAGGTTGGGTCTAAGCCTGATACTGAGTGCTTTTACTGCAAGGAAGAAGGTTATTGGAAGCGGAATTGCCCAAAGTACTTGGCGGATTTGAAGAATGGCAACATCAAGAAGAAAGGTATATCCGATATACATGTTATTGATGTGTATCTCACTAGTACTCGTAGTAGTGCCTGGGTATTTGATACTGGTTCGGTTGCTCATATTTGTAACTCGAAATAGGTACTACAGAATAAACGGAAGCTAGCAAAGAACAAGGTGATGATGCGTGTTGGAAATGGATCAAAGGTTGATGTGATCGCGGTTGGCACGCTACCTCTTCATCTACCATCGGGATTAGTTTTATACTTAAATAATTCTTATTTGGTGCCTGCGTTGAGCATGAACATTATATCTGGATCTTGTTTACTGCGAGACAGTTACTTGTTTAAGTCCGAGAATAATGGTTGTTCGATTTATATGAGTAATATGTTTTATGCACATGCACCTTTGATAGGTGGTCTATTCTTATTGAATCTCGATTGTAGTAATACACACATTAATAACATTGAAGCTAAACGTTTGGAATTGAGCGATAACTCAACCTATATGTGGCACTGTCGTCTTGGTCATATTGGAGTTAAGCGTATGAAGAAACTCCATTCCGATGGACTTCTTGAATCACTTGATTTCGAATCACTTGAGAGATGCGAAGCATGTCTGATGGGTAAAATGACTAAGACTCCATTTTCTGGTATGATGGATCGACCTACGGACTTATTGGAAATCATACATACCGATGTGTGTGGCCCAATGAGTGTAGCATCACGCGGTGGTTATCGTTATGTTCTCACCTTCACGGATGACTTGAGTAGATATGGGTATATCTATTTCATGAAACATAAGTCCGAAACTTTCGAGAAGTTTAAGGAATTTCAAAGTGAGGTAGAGAATCAACGTAACAAGAAGATTAAATTTCTACGATCTGATCGTGGAGGAGAATATCTAAGTTACGAGTTTGGCGAGCATTTGAAGAAATGCGGAATACTTTCACAATTGACACCGCCGGGAACACCACAGCGTAATGGTGTGTCTGAACGTCGTAATCGAACTCTCTTAGATATGGTTCGTTCTATGATGTCACTTACAGATTTACCGCTATCGTTTTGGGGTTATGCATTAGAAACAGCCGCATTCACTTTAAATAGGGCACCATCTAAATCCGGTGAAACGACACTGTATGAATTATGGTTTGGGAAGAAACCTAAATTGTCGTTCCTTAAACTTTGGGGTTGCGAAGCTTATGTAAAGAAGTTACAACCAGACAAGCTTGAACTCAAAGCGGAAAAATGCGTCTTCATAGGATACCCGAAGGAAACTATTGGGTATACCTTCTACCATAGATCCGAGGGCAAAACCTTTGTTGCCAAGAATGGATCCTTTCTAGAGAAGGAGTTTATCTCGAAAGAAGTGACTGGAAGGAAAGTAGACCTCAACGAGGTTGATGAACCTTCTATCGAACTTGCGAGTAGCACAGCACCGGAAGTAGTTCCTGTGGCGCCTACACCAATAAGAGAGGAAGCTAATGATGTTGATCATGAAACTTCGGTTGAAGTTACTACGGAACCTCGCAGGTCAACGAGAACTCGTACCACTCCTGATTAGTATGATCCTGTTATGATTCTCATGTTGGTGGACAACACTGATGACCCTGTGACATATGAAGAAGCGATGATGAGCCCAGATTCCAACAAATGGAAAGAAGCCATGAAATCCGAGATTGGATCCATGTACGAAAACCAAGTATGGACATTGGTGGACTTACCGGATGGCCGGAAGGCTATCGAGAACAAATGGATCTTCAAGAAGAAAATAGATGCTGATGGTAATGTTACTGTCTAAGGGTTTCGACAAATTCAAAGAGTTGACTACGATGAGACTTTCTCACCAGTAGCAAAGCTAAAGTCTGTAAGGATTATGTTAGCAATCACAGCATATTATGATTATGAGATATGGCAGATGGATGTCAAAACAGCTTTCCTCAATGGAGACATTGATGAAGAGTTGTATATGATGCAACCCAAAGGTTTTGTCGATCCTAAAGATGCTAACAAGGTATGCAAACTTCAATGGTCCATATATGGATTGAAGCAAGCATCCCGAAGTTGGAATCAACGTTTTGATAAGGTAATCAAAAGCTTTGGTTTTATACAAACTTATGGAGAAGCTTGTATTTACAAGAAAGTGAGTGGGAGCTCTGTAGCATTCTTAATACTGTATGTAGATGACATATTGTTGATTGGGAATGATGTAGACTTTCTTAATAGTGTCAAGGATTATTTGAATAATAGTTTTTCAATGAAAGATCTTGGCGAAGCAGCTTATATATTAGGCATAAAGATTTATAGAGATAGATCAAGGCGCCTAATATCATTTTCAAGAGTACATATTTGGACAAAGTTCTAAAGAGGTTTGGAATGCAAGATTGCAAGAAAGGGTTCTTGCCCATGTTGCCCAATACGACCTTGAGTAAAACTCAAAGTCCAGCAACGGCAGAAGATAGAGAAAGGATGAGTAAGACTCCCTATGTCTCAGCCATAGGATCTCTAATGTATGCCATGCTATGTACTAGACCCGACATTGCATATGTTGTTAGTTTGACTAGCAGATATCAAAGTGATCCAGGAGTGGATCATTGGACAGCGGTCAAAAACATCCTTAATTACTTGAAAAGAACTAAGGATATGGTTCTTTCTTATGGAGGTGATGAACAACTCGTTGTTAATGGTTACACCGATGCTAGTTGGAACACCGATCTGGATGATTCTAAATCTCAATCTGGATACGTATTTACTTTGAATGGTGCAGCAGTTAGCTGGAGGAGTGCAAAGCAAAGCGTTGTGGCGAGATCTTCAATTGAATTGGAATACATAGATGCTTCGGAGGCTTCACAAGAGTCGATATAGATGAAGGAGTTCATTACAGAGCTCGGTGTGGTTCCAAGTGCGCTGGACCCAATGTCTATCTACTGTGATAACATGGGCGCCATAGCCAATGCGCAAGAACCAAGGTCACACAAGAAGCTGAAGCACATCAAGCTATGTTTTCACGCTATTCAAGAGCATGTCCAAGATTGTGACATAAAGGTTTGCAAAGTACACACAGATCTGAATGTGGCGGATCCGTTGACTAAACCTCTCCCGAGGGAAAAACATGACCAGCACCAAACCGCTATGGGTGTTCGGTATATTACCATGTAATCTAGATTAGTTGACTCTAGTGCAAGTGGGAGACTGTTGGAGATATGCCCTAGAGGCAATAATAAAAGCAGTTATTATTATATCTTTGTGTTTATGATAAATGTTTATATTCATGCTATAATAGTATTAACCGGAAACTTGTGTGATTTGTAAACTAAATTAGAGTCCCTGGTAAAGCCTCTTTATAATACTAGCTTTTTGATTAATAGATGATCGTGGTTTCTCGATCATGAACATTGAGATGTTGTTAATAACAAGATCATATCATTAGGAGAATGGTATGATGGACTTACTCCTATAGATAAGCGTAGCATAAAGATCAAGTCATTTTAATAGTTCGTTTGCTATAAGCTTTCTGATACATAGTAACCTAATTCCTTCGACCATGAGATCAGGCTAATCACCATCACTGGAATTATGCTTTGATGATATCAAACGCCACACCGTAACTGGGTGGCAATAAAGGTGGCATTGAGTGTTTGGAAAGTATGGGTTGAGGCACATGGATCAAGAGTGGGATTTGTCCATCCATATGACGGATATATATACTTTGGGCCCTCTCGGTGGAATGTCATCCAATTAGCTTGAAAGCATGTGACTGGCTCATAAGGGATCACATATCACGGGAACGAGAAAAGAGTACTTATCGGTAACAAGGTTGAACTAGGTATGCAGAGATACCGACGATCAAAACCTCGGATAAGTAAACTATCGTGAGACAAAGGGAAATTGGTATCGTATGTAAGTGGTTCATTCGATCGCAAAGTAATCGTAGAAATATGTGGGAGCCATATGAATTTCCAGATTCCTCTGTTGGTTATTGATCGGAGAAGTGTCTCGGTCATGTCCGCGTAGTTCACGAACCGTAGGGAGACACACTTAAGGATTCGATGTTGTTTAGTAGATATGGAATGCTAGTAGGGATACCGAATGTTGTTTGGAGTCTCGGATGGGATCCGGGATATCACGAGAAGATCCGGAATGGTCCGGAGAATAAGATTCATATAAGGAAAGTCCTATTTCAGAGTTCGGGAAAGTTTCCAATGATTTCATCGGAGAGGTTCTAGAAGGGTCTAGAAGGTTCACCGGTCCGGATGGAGAATGGTACATGAATGTGTCATGGGTATGTGGAATGATTGGATCATGTCCAAGGTCACTTGGTGTTGGCATATGCAAGAGAGAAATAAAGCTCTAAATTGAAAGTCAAACAGGAAGTTTGAAAAGTCAAACTGGAAAATTGGTTTCCTAGTGGGAGAAGAAACAAGTCCTTCTCTCAATCCAACTTGGGTTTGGTTTTGGATTTAAACCCACCCCTCCCAAGGCTGCCCCCCCCTCATAAATAGAGGGGGAGGGCTTCCCCAAGACAACACAAGCCCTAGCCCCTCTCCACGAGCCGCTGCCGCCGACCCACCGCCAGCGCCACCGCCGACCCGCCGCCGCGCCACCGCCAGCGCCGCCGCCGCCTCCTCCTCCTCCCAGATTTCTAAACCCTAGATTTCCAAGAAACCCTAATCCACCATAAATCGCATCCGGCTTAGGCGAAGCCCTGCGGGATCTTCCCTCTACTTCCGACACCACGTCGTCGTGCTGCCGGAATCACGAGGGGAGAACTACAACCTCTGCTGCCTGCATGAACAAGGGAGAGGAAGGTCTTCGTCGAGTACCGAATGTGTGACCGACTGTGGAAGCGCTGCCGGAACGCAGCGCCGGAAGGATCACTACTAGGAAAAACGCTACTAGTGGCGCACCAAATTGGAATTCTGTGGCGCATATGGGAGTCGCCACTAAATCCTCGCCACTGAAATTCAACATTCTGTGGCGCATATGGCATATGCACCACAAAATTCTCAACATTCTGTGGCGCATATGCCATATGCGCCACAGAATTTTGTCTCAGGATTTCAAAAAAAATACCAGAATACAGCATAAATACCTAGAATACACAGGAAATATACCAGAATACAGCAATATATCACAGAAATGCACAAAACTCACAGGAATACCCAAAAACTCACTGAAATTCATACAAAGTGACAAAATACATCAATATAGAGTCCAAGTGTTACACACAAGTCATGGGAGAGTACAAGTTCGAAATCACACAATCGCACGAATTCACGATTGATGCAGATTCGATTGCTCCAGACGAGCCCCCGCAGCCTCTATCTCCTGAATGAATTGCAGACGGAACGAGTCGAGCTCCACTCTGCTCAACCTCGGGGACGCTCGCTGGGCATGGGTGGAAGCCAGTAGGTGGACCGCGCTCTGTTGCTCCACGGCCATCAGGCACTGCTCCGAGGTGCTGGTGTCCCTGACCAACAACACCACCGAGTGTTCCGCTGATGGCAAGTCGGCTGACGCAGCCTGACGCATCTCCGCCACGACATCCGATATCACCGCTAGGGCCTGCAACAGTTGCCCACCAGAGTCCCTCTGAGTCAGAAGCGGCCAGCCCCGCACCTTGCATCTCTCCGAGATCTCCTCCAAGGCAGCTGCTCGCTGATGCAGAGGCCGCTGCATCGCGTGGACCACCTCGGAGGTCATATTCCGGAAAAATCGCCCTGCGGAACCTCTGTCCTCGCCCGGTATCACCTCCGCGAGCACCAGCAGGGTCTTCGCTCCTTCCCTCTCCGGCACAGTCGGCTGCTGCATCGAATCCCTTTGCCACCTCCAAGGGCACCACTCCACTCCCCCGCACCGAAACATTAGTCTTGTGATGGGCTGCATGGTGAAACAAGATTTACAAATCAGCCTGCCAGTAACAAGATTATTACCAGGCCATGTTTACAAACCCATAATGCATTAGAGCACATCCTGAAGATTATTACCAGGATCCTAAGCACAAGTGTTAACTGAACAAAGAAATAACCTAAACTACTAAGAGCCTCCTATTAATTCACCATTACAAAGAAATTGCTAGCAATATATATGAGCAGTAAAGAGATCCCCATAAGAAAATGCCATAAGCATACTTGGTTCATTTTTTCCAGGAATAAGCAATTTCGTACTTTATTTTATACAAGTCAGAGATATGTACAAGATCAAACAGTAGCATTTCAGACATATCTACAGTTATACAAGCATGGAGGAGATGCCAATAAGGACTCAAAATCTAACATAAAGCATTTGCTACAACTAAGGACTGAATCTTGTGTCTCAAATACAACTAAGGACTGAATCTTGGGTATCAAATACAACTAAGGACTGAATCTTGGGTCTCAAATACAACCATGTGTTGCCTCTGCTTCCAAGTGTTCAGTTTCTGAAATCATGGGCTACAGAACTCAGCCCAGTTGATTTTGAAGAATTCATCTTGCCATATCTGAAACAATAGCTTTGGTGGTTGTCCTATATTGTTAATTCTTACAGTAGCTTTGGTGGTTGTCCTATATTGTTAATTCTTACATTAGCTTTGGTGATTTAAAACATATTTCATCTCCAAATTTAAAAACAGTAGCTTTGGTGGTTGTCCTATATTGTTAATTCTTACAGTAGCTCTGGTGGTTGCCCTATATTGCAAAAACAGTAGCTTTGGTAGCTTTGAAGCTTTGCAAAAATAGTAGATTTGCAAAAACAGTATCTAGCTAGAAATTATTATCAAATGCATTATTATCCCCTGCTTAGGAAAAGAATGCAATGATCACTAAACAATGGCACCAAACAATGATCACTAAACAATGGCACCAATGGCACCAAACAATGATCACTAACCAATGGCACCAAACAATGACACCAATGATAAGTTAACAGTAGCTAGCTTTACATGATCACTAAACAATGGCATTCTTTTCTAAAGCCTACTGCAATCTGCAATCTGAAATCTGTAGCCATTTCTAAACAATGGCACCAACTGCAATCTGCAATGGTGTCATAAAGAATGCAGTACCACTCTTTTCTAAAATTTCTTGACTGCTTTAAAGTGCACAATGATCTTCACTTTCCTCTGAACTAGTTAGCGTGCACATGCAACGCACGTCTTCATTGGAGATGACAAAACAAAATCCTTGAAATTTTAAGTATATAAATTTGAATGTTTCTACATGATACTAATTGTCATGGTAAGAAAAAATCATAAAGTATTTTTTACATAGGTTTGTTCATCTGGAATGGAAAACCATCATATAGGAATCTATCATATGGTTTATAGATCATAGATCTTATGTCTGGAAAGCTAAATAAAAACAGCATAATTTCCCCCAATGAGAATTTGATTTGTGACACACATAAATATATTAAAACGTGAGTATCGGAGGATGTCGTGATAAAATCTTATCAGCACAGAAATATATGGTTTATAGATTATCCTTACAGTAACAATGACTCGCAAGTTAACTTATCAGCACAATACGTAATCAACAAATCTAATTAACTATGACTAGCAAATGTAAACTGCCTGGCACTTTAGGGGAATGCCTGGCACTAAGATGGTGCACGGGCAAGCTCTATAATCTACCTATCTTGTTAACTAAGAAAGAGGAGAGATTGATAAGAGGTAGGAAGAGATCTGATAGAACGACCAGTTCATACCTGCAGGGGCGATGGAGAGCAGCTCGTCGGGGAGGATGCAGGAGGTCTTCAACAGAAATCAGGCAGGAGCTAGCGTCCGTCGGTGGAGGGAGGAGGTCTGGCGGGGTAGCGGTTCCTAGACGAGGCAGTTGGTAAGGTCAGCATGGACAGAGAGGAAGGGGGCACAAAGAAGAAGGAGGGGAGGGGGTCACCTGCGCGGGGTGTGGTGGCGGTGGTGGTCCTGGACGCCGGCGGAGCCTCCTCCTCCTGGTGCTCTGCGCGCACCACAGCGAGATCAGCGCGTGGACAGAGAGAGGAAGGGGGCAGGGAAGAAGGAGGGGATGAGGGCCGAGGGTCACCTGCGGGGTGGTGGTGGCGATGGTGGACGACGGGCGCGGCATAGCGGGGCAAGCGCGGCGCAGCGGCACGGCGAGATCGAGCGGAGAGAGTAGCGCGGCGGCATGGCTAGGGTTCGACGATTGGCGTGGGCCAAACATTTGGGGAAGAAAGAGGCGCGACGCGGCTCAAAAACGGCAAAGTGTGGGAATTCTGTGGCGCATCAGCTCAGAATGCGCCACAGAATTTTTTGTGATGGTACAAACAGAGTGCTGCATAGATGTTCAACACCAAACACACCTTACCAAAGTGGTTCAGCGCTAGCTTGCTCCTTCACTCTCATGTGCCCCAGGTTCGATTCCTGGTGGCCACATTTTTTTAATTTTTTTTAAATATTTAAAGATGGTAGTAATATAATAAAGGCAAGAACTAATATATTTGCCTATTAAAAATAAGAATTAGTATATTTATTTTTAAAAAAAATATTTTAAGGATGGTAATAATATATTAAAGGCAAGAACTAATATATTTGCTATCAAAAACAAGAATTAATATATTTATTTTTTAAAAAATATTTTAAGGATGGTAATAATATATTAAAGGCAAGAACAAATATATTTGCCTATTAAAACAAGAATTAACATATTATATTATATGTTTGTCTTTTTAGATCTGTTTCGCATATTCTGTGGCGCATATAGCAAATGCCCCACAGAATGTTAAAATTTTGTGGCGCATACGCTATATGCGCCACAAAAAGTGAGAATTTTGTGGCGCATATAGCAAATGCTCCACAGAATTCTAGCATGCCCATGTGTTGGGTCAGGTCCACATGGGGCCCACAGGAATTCTATGACGCATATAGCCATATGCGCCACAGAATTCTCACTTTCTGTGGCGCATATAGCTTTATGCGCCACAGAATTGCAAGAATTTTGTGGAGCATTTTCTATATGCGCCACAGAATAAATTTTAGTGGAGCATTTTTCCTATATGCGCCATAGGATTAAAATCTACCTATAATCATTTTCCTAGTAGTGGATCATCTACGCAATCTTGAGATCGGCAAGTGTACGACTACATCACCCACGAGAATCTGCTCTCGTTAACCGCTTTGGGATCTTCAAGGGTGAGTACTTCTATCGACTCGTTGCTACAATCTAGTAGATAGATCTTGGCTTGTTTGTGTGCATGCGGTAGAAAATTTTGTTTTCCATGCTACAAACCCCTACAACATATGTGTTCAGCTTATTTCTAAGCTCAAATGCTGGGATGTTACAATATCCATCACCGTTGTTGATTCCCATGATGAGGAGGAAATAGTTTTTCCACGAGGCTAAGGGCTCTCCGCTAGCTATGTATTCATCTCTCTCTATGCATGATCTTGTTGTGGTCATGAGCTTTGTAATCTAGTAGATCTACCTTGCTACTCAAGTGCTTCAATAGATCTCTGCTCTCCCCATGTGTGTGAAAGTTACAATGTGCACGCCATGGTGGCACTCACGCTTGAGTCTATATAAATACTCATTGTGCTTTAATAGATCTATGCTTTTCCCCATGTGTGTGACAGTGACAGCATGTGTGCCGTGTGTGGCACTTAAGCTAGATTACATATATATTCATGAGTTATATTTTGAGTTGGTTGTCTCTATAAAATTGTGGTGTTTGTTGGAACCATCTAGAGCTCAAGGTGATAGTGTGGGGATATCTAGATTCGGGAAGGCCCTGCCATGGATTAGAGTGTCCAACCGGAGAGTAGTTAAGAGTAGTATCATGAAGAGAGGATATTTATATGAGAGAGTGTTCACTAGTGAAAGTATGATCCCTAGGCCTTGTTTCTAAACATTGAAACACCGTTTGCATCTAGATCTATTGCATGTTTGCTTGCTTCCATCCTTTTGCCTTTATTCGTTACCTCACGTCAACAACAAGTCAGAAGCTATTTTCTGGCACCATTACCACTTGTATTTCACTATCTCTTCGCCGAACTAGTGCACCTATACACCTGACAAGTGTATTGGGTGTGTTGGGGACACAAGAGACTTCTTGTATCTTGATTGCAGGGTTGCTTGAGAGGGAATACCTTTGACCACTTCCTCCCTGAGTTCGATAAACCTTGGGTAATCCACTTAAGGGAAACTTGCTGCTGTTCTACAAGCCTCTGCACTTGGAGGCCCAACAACTGTCTACAAGAATAGAAGTGCGTAGACATCAGTACCCCGTTGGCGATTCTCTATGATACGCATGTACTTACTATGACAAGAACTTACCGGTAACTAAAGTTGAATAGCATGAGGAGCGGCCCTCGTACTCAAGGGATATGAGATTACCAACTTATATTTCGTCAAGCATATACTCCATCTTTGTTCACTTTAACCTTAATAACCTGAAGATGCTTATGATAGGGGCAATGAGAGATCAAAGCTAGTAATTACCATAATCTTTTGAAAGCTCTTTATGAACTTGAAATCCCTGCTTCCTTCTATGAAGGGCCCCTTTATTCTACCTCTAAGTTGAGTCAGTAAACCTATTCCTCTCTATCTCCAGCAAGCATTTGAGTTGTTGTGTTTCAATCATTCATATGATGATTTATTCAATCATGTTCTTTATCTTCCTTGTTTGCACAAGACTCTTATCTAAATGAGTATTACTTTGAAAGCCATCATTGTGAAAACCCTTTTATGATTGAGCAAAGAGTACTCCTGTTGTAAACTTCTTTATAAAAGCTTTACTTGAAAACCGTTTGCCAACTGTTCTCTGACCAAGAACAAAGTTTTCCAATCCCAATTATGATTTGTCTTTATGTATCTTTATTATGACTCCCATACTTGTTGCAAGCTAAGTTATATAATGGTGAGTTGCTTTCTTCTATGAGTTGTGTATTGGTAAGTGTGATGCTTCTTGTCCGTATTCTTTTTATCGACACTTCACTCCATAAACTTGTGGACATGCTTACTGAGCTTAGTTTTCGCTTGGGGACAAGCAAAGGTCTAAGCTTGGGGGAGTTGATACGTCCAATTTGCATCACCATTCGATATCATAATTTGCCTCTATTCATTGATATATTTCATATTAAGAGGTGTTACTTATGTCTTTTCATCTCTTTTTGCATGTTGCATGATTCTTGGAGGATGAACTGCCGGAGTCAGGATTCTGATGGAAAAAAGCAGTGTTTAGATGCAATTTCGCGAAGATCGGAAAAATACCAGAAAAACTATGAAAAATTATATTTTCCCGGAAGACGAAGTATGCCAGAAGGGGAGGTGGAGTTGGGCCATAGGGGGCCCACACCCCCTCCCCAGGAGCGGGCCACCCCTGGCCGCGCCTACAGGGGTGTGGCCACCCTGGCCCACCTTTGGCTCCGCCCTCTCGCCTATATCTTCTCCTCGAAACCCTAATACACGGGGAGCGACCACAGAAAGATTTCGCCGCCTCTGCGGGGCGGAAAACACCGAGAGAGAAAGAGCTCTCCGGTAGATAGATTTCTACCGGGGAAATTCCTTCCCGGAGAGGAGAGATCGTCGCCATCAACACCATCATCAAGCTAGACTTCATCGGGATCATCATCATCATCCACACCATCATCTCCACCAGCACCATCATCATCACTCCATCCCACTATAACAATTGTGTTGAAACTTGCATAGTTCTTAGGGGAAACTTTACCGGTGTTGATTACTATTGTGGTTGATGCTTGTGAGTGGAACCATTGAATTATTGTTTATGTTCAGATTGTTATCCATTACCATATCATCTATGATCTTGATCCATATGATGTCTCGTGAGTAGTTCGTTTAGTTCTTGAGGACATGGGAGAAGTCATGTTGTTAGTAGTGGAATTGTGTTGAGGTATTATTCAATGGTTTAATATTTAAGTTGTGGTCCTATTCTTCTAGTGGTGTCATGTGAACGTCGAATACATGATACTTCACTATTTATGGGACTAGGCGAATGAATTGTGTATTTAGCTACTAATTGTGGGGTTGCCGGAGTGACAGAAACCTGAACCCCCGTTAGGAAACCATTGCACAAGAAAGTGTAGGATCTTAGAGTTTAAGGCTATGGTTAGATTTATATCTTAATTGCTTTCTTGTAGTTGCGAATACTTGCAAGGGGTTTAATCACAAGTATGTATTAGTCTAAGTAAGGTCGGTACATTAGCACAGGTTCACCCACACAACATTTATGAAACCAAAGAAGACTACTCAACTATATGAAGCGAAAGCACTTGACAGAATTCTCATATATCCTCGAGAACGTTTGGTCCTCATTAGTATTTCTATCGGCTTGTCCTTTGCTAAGAAAGGATTGGGCCACTTGCTGCAATTATTTGCTATCTTTATTTATTTGCATTTTATTTCCTTGTTTTATCATAAAACCCTTAAAAATCTATTTGTTAAGTATTTATAGAGATTTCCTGCGGAGTCCAGCCACGAGAAATTGCAAGAGGAGAGAACCAAACGTAGTGTAGCTGGCTTCACCACTAGACTGAACGTGTCGCCGTAGTCGATACCATGCTATTGTGTGAAGCCACGAGCAACTAGACGATCCTTGTGCTTGTCAACTGAACCATCTGGTCGAAGCTTGGTTTTGAAGACCCATTTACTGCCAACAACATTGACGCCAGACGGTTGAGGAACCAAAATCTAGGTATGCGTCTGGCACAGAGTGGAGAACTCGTCAGTCATAGCGGCACACCACTATGGTTTCCGAAGAGCATCCTGATGAGAAACTGGTGTAGAAAAGAAGGCGCGACGACCTAGATCATCGTGAACATTACCATCGATATAGCGCTTTCTCTCGTCAGGTGGAGTCACGATTTCGCGTGACCATGGCGTGATCGGTCGCATCGACAACAGCAATCGAGGACGCCGCGGCTGGAGGCGGTCCAACGCAGAAGGTGACGTGGACTGCTGCGAAGGATGGGCCAAATCCGTGAACGACCCAGCTGTAGAGGCCGAAGGTGGTCTAGCTGCGATAGGAGACGAGCTAGCAGGCTCGGGGGAGGCCACGCCAAGCATCGTCGAGGGCGGGCTGTGCACACCGGGAGACGCGCCCGATGCATGCACATCGGGGTCGCCATGCACGTCGATTGGCGACGTGGTGGAGGGTGCGACGCCTCCCGCGGATGTAGCAACGAGATCCTAAGACAGTGAAAAATCAACTGCAATCACATGATTAGCATACATGTAAGATAAGTCATAATTAAGCACATGGTCACTCATGAAGAAAAAGTGATGGCGTGGCAAAGAGTGGGAATATTAACTGTAACTCCAAAAGTGGTAAAAGAAAAGACCGACTCGTCAAACACGACTTCACGAGAGAAATAAATGCTGAAACATATTGGCCAGGCGCCTAAATTTGTGCCACGCTTAAATCGGCTTTGTAGCGGTGATCTATTTCAGCATACTTTAGTCTCTAGCTAGCTGGCCTTCGTTTGCTTACCTAGTTGATCTGTTCTTTGCAGTTTGTTTGGGCGTGTTTGATAAACCGGCTCGTCTCAACAGAGAATTCTACAATTTTAGGTGTTTGGTAGACCGGCTTTCTCACGTCGGCACTGTCCAACTCGCCCGAAAAACGCCCCTCCTCACACCTGTACCTCCACCGACGCCGACCTCCGCCTTCTCCGTCGATGCCGGCCTCTGCCTCCTTCGCCGATGCCGGCCTCCGCCTCCTCAACTCTGGCATGCGCCGCTGTCTCCTGGACCAGCGTCGCATCCTCAAACTCCCCCTGTCGTCGCCTACGGGCGAGCTCTTCTCCTCGACGAGCACGGCCGCCGCCGCCGCCTCGACGAGCACAGTCTCCACCTCCGACTCCCCACCTTCATGACGCAGCCCTCCGACGTTGCCCTTTCTCCCTCCTCGACGCCAGCCCTGCAGCTCGCCGTTCCCGCCCTGATCTGCACCGCAACTCGCCGTCCCTCCCCCATATGCACTGCAGCTCGCCGTCCCCGCCCCAACCTGCACCTCTGCTCGCCGTCCCCGTCCCCATCCCGACCTGCACCGCTTCTCGCCGTCCTCGTGCTTCACGGCGGCCAGCTCGCTGCCTTTATTCCCACCGACGGCAGCAAGGGGAGTTTGAGGACTGGATTGATTTTTGTTTTTTTATTCAGGGTGATGCGTGTAAAATGTTGGACTTGTTTGCAATTTGGTTTCTAGTAGAGGGTCTTGTGTGTAAATAAGCAGATCTAACCCAGATCACAATGTATACAAGCTACCAAACAACATCTTGACACAACATGGGCAAACACACACGAGCTACCAAACACGTGATAGAATCTTGATGCAGCTTGTATGAGGTGAGAATATCTGAGACGAGAAAGTCATTCTCTAATGACCCAACCTACCAATCACACCCTTTGTCTCTCTGCCTGTGCGCACAGTCTAGTGCTTCTCTCTTGTGGTTTGTACATGGCGAATTTTGCGTTTTGAACCGGTAACCTCATCTGCATTGATCCTAGCTTTTCTCAAGCCAAGAAATAGTGAATAACCTTTTATCTAAGAGAAGGCATACGCATCAATGGATAGAAAGGACAGGGTTATCGCCTTTTTGCTTTTCTTAAAGAACCGATGGTGATAATGATATACACTGAGGAAGCCTATGGTTGATGATATACACTAATAAGGAAGCCCTTATGAGTTTTAAAATTTGTAAACGATATTTTGAAGTTTTCAAAAAAATTATACTCCGTAGAAAAATATGTATTGTACATATAGGTAATGATGCTTGCTTCGAGCGTCCAAAGTCTTAATCTGAAATACACCATATTATAGGCTATACAAAAATGACAAAATCTAACAAGATTTGAATGTACGTACATAAGCTGAAGAGTCCAGACTAAAATCTGGAACGTCCATATGTCCTATCAGCAAAAAAAGTACTACAGCAATTTGTACTATAATACTACAACAGCAGGAACTCAAATTGAAGTACATCTCGGCATTGGACGAACCCAACTGGAGCCTAAAATGCAATTCTCTGTTTGATTTCTGGCAGAAAATCAAAGGTTAAGTTCACAGCTACCCCGCTTCCTAGCGGAAATAATATATCCAGTTAGTTTTCCAAAATCTTTCCTTACACATACATACATACGCACGCCCGCCGAAAGAAATTGAATGACTTAAACTCTTTATGACGAACTCTGCAGTTATATATACCTGACTACACCATCTTCAAACCGTATAGTGCAAAGTTGTCGGTGTATTTTTACATCGTTTCTGGAGAAAACATGGCGGTTGGCGCTATCACAAAGATCCAAGTGCTCTTTGATTTGACAACGAGGGGAATCGTAATTAGTGGACAAGAAGAGCTGCAGTACGCAGCACAGTGGACAAGAAGACCCAGGCCAGTTGAACCCCGCCGAGGCTCCTCCTGGTCTTGCCCTGCGACGCTGGCATGAGGGAGCTTTCCTTGACCAGTGTCCACCACCATTTCCCACCATCTTTCCTCACAACTTTACCTTGCCGGTCACTACTATTATGGTGATGGAGACAGCACTGTGCAAGGGCATGGCACCTCGCCCTTCTTGACCCGGCGAGTCAAGGAGAGGATGCTTTCTTGCTTTTTCATGTCCTCGGCCTCCGCCATTTTTAAGGCCTTCACTCAAGGTACAAAGCTGCATCCTAGCTCATTTCGCGCACTAGAGCATCAGGCTAAAGAGGCGCACACTGGCAGGCAGGAACTTCTCTTCGCAAGTCCGCGGCAGGAAATACAAAAGGTATCTAATCCATATCTCCCTTAATTGGTATGTCAGTTTGCGAAATTCTGTATGTTTGCAGTGGGGGCGCTGGTTGAACATGGTGTACATTTCTTTTTAGTGCACCTAATCACCAAAACAAAACAAAAAAAGGAGCAGATGAAAAATTAAGTGAGAAAGGTATGGAGGGAGGTAGGGGACAAAAAAAAAGGAGTTGAAAAATATACGAAACAACATCACGGAGAGGTAAATATATAAGAAAGCAACATGAACAAAAATGGATTAAAGTAAGTAGTATCGGTTTTGCAAACTATCGCCACGGCAGCAATACGATTAGTTAGGAACAAGCCCAAATTTTCTACCTGTTGTGCTTGGATAAATATGTTATTTCACCTGTTGGATGTTGCTCCGGTACGGTGGACAAAAATGGACTTCTTCCTAGCGAGGAAATCAGGCACATGATGATGTACAGACGGCCTCTAGAATATTCTGTCAGCAAATTTCTGCACTAAAACCATATATATATCCAGATTAGATGTTTCCAACCAAGACATAACCAAAAAATGAAGCTATGGGACCTTACATATTCAGAGTAGATACCATCCTAACTTCGGTATCTTTCTCAGTAAACTAGTGAAGCTTTGGTAGACTAGTAAGCATACAATATGTTCATTGATTTCGGTATAGAATGTGGCATAAACCTTACGAATTTCTTCTCTCTGCTTACCAGTGGGATCGATGTTCCCTGCTCTTCTGTTGCTTCTTTTGCCGTACGTACTACTCCAGTCAGCATCAGCGAGACCATTCAGCAATTGGACTGATGTGGAAGCCTTGTTGGCATTCAAGGCAAGCATAAGCAACCAGCGGGGTGGTGTCCTAGATGCATGGAACACAAGTACTCAATTCTGCCAGTGGCCAGGTGTGGGTTGCAGCATTAAGCATAAGCACAGGGTTACGGTGCTTAACCTCACCTCCGAGGGCCTTGGTGGCACAATCGCACCTTCCATTGGGAACCTCACATTCTTAAAAACTCTAGACCTCAGCTTGAACAATTTGCAAGGCGAAATACCTTCATCAATTGGTCGTCTATCCCGTTTACATCATCTTCGCTTGTCCAACAACTCACTTCATGGTAATGTACACACTGACTTGAAGAACTGCACACATCTTGAAAACATCTACCTTGGGGCAAACCAGTTCACTGGAGAAATCCCCCCTTGGCTCGGAGGATTGTCAAGTCTCAAGGTCATAAGCCTATGGAACAACAACTTCACTGGAACCATCCCGCTATCACTTGCCAACCTCTCAGCACTGCAAAATATCGATTTCACCACAAACCAACTCCAAGGTTCCATCCCTGAGGGCATTGGCACGATCACTAGTCTCACCATGCTTCAACTGGGTCAAAACCACCTCTCTGGCATCATCCCTGCTATTTTATTTAACTTTTCCTCTCTAATTGTCTTCAGTGTAGCGTTGAATGAGTTTCATGGTAAACTTCCCTCAAACTTGGGGGATCACATCCCAAATCTCCGGTATCTATTACTGGGAAAGAACCACCTTACAGGAAGCCTTCCAGCTTCTCTTGTCAATGCAACTGGTATGTATGGCCTAGACATGTCATCCAATAACCTCACTGGTATATTGCCTCGAGAGATTGGATTGCTATGCCCAGACTACCTCAGTCTAGAAGTGAATCAGCTAACGGCAGCTACTGCTCAGGACTGGGAGTTCATGACGCTCTTTACAAACTGCACAAGTCTTGGTACACTAGACCTCTATTTCAACAATTTAGGTGGTGTGCTGCCAAGCTCTATTGCCAACCTATCAGCACAACTCAAAGAACTAGATGTTGGATACAATCAGATTTCTGGAAATATACCATTTGGCATAAGCAACCTCGTCGGGCTAAATCAACTGGACCTCTCCAATAATCGGTTTACTGGTGCCTTGCCCGACGGCATCGGGAGGCTAAATTTTCTACAAGCCTTGTATTTCGAAAATAATCTATTGACAGGGTCCTTGCCATCCTCCCTCGGGAACTTGACACGGCTAGTAATTCTTCCGGCAACCGGCAACAAGTTTGAGGGGCCTCTTCCAACAACCCTAGGGAGATTCCAGGAGATAACTACAATAGACTTTTCATACAATAGGTTCACAGGTCCATTGCCTAAGGAAATCTTTAACCTATCATCCTTGTCATTCTTGCTAGATTTCTCTGACAATTATTTTGTCGGTCCACTTCCCTCAGAAGTTGGCGGCCTGACAAACCTTGCATACCTATATGTATCAAGGAACAACTTATCGGGGCCCCTACCCAATGAACTCAGCAACTGCCAAAGCTTGACAGAACTCAGGTTGGACCATAATAACTTCAGTAGTAGCATCCCCTCATCTATCAGCAAAATCCGAGGCCTGATGTTGCTAAATCTTACAAAGAACACACTCTCTGGTGTGATTCCTCAAGAGCTGGGGCTAATGGGTGGCATTGGAGAGTTATATCTCGGACACAACAACCTTTCTGGTCATATCCCTGAAAGCATGGAAAACATGGCATCATTATACAGGCTTGACCTGTCATTCAACCATCTAGATGGCAAAGTTCCATCACAGGGCGTGTTCAGTAATGCATCAGGGTTTTCGTGTGGTGGCAATTTAGGGCTTTGTGGTGGTATCTCGGAGCTGCATTTTCCCCCATGCCCAGAAGAATCCAAGGGACACAGCTTGAGGAAACACCATTTCATTATCACGGTAGCTACCCCAATTGTTGTTGTCATAATTCTTTGCATGAGTTTGATGCTTCTTTTCTTCACAATGAAAAAGAAATCAAGAGCTCGACCTACAACCATTAGAGGATTTCAACTGATGGGTGACCGTTATCCTAGAGTCTCTTATGCTGAATTGGTCCAAGGAACGAGCGGTTTTGCCACAGGAAATCTGATTGGTAAAGGAAGGTATGGATCAGTGTACAAGTGTGGTTTGGTGCTCAAAAATATTATGACAATAGTAGCAGTGAAGGTTTTTGATCTTCAACAGTCTGGTTCCTCAAAAACCTTTCTGGCGGAGTGTGAAGCACTTAGTAAGATTCGCCATCGTAACTTGATTAGTTTCATAACTTGCTGCTCAAGCTCAGATTCAAACCAAAATGACTTCAAAGCCATCGTGTTTGAGTTCATGACTAATGGGAGCCTAGATAGGTGGTTAAATCTGGATGTACGGGCATCACAGGAACTGCAAGGTTTGACACTGGCGCAGAGATTGAATATTGCAGTTGATATCGCTGATGCACTAGATTATCTGCACAACAACTGTGAACCGCCAATAGTTCACTGTGACTTGAAGCCAAGCAACATTCTTCTTGACGAGGATCTAGTCGCTCACGTTGGGGACTTTGGCCTCGCGAAGATTCTTCCTGAACCAGCCACAGAGCAACCGGTTGATTCAAAGAGTTCGATTGGCATAAGAGGAACAATTGGATACGTTGCTCCAGGTACCTTAATTTTTCCTCTAACATTACATACTCCATGACATTAATTTTGCATGCAAAATCACTAATTTTTGGTCTATGAAACACAGAATATGGCCAAGGTGGCCAGGTCTCTCCATGTGGAGACGTATACAGCTTTGGAATCGTCATCCTCGAGCTGTTCACAGGGATGGTGCCCACCCACGACATGTTCAGAGACGGGCTGACCTTGCAGAAGCATGTGGAGAGGAATGCATTTGCAGGGACGCTGATGCAGATCGTTGATCCGGTCCTGCTGTCCATCGAAGAAGCCATGGCGAGCAGCTCGTGGGAAGGAAGCAACGCAATGGGACATGTAAGCGATGCCATATTGTCTATCATGAAGGTCTCGCTATCATGCTGCGAGCATAATCCGGCAGATAGAATGTGCATGAGAGACGCTTCGACCGCGATTCGCGGGATAAGGGATGCCCATGTTAAGATGGGACATGGCGAGGAAGTCGTCAGGACCGTATATAACGCAAGGCCTTTTGCTGAAACAAGTTCACCAGCCGAGACATCCAGGCCAGCCCCCTAAATTTGTGTCAAGCTTGATTGGCTTAGTAAATGGTGATCTATTCCTGTCTAGGTGTGGTTTTAGTTCTGTAGCTGGCCCTGTTTGCTTAGCCTGTGTGCGGCCTACCGGTTCTCGTGATTTGTATGTGGAACTGGTAATCCCGTCTGTATTGGTCATTGTTGGTCCTGGCTTTAGTTGGATTCATGCCACTGCAATTTTCACCACAGTTGGAGAAATGCCATCATAAAAAACCAAGTTGGGAACATGCCGCTACGAGTTTTTCATACCTCTGCATATGCAATTAGTATATGTATTTCAGTAGTACTACAATATTACCCCTGTGCCCAAATGTGGGAAGCAATTTCAGGGCGAGTTGTGAGATTCATCACTAAATGAAATATCAGGGATGGACAGTGACAAAGTAATGGCGATGGGAGCCTGAAATTCTGCATATGCTTGTGGAACTCACCGAGGCGTAGCGTCAGCCGTGGTGCCTGGGGGCGTTGCCTACGTACAGCATAAGGCAGAGCCGGCGGGCGACGTCCTCTGCTGTGGCCGCCAGGCGCTGGAAGGCCGCTCCGTGCGCCCATTCCTCCCCCTCCTTGAACGGCGACGGAGACGCCTGCAAGTTGCCCAATCCCGGCCACCCCCTGCCTCCGACGGCCTTGGCAGCCATGGATCCGCGAGGATCCCGGCCGGCGCTGGAGCCAGACGGATGGCTGCGGGAGAAGTTGATGCGTCGCCGGCGCATCCATCTCTCCCGACGGCGGTTATCTTCTGTTGGGTACAATCTGTCCGAACTTCTCAGTGCAAAGCCAATGCAAGCATGCACAGTCTCTCATTTGGAACCAATCCAGTGTTGCGGTACTATAGTGCCCTAATCTTCATTTTTTTTTTACTTGCCTGGATAATGATTCACAGGTATTGTCAGGACAGAGAATATCTCAGAAACAACTTAAAACTCGCAGATTCAACAAAAATGTTTTCAATGTGTTGCAGTGAACTTCTTGCTCCATGCCTGAACCAATATATTAAGATAAGGTGAAGTTTCACCTCCTGGAGTTAGCATAAACAGAGAATCCAATTCTGGCCTAGGCATTCCATATTAGTACTCCCAATCTAGATATAGTTGAGGCCATTTCTCTCTCACCGGAGAGAGTAGTAAAACATTCTAATTGCAAAGAGAAAACATGACAAAAGGTTACAGAAGTCCAAAACAAAATAGCTCCAGACTTAACTACATCAGGCTTAAGATCGATAACATGCGGAATAAGTTTCTTCCTTCTTAATCCATGTATGGCTTTTTATCTCCACCGGAGAATCGCTCGTATACTCAATAAGTTTTATGTTGCCAATAGAAAAGGTACATCATCCATGATACAAGAAGGGAAAAAAGGCATCTCACAGGGATAAATACATGGATGAGACAAAGAGAGGGAGAGAGAGAGTGTTATTATGATCATTATCATCATAACATTGTATTATGAATCAATGATTAATTGTAGCCTCATTCCGGCAAAATTTTGTAAATACAAACATGTAATGCAGCCTGCAACCCAAACTATATACGGGACATATTGCATGTTTATTTCTTCCATGTATCTATATAATCTCAGTAATGCCTTCCCCTTTGTATCAGACGGACTGACAGGACATCATCAGGGCAATGACCCCTCCCAGGAGAGGGCCTCCGGGTCATCTTGATGAAGAAAGAAAAAGAAGCTCTGCACGCCGACGTGCCGAGGCTGAGGAAAAAAAAGCATCATCAATGGTTGTGCTGTGAGAACTGCCACCATCTCCTCTTCTTTGCCGTATGCAACCTCGGAGCGTCTGTTCACAAACCATCACGAAAGACAGGCTTTCAGGAACTATTGTAATCAGGCAGACTGCGGTGTCGACGTGAAATGTTGGTTGCATACATTGGCGACGAGGACCGGACACACATTGCATGTATTCCTATAGCAGGCAGGCATGCTACTCACCGTTCTGCGGGGATATCGAATTGTAGTGAACCTCCGCCCAAAAGCTCAACAGTACCACTGCAATCAGGACAACAACAGTGGATCTAAAGTTAAGTACCAATTGAAGCATGACCAAGACCACACACTTGCAAGTGGAAACAAAATATAAGTATACCTTTGTTGGACTTCACAACCTTAGGCTGGATCTCAATGTAGCATGTATCCTTGAACGAGGTCATGACGAAAATTTTCACTCCGTACTGCATCAGATTGTCAACTGGCGTTAGAATGACCTTTAAAAAGTACAACCCTTGCCAGCTGTGATATGCTATACCATAAGTAAGACAGTATGCAGAGGGGTAATAATAAGCACCTTGTCAGCAGCTGCCTGTAAAGTCACGTGGTCACCCCATTCACCGTTTCTGTTGGTTTATGCACTAAAACGTTAGTTAGGAAAGCACTGGCATGCACCTAATTTGTATATTTGTCATGAATGGTTCTCTAACTGCGGAGCGTACCGCGATACTTTGTCCAAATACTCATCATATGCCATGGGGACATATCCATCATAGGCATCGCGGTTACTTTTAAGCTGGAAGAGGATTATTATCAGATAAACGAAGGGAGTGAAAAAATAAATAAAGAATAAGACTAAGGATCATGAAACAAACATTAATACTGTTGATTACCTGACTAATTATTTGCTCCCTCACAAACTCATGATGGTCAGGAGTTTGGTAAAGCTGATCTGATAGCGCACGGAACTGTGGAGTTGAGAACATCAGATTAGCATCAATAGCCTAGTGTACCATGTATTTAACAGCCAGTAACAATGGAATAACTCAGTGAACTAGCTACTGCTGCTTTCCACAGAATAAAATCATGTATTCAGGTTGAGGATGGTGCTGAGTACTAACCTGACAGTTACCATCACCTTTTACCTTGTGCTCAACTAGTTCATACAGCCTCAACCTACAACAATACACATGTAAAAATACTGAACTACACCTGGACACTCTTACACTTCAAAAATATAAGAAGAAACATTATCAGACTTATTATAGTAATTTCGATCCATCGTAAAATTCAGTGCTTCCACAGCATTTACTAACAAACAGAATCCCATGAAGCATGAGACTTGCATATAACATAAAGCTGGAATTAAAGGCGGACCTGTCTGACAGCCTTTCATGGTCCATGGTGGCTTCATCGAATGATGGAATTTGCCCATTAATTTTAGGGACATGCTGGATAAGGCAGAAACAAATTATTAATCTGGCTTGCAAATGTAATGGAATAAAAGCTAATAATAAATGCAGCAGATATTTGCAGTGGTTTATTTCCTTCTAAATAATGGAGGTATCTGAAAAATAAAAGTATAATCTAGGATTAATTGTGCAGATATCAGTTGTGACTTGTTTTTTGTTAGATGTTGAGGTATGAGTGACAAGGTGCTCCCATGACGGTTACAAGGCAGTAATCACACCTTTATAAGCAAAGTTCTATAAATTGAACCTGGTAGGCACAGTTTTCAGTGGAATGTTGCCAGATTTTACAAGACATGAACTGACACGGATTATTGAATATTGAATTTAATTCACCTTTTAATGTATTTAAATACTTTTGGATAATTTTCTATCATGTTGTCTATTGAAGCAAATGATATTTACGGTCAGTTAAACAACTGACAGATAAAATTTAGTTAAACACGTATGCAGGTAATTTGTCGAGGTTCCTATGTTGTGGTCGCTTAAAGCTGTGACCTAAGGTGGCCATTGCTTAGTAGTTACTTCAGTTCCAAACTTCCTTAGAAGAAAATATTCATGTATTCTGGTTCCAAATGAGACAAACCAAACTAGCAAAACAATGATAATTCTTAGCCTGACTTAAAGGATTGATAGACTCACGGGAACTGGGACCATGGGGAACAATCTCTTCCCTACTTCTTCCTCCATTTCGAAACAGTCGTCACTTTCAGGGTATGAGGAGGAACTAGACGGATCTACGTAGACTGCCTCATGCTCCTGCCCACCAACATTTCCTGAAACACACGACAAACGTTAAGGGGGGAAGCAAAAGTGTGGAAGGTAAACGCTGAATCAGACGATGGATTATTTTCACTACCATGATGGTACATGTCTACCGACGGGTTGTACATATCATACGTAAGTGCAGAAGAATGCAAATGTGTCTCGTCTGGATGTGATGCATCTGCAGAACCAAAAATATATACATGAGGAACACTGTCTCTTTCTTTTTCATGGCTTTTGCACAAAATACTTGCAACACATTCCACAGGACTACCTCTAGGATAATGGTGGTCACAGTAGTTTCCATCAGCGTAGCCATTAGGATGTGGGTAGTACCCGGTAGAAGCAAAAGGGTCACGGAAAAGGTCGTAAGCCCAGTGGAAACTTTGATCTCTCTCACACATGATCATCCGTTGGGACTCAGAATTCTCTGTCAAAAGCACTGCCGTACCAAGCAGATGCAGTGATTTTAGCATTAGGGAATTAACACTAAAAGAAGAATAGAAATGCCTGATAGAGACCTAATTTTGCGCGGTCCCAACAGTGTCAAGCACTGGTGAGACTTGATATAAATGAATGATTCGAGTCATCACGTTAATGTGTGGCATACTATAGCAGCGATAAGGACACATTGCAGAAAACAAACAAATCATTACGCGATCCTCCGGGGACCGCTGCCGCATTATTACATATTAGCACATCATCTTATCAATCTAAGCAACCAGATCAACGACCTAACAACAAGCAAGATGGAAGCCTTTTCTGGTTTGTTGCGCACTGATCGAACAACCCAGTATTATTACTCCCACCATACAGATAGCTGCAACGGCCTCACAGTCCAATCAGGCTCTTTTTAAGCAGCCTTAGAATACTAGATTGCGGCTTAACTGTAGATTACGCTGGAAAGGTCGTTCAGACTTCAGAGAGTCAGCTACCTACGAACAGCTCAAGTATTCATTATAAACTGCTAGAGTAGGGCCGTCCCTGCTGTTTTCCGCCAAACTAAATCTAAACCATTAATGATAAACATGGATAGCTGTATCTAGTCAAGACTGTTTTCCTGCATGGTTCGAAATGGTGGAAAAGTTGCAGGACTAATAATACTAATCCAGCAAGCCTCGCCCAATCAGAAAAGCGAGTAAACAACAGACACATCGTGTTGTGCCCAAAAGGCAGACTCAACGATCATGAACCAAACTGCAGAAACCTTAGCTTGCAAGACTGCAGCTTCGTTCCTTTCTGTTCAAGGCCCAGGACAGATCATTTCCAAGCAGAAATTAAAGTAAAAAGGAGGAAAAAAGACGCTACTTTTTGCTGCAACAAGCTATCACTGCCAACCAATTTAGCACGGGATTGCAGCCTCCTCGCTTCGATTAATTCAGACGTACGCACAGATACAGGCAAAACAGAGCATCATCACCAGTTGGTGGATTATCAGCAAAGGCAGCAACAGAAGGCAATCAGCAAAAACAGAAAGTGTAAAACGAAAGCGGTAAAAGCGAAGCATCTCAGGATCACGACCGGGTTACCTCCCGAGACCGGCCGCATCGATCAATAGGAAGTTACCGCGTCAAGTGAGGAACCGGAGAAAGCGAGGCGCACTAACCTGGACGAGGACGGTCAAAAATGGATCTTCTCTTCTCCCGCCGGACGGAGCTAGGCGGCTCCGGACGGGTTCGGCGTGTAGGCGAGAGAGCCGCGGGTCGAGGCGGCGGGGACCATCCAGGAGGAGGAAGCGAGGGGCATGGATCGACGACGCGACGGCCGGCCGCGGAATTGGTGCGGCGGGACGGAGGGGATTGAGGAACGGTGTAGTGGGGAGGAGTGGTGTGAAACGAGCGCGAGAGAGACGAGAGAGTTTTATTTTTATTTTTATAATTTTTCTCTCTTCGGGCCGGCACGCGGCTCCTGTACTTTATAGTGGTATAAACTGCAACTGCAGGAGGGTGTTTTTTTTACGAAAAGGTCCTCGATGGTTTCGTGTGGCTGAGACTCGTCCTCGGAGTGACCAAGATGACCTTCTCTCTTGTGGCGGCAAGAAGGACGCCTCTTGGAACATTAGTTAATGACTTGTCCTTTTGGCTTTTGCAGATGAGAGGAACACATGGTGGCGACTCTAAAAATTTAAAAAAAACCCGCCAAACATGACTATATGAAATAGATAGGGGAAGGTAGCAACAATAATGGTGTAGCTCTCTGAGAGGTATGGGGCATGTTGACGGTGACATAATCAGGGACGGCGACGACCCTTTTGGATTGTTTTGTTTTGCATATCCTAGGGTGGAAGGAATTCACAGTGATGACGACATCGGTAGACGCGGTCGAACGAACAAACATAACATGAGCCATTAGAGGATGGATGGAAACACAGTATTGACGACGTTGCTGAGAAAGAATGGAAGACGTCGTACTGATGTCACAACGACATCACTGCATATATGGTTAGCTATCTGGATTGGTGTGGAAAGCGTAGCATGGTAAAATGGAGGCTCGAAGCATGGCGTTTTAGGTCTTGGACGATAGTGAGCTCGTTTTTTACTAAAAGCTATCAAAATGTCAATTTCGTAAAATTCTGAAAAGGTATACTAGAGGTAGTAAATGATCTATATTAAACACCGCGCAAATCTCAACATCAAGTATTTTGTATTCGATCTAGGCTACACAAAAATGAAAAAAAAATCTGACAAATTTTGGGGTTTTAAGAAATCTTATTTTTGTTTAGTATACTCATATCACTTGGAAGATATATGTATGTTGGCTACGACACTTGTGGGATAGCGGCGACCCTTTTGCATCATTTTGTTTCTACCGTATCTAGCTTGTGTGGCGAGGGGAATGGTAGCGAGGACGATGCTGGTGGACACGATGGACGAGACAGACATAGCATGATCGGAGTGAAACTGTGGTAAGACAACGACGCGAGGCCATTGGAGAACCAGAACATGAGTATCGACACTCACTGAGGGACAACTTGGAGACGAGCTAGTGAGATAATAAATAGATGGGTAGCAATTACTTATCAGGCTTGGTGTGAAAAGAGTAGCCAGGAAGAATCGAAAACAACATCTTCACAATGGAAGTTGGGAAGTGGGAACCATATAGAAAGGAGGTATAGCGTTTGCAAACTCATTATTCGTAAAAAGGAATGTATCAACCATAATAATATCTAGGACCGGTCTCAGCGTTACGGTGCAAGTGCTCCACGACCGAAGCATAGTAAATATTCGGCCATGTATAATCCAATCCTTCATATATACTCCACGTACGGTTGTGTTTACTTACTTTCGTTTCGGGCACGACACCTGGTTTTCTTGTAGAATATGTGTTATTTATGGGTACACTACTATTGTTGATGCATGGCAAGACGGAATGTCTACTTATGCAAGGAATAATGATTCCTTCACTTTTATCACACGCGAGCGCTAGTTGTTTGGTCGTGTCAAAAGATAGATAGATAGATAGATAGATAACGGAAACGGCAAGGACCTTGTGCCAACTTGGCTTGTCCATGCAAGGAACCACCCCCTTATACCTACACATGCCAATGCTGCGTTGATCAAGTTGAACACGTGTGCTCGCTTTTTATAAAATTTAAAACATCTGAAATACGTACAAGAGAGAAAAGCACAAGCACACGGTCCATAAAACGAATTCGAAGCAACAGCAGGGTCCGAGCCGCAAAACCGAAATAGCAGCAGTACTAGTCCTGTAGTCCATGTCCATTGGAGGCGTCGACCGGCGGAATCGCGTTCAGCGGGCCGGGGCCCCACGCTGGCAGCGGGCGTTGACGTCACAGGGCACAGGCGCTGCGCGCGCGGATTACGAGGGAATCTGGGCGCTCTATCCCAGAATCTGACGGCCGTCAGCGCCGCGGGCCCCGCGTATCGTACCCGCACCTTGGATAGTACGTCCAACCCGGCGGGCCTGGCTCCTTTTTTTTTCTCTCTCGACGACTCCCTCATGGTCACGGTGGCTGCTGCCTGCTGGCCGCCGGGTATGGGGGTGGCAAAAGGACAGATTAGACGCCCACGAATTCCTCTTGGTTTGTTGTGGTTGGACATCGAGGTCAAACTTTTTACCTTGATATTAGTATTCTTTTTGAGGAGCATGAGAGTGACCGCCATTACATTAGTACATGCAATGGATTAATGGTTGAAAGCTACGTTGTTCATCCTTTGGAGTTAAAGTTGAGGCGATACTGGATTTACGGGTGGGTAGGGTCGCACTCGCAGCATGGTGCGTGTCGCCGCAACTACTGAACATGACATAGAGTACTCTTTCTGACCCATATTAGTTGATTTAACTTTGTTTAGATACAGATAAATCTAGACTACATTCTTAATTAGATACGTATAGACAAAATCAAATTAACTAATATGGATCGGAGAAAGTAGTAAAAAGGTAGAGTGGTGTTACGAATTGTGATTGGTAAAAGCAACCAGTGGCGAAAGTCTTGGCACAAAAACGAAGCTTCCAGTACTATATGCAACTTACATGGCCAAAACCACATGTTGTGATAATCCTGAAAAGGAAGTGGACGTATCAATTTGGACTCCATGTCACGACTCTTAAGTTACCTCTCTCTCTCTTTTGCGAGTGAAACTTGTATTATTCAAGATGAACAGGTATTACAATCCGAATGACATATGCTCAACCTTAGGTCACCTCTCTATTTCATCATTGGGTGCTCACATAGAAGTTGAGGCGTAAGATGGTTGCTAACCTTTTTTTACCTTACTAAATAGTATTAACAAGGCTTGACGGTGGCGTAACGTTTGTATTTTATGATTTTCTATATTGCGATTTTATTAAAAAAAATAGCATCTTAACCTCGGTTGCCAAGGCTTTTAGAAATTTCTAGGTCTGTCATTTATACCTACACATATATTAGCATCGATCATAGATAAACCCTCCAACCTACCTTTTTGCAGGACCTATGATACGAACGCTCTTAACAAATATTTTTTCCTCAAGAAAACACCCGTCGCCTGGTAGGTCTGGCGCGTCATACCCATACCATGGATACGTCATACATCCACCCCAACCACGCGCGACTTTTTTCTAACCCGTAGTGTTGTCTGCTAGGAACAAAAAAAAAATACAAAAGTTCCGCAAAATTCTCTTGCTTTTGTATCCAGACACCGGCGTCAAACTTTAATCTTTATGTGAAAAGATGATATTCTTTTCAAAGAATTCATGAGAGTGACTCATATTGTAGACAATGGCTTACTGGTTGAAAAATTACTTCATTTTCCTTTTGGTGTTAAAGTTGAAGTGATACTTGATTGTGGGTGGATAGGGGTCACACTTGCAACCTTGGTGCGTGCTCTTGCATCTAAGAGTCCACATCCTCACACACTAAACATGAGATAAAGTGGTAAAAGAGTTAGATGCGGTGTTATGAAATGTGATTGGTAAAAATAACTAATGGTGAAAATCTTAGCATGAAAACAGAGCTTAGAGCATATGCTCCTTACATGGACAAAACCAAGTGTTGTGATAATCCTGAAAAGAAAGTGGACGTATCAATTTTGGACTCCATGTTACGACTCTTAAGTCATCTCTATTTCATCCTTGGGTGTACACATATAAGCTGAGACATAAGATGGTAATTTTTTTTTACCTTACTATCACCTTGGCTTGCACTCTTGTATTTTATGATTTTCTATTGCGATTTTGTTTAAAATGTTAGCATCTTAACCTCGGTTGTCCGGGCTTTCGGAAATTTCTGGATCCACCATTGTACCAACACATCTATTAGCATCGATCATAGATAGACCCTCCAACCTACCTTTTGTGGGATCTATGATATGAATGCTCTTAACACATACGTCGGTCGACTTGTCGAGGCAAGAAGATTTTTTCCTCAAGAAAACAACCTTTGCCTAGTGGGTCTCGTGTTCATATACATACCATGGATACTGTTGGGTTCGCAACATAGAAAAAAATCTATGATGGGAACTGTATACGCCACGATCCATCTATCTAGATACAATCAACGGGTGGATATGCATCTAGAATACATATCCTCGAAAACCGACAAAGCTTTACGAGTATGGACTCGTTGGTGATGTAGTCGATCTCTTGTCGATCTCAAGATCGTGTAGAAGTCCGATAGCCCCGCAACTTAGCGGAGCATCCGTGATCGCACACACATCCAGAACCCCGACCACCTCCGCGACCTCGCTCCACAATGCAACGAAAGTAGCAAATCCTCGCTCCAGAAAAAGCCACCGGAAACATGTATCTCGCTAATCTGAGACCATGGAGGAAATACTAGAGAGGGAGAGAGATCCTTCATGAGGAGGTGTGATATGAGAGGACGAGAGGGGCCTTTTATAAGGAGAGGGGAGGCAGCCAAGGGGCATGGCCTGGTGGCCATGGTGGCTACCCCCACATCTTCCACATTCATGTGTGTGGAGCTCCCACTCAAATAATAAAGCCTCCACTCACATAAACATGCTTCCACTCAAAAATTCACTTACATCCATTAAATTTCCACCAAATTTAATACAAACTCTCATTTAATAAAACTCTTTTATTTATTTTATGCAGAATTTTTTAATTACATTAATTAAAAACATTCACATAAAACCCCTTACAATATTTTAATTCTACATGCATAACCAGTTTCAGCAATTTCACTCGAAATAATTCCGGTTTCAATTGAAATAATTTCAACGCTTTATTTTTATTTCTCTGGCATCTTATTTTCTCCAAATGGTGTCGGTATCCCTTAAGTGTGTCACCCTATGATTCGTGAATAATGCAGATATGATCGAGACCCCTCTTCGATCAATAATCAGCCGCAAGATCTAGAGATCCATACTGACTCCCACACATTCAACGATGACTTCTAGTGATCATGTGAACCTTTTACACTTATAACTAAATCCTTTTATCTCGTGATAGTTTACATGTTCGAGATTCGATCATTGGTATCACCATACCTAGTTTGATCTCGTTACTGACATGTACTCTTTTCTTGTTCCCGTGATATAACATTCTAGTGATCTCCATCACTTGCTTGCAAGCTATATCAATGTGATACCACCGAGAGGGCCCAGAGTATGGGCATGTTCGGCAATGGTCCAGCTTCCAGCTTCTTCCAATTCCATCCCGGAGCTGCACCGAACACACCAGCTCCATGGAGCTAGATCCGTGAAGCGAGCCAAGTTTGTTGTGTAAATCGCGGAGCGACCCTTTTGCCAATTCTCGGAACAGCAAATCGTGGAGCAGCAGTAAATTACACCAATTTTCCACCGCCAAGTGAGAAAATGGTTCAACCCCGTCGTTCTTTCGTCCCAACTTCCCTCCCCGCCTCTCTTCCTCGTTGTATCCCCATCCAATCGGCAATACGGCACCCTCTCCCTACTTTCCTCCGACCGCCACCCCGACCTCCTCATACAGCCTGAACCGCTCCCCAGCCTGCAACCAGCTCGAGCTCCCTAGCATGCCTCGGTCAGATCGATGGGAGTTGCTCGAGTGGACACTAGGGAGTTGGCCCCCGCCTGCAAACATCTCGATCTCCTAGGGAGTTGGCTGTAGGGTTTCGTAGCATGGAAAACAAAAAATTTCTACCGCATACAAACAAACAAGCCAAGATCTATCTACTAGATTGTAGCAACAATTCGATAGAATAACTCACCCTCGAAGATTCCAAAGTGTTTAACGAGAGCGGATTCTCGTGGGTGATGTAGTCGTACTCTTCCCGATCTCAAGATCGCGTAGACGATCCTTCCGGCGCTGCGTTCCGGCAGCGCTCCCGCAGTCGGTCACACGTTCGATACTCGATGAAGACCTTCCTCTCCCTTGTTCCAGCAGGCAGCGGAGGTTGTAGCACTCTCCTCGCGATTCCGGCAGCACAACGGCGTGGTACCGGAAATAGAGGGGAGATCTCGCAGGGCTTCGCCTTAAGCCGGAGCGAGTATGGTGGAGTATGAGAGAGTCCCTCGACGATCTAGGGTTTAGACACGCCGAGGAGGAAGCTTGGCCGACGGCTAGGGTTGCTAGGCGGCGGCGGCTTGACCTAGGTCGGTGGCGGCGACAGTGGAGGTGGCGGCGCCGGCGGCTAGGGTTTGGAGGAGAGGATCTTGTGTGTCTCTAGGAGGGAGCCCTGCCCCTCCTTATATAGGTGGAGGGGCCGGCCGGCCAAGGGGAGGGAGAGGAGTCCCTCCCCAACTCGGCTTGGTGGGGCGCCGGCGGTGGGGAGGAGGGACTCCTCCCCAACTCGGTTTCCTCCTCCTTTCCTCTTTCCAAAATTAGCCGTTTGACTTTCAAACTAGCCGTTTGACTTTTCAAACTAGGATTTGATTTAATCCTTTATTTTGTTCAGCGATGACACTTAGTACATGATGCAATCATACCAACTTGATATAACACATTCATGTACCCTTCCCCTCCGGAGTGCCAGACATTCCGGAACCTTCTAGAACATTCCCGATGAAAACACCGGAATCATTCTCCAACTCCGAAACGGGACTTTCCTTATATGAATCTTATTCTCGGGACCATTCCGGATCTCCTCGTGATATCCCGAATCCCATTCGAGACTCCGAACAACATTCGGACTCTTTCTCATCATTCCATAACTACTCAAACAACGTCGAATCCTTAAGTGTGTCTCCCTACGCTTCGTGAATTATGCGGACATGATCGAGACACTTCTCCGAACAATAACCAACAGAGGAATCTGGAAATTCATATGGCTCCCACATATTTCTACGATTACTTTGCGATCGAATGAACCACTTACATACGATATCAATTTCCCTTTGTCTCACGATAGTTTACTTATCCGAGGTTATGATCGTCGGTATCTCTGCATACCTAGTTCAACCTCGTTACCGATAAGTACTCTTTTCTCGTTCCCGTGATATGTGATCCCTTGTGAGCCAGTCACATGCTTGCAAGCTAATTGGATGACATTTCACTGAGAGGGCCCAAAGTATATCTATCCGTCATATGGATGGACAAATCCCACTCTCGATCCATGTGTCTCAACCAATACTTTCCGAACACTCAATGCCACCTTTATAGCCACCCAGTTACGGTGTGGTGTTTGATGTCATCAAAGCATCCATACGACAAAGGTGATATGCATGATCTCATGGTCGAAGGAATTAGATTACTATGTATCAGAAAGCATATAGCAATTGAACTATTAAAATGACTTGATCTTTATGCTACGCTTATCTATAGGAGTATGTCCACCATATCATTCTCCTAACTATATGATCTTGTTGTTAATAACATCTCAATGTTCATGATAGGGAAACCACAATCATCTATTAACCAACAAGCTAGTATTATATAGAGGCTTTACTAGGGACTTCAAATTAAGTTTACAAATCACACAAGTATTAATGTTTCCTTGTTAATACTATTATAGCATGAATGTAAACATTTATCATAAACACAAAGATATAATAATAACTATATTTATTATTGCCTCTAGGGTATATCTCCAACAATCTCCCACTTTCACTAGAGTCATCTAATCTAGATTACATGGTAATGTACCGAACACCCATGGCAGTTTGGTGTTGGTCATATTTTGCCCTCGGGAGAGGTTTAGTCAACGGATCCGCCATATTCAGATATGTGTGTACTTTGCAAATCTTTATATCCCCATCTTGGATATGTTCTCGAATAACGTGAAAACGTAGCTTGATATGCTTCAGCTTCTTGTGTGACCTTGGTTCTTGCGCATTGGCTATGACGCCCATGTTATCACAGTAGATAGACATTGGGTCCAGCGCACTAGGAACCACACCCAGCTCAGTAATGAACTCTTTCATCCATATCGCTTCTTCTGAAGCCTCCGAAGCAGCCATGTATTCCGATTCAGTTGAAGATCTCGCCACAACGCTTTGCTTTGCACTCCTCCATCTAACTGTTGCACCATTTAAAATAAATACGTATCCAGATTGTGATTTAGAATCATCCGGATCGGTGTTCCAACTAGCATCGGTGTAACCATTAACAACGAGTTGTTCATCACCTCCATAATAAAGAACCATATCCTTAGTTCTTCTCAAGTACTTAAGGATGTTTTTGACCGCTGTCCAATGATCCACTTCTGGATCACTTTGATATCTGCTAGTTAAACTAACAACATATGCAATGTCGGGTCTAGTACATAGCATGGCATACATTAGAGATCCTATGGCTGAGGCATAGGGAGTCTTACTCATCCTTTCTCTATCTTCTGCCAATGTCGGACTTTGAGTTTTACTCAAGGTCGTATTGGGCAACATGGGCAAGAACCCTTTCTTGCTATGTTCCATTCCAAACCTCTTTAGAACTTTGTCCAAATATGTACTTTGTGACAATGATATTTGGCGTTTCGATCTATCTCTATAAATCTTTATGCCTAATATGTAAGCTACTTCGCCAAGATCCTTCATTGAAAAACTATTATTCAAATATTCCTTGACACTATTAAGAAGGTCTACATCATTCCCAATCAACAATATGTCATCTACATATAGTATTAAGAATGCTACAGAGCTCCCACTCACTTTCTTGTAAATACAAGCTTCTCCATAAGTTTGTATAAAACCAAAACTTTTGATCACCTTATCAAAACGTTGATTCCAACTTCGGGATGCTTGCTTCAATCCATAAATGGACCGTTGAAGTTTGCATACCTTGTTAGCATCTTTAGGATTGACAAAACCTTTGGGTTGCATCATATACAACTCTTCATCAATGTCTCCATTGAGGAATGCTATTTTGACATCCATCTGCCATATCTCATAATCATAATATGCAGTGATTGCTAACATAATCCTCATAGACTTTAGCTTCGCTACTGGTGAGCAAGTCTCATCGTAGTCAACTCCTTGAATTTGTCGAAACCCTTTTGCGACAAGTCGAGCTTTATAGACAGTAACATTACCATCAGCATCTGTTTTCTTCTTGAAGATCCATTTGTTCTCGACAGCCTTCCGGCCATCCGGTAAGTCCACCAAAGTCCATACTTGGTTTTCGTACATGGATCCAATCTCGGATTTCATGGCTTCTTGCCATTTATTGGAATCTGGGCTCATCATTGCTTCCTCATATGTCTCAGGGTCATCGGTGTTGTCCACCAACATGACACTCATAACGAGATCATACCAATCTGGAGTGGTACGAGTCCTCGTTGACCTGCGAGGCTCTGTAGAATCTTCGACCGAAGTTTCATGATCATCATCATTAGCTTCCTCTCTAATTGGTGCAGGCACCACAGGAACTTCTTCCGGTGCTGCGCTACTCGCAATTTCGAGAGAAGGTTCGACAACCTCGTCGAGTTCTACTTTCCTTCCAGTCACTTCTTTCGAGAGAAATTCCTTCTCTAGAAAGGATCCATTCTTGGCAACGAAGATTTTGCCTTCGGATCTATGATAGAAGGTATACCCAATAGTTTCCTTCGGGTATCCAATGAAGACGCATTTTTCCGCTTTGGGTTCAAGCTTGTCCGGCTGTAACTTCTTTACTTAGGCTTCGCATCCCCAAACTTTAAGGAACGACAATCTAGGTTTCTTCCCAAACCATAATTCATACGGTGTCGTTTCAACGGATTTAGATGGTGCCCTATTTAAAGTGAACGCGGCTGTTTCTAATGCATAACCCCAAAATGATAGCGGTAAATCTGTAAGTGACATCATAGAATGAACCATATCTAAGAGAGTTCGATTACGATGTTCGGACACACCATTACGCTGTGGTGTTCCCGGCGGTGTCAATTGTGAAAGTATTCCGCATTTCTTCAAATGCTTGCCAAACTCGTAACTTAGATATTCACCTCCACGATCAGAACGTAGAAATTTAATCTTCTTGTTACGTTGATTCTCTACCTCACTTTGAAATTCCTTAAACTTCTCGAAAGTTTCGGACTTATGTTTCATGAAATAGATATACCCATATCTACTCAAATCATCCGTGAAGGTAAGAACATAAAGATAACCACCGCGCGATGCTACACTCATTGGACCACACACATCGGTATGTATGATTTCCAATAAGTTCGTAGCTCGCTACATCATACCAGAAAATGGAGTCTTAGTCATTTTACCCATCAGACATGCTTCGCATCTTTCAAGTGATTCGAAATCAAGTGATTCAAGAAGTCCATCGGAATGGAGTTTCTTCATATGCTTCACTCCAATGTGACCAAGTCGACAGTGCCACATATAGGTCGAGTTATCGCTCGATTTCAAACGTTTAGCCTCAATGTTATTAATATGTGTATTTCCACTATCGAGATTCAACAAGAATAGACCATCTATCAAAGGTGCATGTGCATAAAACATATTACTCATATAAATCGAACAACCATTATTCTCGGACTTAAACAAGTAACCGTCTCGCAATAAACAAGATCCCGATATAATGTTCATGCTTAACGCAGACACCAAATAACAATTATTTAAGTATAAAACTAATCCCGATGGTAGATGAAGGGGTAGCGTGCCGACCGCGATCACATCAACCTTTGATCCGTTTCCCACGCGCATCGTCACCTCGTTCTTTGCTAGCTTCCGTTTATTCTGCAGCACCTGTTTCGAGTTACAAATATGAGCAACCAAACCAGTATCAAATACCCAGGCACTACTACGAGTACTAGTGAGATACACATCAATAACATGTATATCAGATATACCTTTCTTCTTGATGTTGCCGTTCTTCAAATCCGCCAAGTACTTTGGGCAATTCCGCTTCTAGTGACCTTCTCCCTTGCAGTAAAAGCACTCAGTATCAGGCTTAGGTCCAGCCTTGGTCTTCTTCGTCGGCGTGGTAACTTTCTTACCACCCTTCTTCAAGTGTCCCTTCTGCTTAGACTTGCCTTTCTTGAATTTGGTGGTCTTATTGACCAACAACACTTGGTGCTCTTTCTTGATCTCCACTTCTGCAGATTTCAACATGGCAAAGAGTTCTGGCAACGTCTTGTTCATGTTTTGCATGTTGTAGTTCATCACAAAGTTCTTGTAACTTGGTGGTAGTGATTGGAGGACGCGGTAAATCCCCAGAGCATTAGGAATCACTATACCCAAGCTTTGAAGTTTGTTTGCGTGCCCAGACATCTTAAGCACATGCTCACTGACGGAGCTGCCCTCTTCCATCTTGCAGTTAAAGAACTTTTCAGAAGCCTCATAGCTTTCAATTGCCGCATGCGTCTCAAAGATCAATTTGAGATCCTCGACAATATCATATGGGTCTGAATTCTCAAACCTTTTTCTGAAGCTCCGATTCTAAACCATACAAGATAGCACACTGAACTGTGGAGTACTGAGTCTTCCGAGCGAGGTAAACGTTCTTTACTTCATCGGCAGCATGAGCTACAGGTGGGTCACCCAACGGTGCATCCAGCACATAGGTCAAATTACCAGCTGTGAGGACAATCCTCAAATTGCGGAACCAATCCGCGAAGTTGCTTCCATTGTTTTTCAACTTTTCTTTCTCTAGGAATGCATTAAAATTGATGGTAGGAGCTGCCATTGATCTACAACATATTTGCAATAGTTTAGACTAAGTTTATGAAAAAATGAGTTCAAATTAATAATAAAATTAATCTAGGTGAACTCCCACTCAAAACAATATCCCTCACATTGTTTTAGTGATCACACGAACCAAATCCACCACATCAACACCGATCATCACGAGAGTTGATATAGTTTCAATGGCGAACAATCGACATGTTCATCATATCTACTATATGATTCATGCTTTACCTTTCGGTGATCTGTGTTCCGAGACCATGTCTGTACATGCTAGGCTCGTCAAGATCAAACCTTAGTTTCCGCATGAGCAAATCTGGCTTGCTCACGTTGTATACACTTGCGGAATCTAACACACCCGATCATCACGTGGTGCTTCGAAACAACAAGCTTTAGTAACGGTGCTAACTAAGGGTGAACACTTTATGACTTGAAATTCATGTGCATGAGGGATCATCTTATAATGCTACCGTCGTCTACTAAGCAATACAAGATGCATAAAGGATTAACATCACATGCAATTCATAATATGTGATATGATATGGCCTTTCTTCTTTGTGCTTCCGATCTCCATCTTCTAGCACGAACATGATCTCCATCATCACCGGCATTGCATCAAGGTCAATGACGCTTCTCCATGGTTGTCGTCCACCGGCTTCAACTATTACAACTACTTTGAATAGACACGCGGGTCTTAACATAAATTAAAGACAACCATATGGCTCCTGCCGGTTGCCAACTTACAATAAGGAACATTGCATACATCAAATATAATAACAATCATGGCCATATCACATCACTGCACACCCCTGCAAAACAAAGTTAGACGCCTCTACTTTCTTTGCAAGTTTTACGTGGTTTGGGGCTTTCAATAAGTGTCGTTCTAACTTACGAACATGAACCACAACATTGATACTAGTATTGTTAATCACCCGTTGTAAATTGGATCTTAACTATGCTAGGAGAAATAGGCACCCGCAAAGCCACTTATGCAATACAAGTTGCATGTCAAGCGTGGAGCAAGTCTCATGAACGATGTCATGTAAGGTTAGCCTAGGCCGCTTCATCCCAACATACCGCAAGATGCAAAGTACACAAGAAGCAATCGACAATAAAAGCATCAACGCCCATAATGACCATTGTGTTCTACTCGTGCAATAGATCTACATATAGACACGGCTCTGATACCACTGTAGGGTTTCGTAGCATGGAAAACAAAAATTTTCTACCGCATACAAACAAACAAGCCAAGATCTATCTACTAGATTGTAGCAACAAGTCGATAGAATAACTCACCCTCGAAGATTCCAAAGTGTTTAATGAGAGCGGATTCTCGTGGGTGATGTAGTCGTACTCTTCCCGATCTCAAGATCGCGTAGACGATCCTTCCGGCGCTGCGTTCCGGCAGCGCTCCCGCAGTCGGTCACACGTTCGATACTTGACGAAGACCTTCCTCTCCCTTGTTCCAGCAGGCAGCGGAGGTTGTAGCACTCTCCTCGCGATTCCGGCAGCACAACGGCGTGGTACCGGAAATAGAGGGGAGATCTCGCAGGGCTTCGCCTTAAGCCGGAGCGAGTATGGTGGAGTATGAGAGAGTCCCTCGACGATCTAGGGTTTAGACACGCCGAGAAGGAAGCTTGACCTAGGTCGGCGGCGGCAGTGGAGGTGGCGGCGGCGGCAGTGGAGGTGGCGGCGCCGGCGGCTAGGGTTTGGAGGAGAGGATCTTGTGTGTCTCTAGGAGGGAGCCCTGCCCCTCCTTATATAGGTGGAGGGGCCGGCCGGCCAAGGGGAGGGAGAGGAGTCCCTCCCCAACTCGGCTTGGTGGGGCGCCGGTGGTGGGGAGGAGGGACTCCTCCCCAACTCGGTTTCCTCCTCCTTTTCTCTTTCCAAAATTAGCCGTTCTACTTTCAAACTAGTCGTTTGACTTTTCAAACTAGGATTTGATTTAATCCTTTATTTTGTTTAGCGATGACACTTAGTACATGGTGCAATCATACCAACTTGATATAACACATTCATGTACCCTTCCCCTCCGGAGTGTCGGACATTCCGGAACCTTCTAGAACATTTCCGATGAAAACACCGGAATCATTCTCCAACTCCGAAACGGGACTTTCCTTATATGAATCTTATTCTGCGGACCATTTCGGATCTCCTCGTGATATCCCGAATCCTATTCGAGACTCCGAACAACATTCAGACTCTTTCTCATCATTCCATAACTACTCAAACAACGTCGAATCCTTAAGTGTGTCTCCCTACGGTTCGTGAATTATGCGGACATGATCGAGACACTTCTCCGAACAATAACCAACAGAGGAATCTGGAAATTCATATGGCTCCCACATATTTCTACGATTACTTTGCGATCGAATGAACCACTTACATACGATATCAATTTCCCTTTGTCTCACGATAGTTTACTTATCTGAGGTTATGATCGTCGGTATCTCTGCATACCTAGTTCAACCTCGTTACCGATAAGTACTCTTTTCTCGTTCCCGTGATATGTGATCCCTTGTGAGCCAGTCACATGCTTGCAAGCTAATTGGATGACATTTCACCGAGAGGGCCCAGAGTATCCGTCATATGGATGGACAAATTCCACTCTTGATCCATGTGTCTCAACCAATACTTTCCGAACACTCAATGCCACCTTTATAGCCACCCAGTTACGGTGTGGTGTTTGATGTCATCAAAGCATCCATCCGGCAAAGGTGATATGCATGATCTCATGGTCGAAGGAATTAGATTACTATGTATCAGAAAGCATATAGCAATTGAACTATTAAAATGACTTGATCTTTATGCTACGCTTATCTATAGGAGTATGTCCACCATATCATTCTCCTAACGATATGATCTTGTTGTTAATAACATCTCAATGTTCATGATAGGGAAACCACAATCATCTATTAACCAACAAGCTAGTATTATATATATGCTTTACTAGGGACTTCAAATTAAGTTTACAAATCACACAAGTATTAATGTTTCCTTGTTAATACTATTATAGCATGAATGTAAACATTTATCATAAACACAAAGATATAATAATAACTACATTTATTATTGCCTCTAGAGCATATCTCCAACATTGGCTTCCTGTACTCCAAATCATCCCCTTAAGCGACCCAATGCCGCCTCCATCCACTTCCCCGTCCACAGCTACACCTGACCCCGACTTAATCCATGCGCACGAATCGAGCTCGCGAGTAGAGGGGCGGAAGCTCTTCTCATCGCTCTCCCTCCTCCAGGATGCTCCCTCCTCTCCCCTCGCGGCTGTTCCCACTCTCTTGGCGTTGGAGGCTGCTGGGCAGGGGGATTTTGTGAGTGAGGAATCGAGGGATCTGGGGAAGACGACTATTAAATAAAAAATAATAAAAACGGTGGAGCTGCACTTTTTGGGCTCGATTCCATCACTTCTGACCGTGCCTAGAAGCAGACCGGCCCAATAGAAACTAGCTTTCGGCCCAGACAAACGGTGGAGCAGCGCCGAACGTTTCTCGCTCCAGTAGCGATGCCGGAGTCGCAATCGAGAAGCAGAATCGATGGATTTAGTGAAGCTAGACTGTTTCCGAACACACCCTATATATCTTCGTCATTTGGATGGACAAATCCCACTCTTGATCCATGAGACTCTATATAACATTATCAGAGTATCTGAACCCACCTTTATAGTCACCCTGTTACGGTGTGACGTTTGATGTTATCAAGACACTCTTTATATGTTAGTGATTGACATGATCTCATGGTATAAGGACTAAAGTTACTTGTAATGATGTTATAGTAATCTAAACATAATGACTTTGATCGTATTACTATACTTCGGATGAATGTTCACATCATTCCACAAATATTGTGACTTCATTATTAATAATATCCAATGTCCATGATAAGGAAACCTCGATCATCATGTTAATCAACGAGCTAGTTTATATGAGAGACATAACTAGGAACTCTTTATTTGTTTATTAAACACACATGTATTAACGTTTCCAATTAATACAACTATAGCATAAGAAATAAGCATTTATCATAAACAAGAAATAAGATAATAACCACCTTATTATTGCCTCTTGGGCATATTCCCTTCAGATACGGCATACATCCACCCCAATCACACATGACTTTTTTCCTAACCCATAGTGTTGGTTGCTAGGAGCAAAAAAAAATACAAACATTCCACAAAATTCTCTTGGTTTTGTACCTGGACACCGACGTCAAACTTTAATCTTCAAGTGAAAATATGATATTCTTTTCAAAGCAATCATGAGAGTGACTGATATTATAGACAATGGCTTATTGGTTGAAAAATTACTTCATTTTCCTTTTGGTGTTAAAGTTGAAGTGATACAGGATTATGGGTGGATAGGGGTCACACTCGCAACCTTGGTGCGTGCTCTTGCATCTAAGAGCATCCAAGTCCTCGGACACTAAGCATGAGATAAAGTGGTAAAAAGTTAGCTGCGATGTTACGAAATGTGATAGGTAAATAAACTAGTGGCGGAAATATAAGGAATAAAGTAGAACTTTTAGCATCTGCAACTCACATTGCCAAAAACTAGATGCCAAACTCTCAAAAGGAAGTGGGCATACTAGTTTGGACTCCATGTTATGACTCTTAAGTCATATCTATTCCATTTTGGAAGCACACAAAGAAATTGAGACGTAAGAGTGTAGGTATTTTTATCTAGAAATGAAATTTATGTATTATGACGAAGAGATAGAGATCTTAGCACCTATTTTAGATGGAAGCTCTAACCTTTAGCTTTGGCAACATCTAGTGATGTCGACGCTCTTAGAGCAATTACAACCATTCTCCCTAAATTTACCTCCATATTTGTTGTTTATGTGTAGTGATATCTCCTAAATTCTGCTCCACATGTTTCTATTTTCGCATGAGAAAAAACAAAAGGAGATGAAAAAAATGTTTGGAGGTAGTGAATTGATCCTTGGCAAATTACTCCGTCCCCTCTTTGAATTATTCAGTTGTCATTATTATTACTCAAAAAGGAAGGAAATAATGCCAATTTTTGAAAATTTAAAGTTCAACCAGGCCCGGGTATAAGACATAACAGATGCGAGTTTGGGTTTTTATATTCCTTATTAAAAAAACTGTTGTAAGAGTCTCCCACGTAGTTATTGAAGAAAATAAAACGAAGGAGAAGTGGTAAGATGACATGTGATGGTAAAGAACAGTGTCAAAAGAAATACTAGCACCAAAGTAGAGCTTAGTGCATCTACATCTTGAATTGCCAAAACCGGGTGCTAACCTGGGGAAAGGAAATGGACTCATCTATTTGGCTAGTGATATGGTTGCTCCTATCGGCCATTTTAGATGACTCCTCAAAGATGAGAAATTCTTCGCCACAAGAATTCCGCCTTCTTCTTTTACTGTACTAATTTTATAAATTGTTCAATTTCGGTTCATCATTGAACCATCTCTTTCCATCGCTCGTCACCCGTCATGGGGGGAAGATACCGAAACAACACTCAACGATTTTGCGTGTGCCGCCCCTAGCTGGTTGCAGATCAGAAAGCGAAACCTCCATGGCCATTTCATACGTGACACAACAAAAGAGTCACATAGTTTATTTATTTTTTCCTTTGCTGAATATATATGTGTGTACGTGCATCCGGTCTTGCTTCAGCTATACACGCATCTTATTATAGTTCGAACCACAGCTTTACTGTTTCGTGATAGAGACTGATTAGGCCATGAAAAGAAAGGAGGGAGAAAAATTCATAATGAGACCAAATTAAAAAGGTGGGGTCAGAGATCGATCTTAATCAGGATGACTTGGATCCTACACGACATCGTCCGTCCTGTTACCTAATGCTCCATGAGGAGGGCCTCATTGTTTATGTCAACGTTAAGAAACCACGTGAAAGTTTTTTGGTTCATTCAGAAAAAGAAGAAAAGTATATAGATCCAAGTGATCGATGACGGCGGCGACGATGGCCGGCGTCGCGGGACGGGACGGCGGCGATAGGGTCGAGAGAACCGAAAATTTTATCACTTTCTTTTTCAGAACCTAACAAATCTGGTGACCTCCTGGACGGTTTTCACCCAACTTTCTGCCAATAAAGATGATAGAGAGAAAAAAAGACTTGCATCATGAATGTTGCCGCGGTTTCCTCTTTTTCCAGGGGCTTGTTTCAGAAGGCAGCAGGAAGCCTTCGCCGTCGGTTGCAGCTGCAAAAGCAATGGCTGCGAATGGCGAGCCATGTGACAGGTTGGGCAGATCCCTATCCGCCTCTCCATGTCACACACACATTTCGCATCTAAATTCTGAAGATGATAAGCACCAGTAGGCAGGCAGGCAGAGATGTACCCTTGACAAGGCATATGAGATGTCAGGCGAGCTGAGGGAGACCTCGCCTCCTCTGCTGCTTTGCATCCAGGAGGATGGAGCATTCAGAGTTCTTGCGAGCCAAGCGCCGCGGTACCGGTCCAATTCGTCGAAAACGAAAGGAACCCTAGCCGTTCCTGCCCACCACATACAAATCTGCCAGAATTCTGGTCCACCACCCATTGCACAATATCACTGGAGAAAAAGTGGTGAAATGAAGCTAATGTTCTGACGATGGAATGGAAAGTGTGCAAAATTCCTTTGCTTCCAGCCACAGTGCTATCTACAGGGTAAACAGCAGAATGAGACCTCCTCCACCACCACCAGGAACTCTTTTTCTTCAGATGAAACTACCTGCAGAGTGGAAATCCGATCATCCTGGGTAACCAAGGCTCGCCGAAAAAGTCGAGCTGACTTGCACCCGAAAAATTCCCCCAATTGGAGGAAAGGGTCTCTTTCAGATGTGTGCAGCCAGGTCTTATCTGACCAAAAGGATGGCTGGCAGGAATGTACCGGCAGGCTATGTTGTCAACACCAATCCGATATTCAGAATCATTCTGCAATTGAGGTGGCGAGATAAGGTGCATTTTCCCATTGGTCGGCACCAATCCACTGGCACAGGTCACATCTTTGCCTGAATCAGAATTATTCCCTGCACAATAACCCTTTCTAGAAGAAAAATGACAGGTTTCTAGTGTAGATACCATTTATGCTAGCAGCAGCTCACATTGCACCAAAAACTCAGGTTCAGAGAAGATTTTGTATGACGGAAGGGCTGAAACTGCACCGAAAACACACAAGGGGCCACCGATTGCCATCTCGCTCGCAGCACGGACGGTCACACGCGAAATCAGATGCATTACACGGAAAACTAGAGGACAAAAAGGTCGCACGCCGCAACTCAACTGTGCACCCCGAATGAACAGCTATACTATACTTACAGACATGGACCGCATAATACTACCTCTTCAGCAGGTCTTTATGACCTCAGGCTTCCAGCCCCGCCACACGATCAGGCGAGAGCCGAATTTGAACTCGTGGAACCTTCTCTTCAGCGATCCTTTCTTCGTCCGCTTTGCTCCCGGTTCAGAAACCGAGCCGTGGTAGTGCAGAGGAGGCTGCGGCGGGCCGCTCTCGACGCTGTCCACGATCTTCTGAACCATCTCGTACACCTCGCTCATCTTCGGGCGTGATTTCGGTAGCCGGAGGAGGCAGCGGTTTGCCACGCCTGCCAGCTTTGTCATAGACTTGAGGTTGTAGTGCCCCTCGAGCCTCGGGTCTACGATGATGGGGAACCGTTTGACGTCGGAGATGTATGGTTTCACCCAGTCCAGGAGCTTCTGCTCGCCCTTTGGGCGGTTCCTGTCAATGGGACGACGACCCGTGATGAGCTCGTAGAGGAGCACACCATAGCCCCATATGTCACTTTTTGCAGTGAGGCGCCCAGTTTGCAAGTACTCCGGCGCTGCATATCCTAGAGTCCCAACGACCTGCGGAACCATAAGTATTTAGTATGTTACTTCAGATGGACGGATGTATCAAGTTCAAGTTGTGCTGGGAACTGAAGAAACTGGCAAGAAAACGAACTTCACAAAATTATTACATGGAGTATCTGCTACATTCCTAAAAGAGACTAAAGCAAGCCTTTAGTAGGACTCCAGGTGGCAGTGCATAGGTATAGCTATTATTTAGCTTCACATAGTGGTACTCGTCTGTCATGAAAAGAAATAATATGGCTACCTTTCTGTGTGAAGGTTCTTTTAGTAAAACCAGGGATTGTGTGCATCATCTATGCTATGAGTGTCTTCCTAACGAAATGATAGTTTAAGTAATACATGTAATATATATCCCGCACAATCTTTGACGAATTTTCCAGCACAGCAAGCATGCGAAATCACCCTAGTTGTTATGGTAGTTAAACCGAACTCTTGTTACTTGTACATGTAGTTGGTTTTCTCTGAAGAAGAGAGATGCGATTGTTTTAATAGGTATATTATTTTGGCTAGGATACATGTCCATCCTGCACTCTGAAGCTGCTATAGAATGGATGTAGCTCTCGTTTACATTTATTCAAGCTGAAGTACTCACTCCTTTCTACTACCTCCGTTCCATAGTGTAGAACGTTTAGGACTTAAGTTGTTGAGCACTTCAGAAACTAAACATACACACTGAAGCTTCGATAGCATACCCCAAAAAATTCATACCAACAGGGTATCCATTTTCCAATTTCATTGCTATCAAAAAGGAAATCATGACAGAAACAGAAAATACTGCTAACTTGCTGCCTAATTGGCACCATGACCATCTACATCTGGAGCATCATACATTTTGCAAGCTCAATAATTAAAAGAATGTGGAACAGAATGCCGTTAGAACACATTAATGCAAAATGGTTCTTGGTTAGGAGATGTTCATACCGCTGTGGAAACATGGGATAGACCTTCCTGTGGCCCATGCCTAGCCAATCCAAAGTCTGACAATTTTGCATTCCAGTTCTCATCTAACAGAATGTTAGATGTCTTCAGGTCTCGGAAAATAACCTGCATGCATGCTGGAATAGATAAATACAGCGAGAATTTTCATATGCATGTGTTCTTTTTGCTCAACATAGTTAGTCAGTGATGCTAATGTCACACAAATGTTTCACATTTTAATTATTTAGTATTGGATCACCAGAAAGCAAATGATTACCTGAAAATCCATCTCTTCGTGCAGATACTTCAGCCCTCGAGCAGCATCAAGAGCTACTTTTAATCTCATTGGCCATGATAGAGTGGAATTTGACCTACTTGCCAAGTGGTCATCCACGCTTCCGTTGGGCATGTATTCATATACTAGAAGCCGCTGCATTCCACGCTCATCATCATCAGCGCAATAACCTATTAGTTTGACGAGATTTGGATGATCGACAATCCCAAGCACATTCATTTCTGTTAACCATTCCTTCTGGCCCTGAAGAAAGATGAATACTATATTAGGAACCCAAACTAGTGGCTCAAGCTAGGTTCCAGTGTAAGTTACTTACGAAAGTCTCATCAAGCAAGTGGAATTGGAAAAAGATGGCATGATATGCTTGGTTTACACCTTTGGTTTACCAGTTTTTCCAATACTCTGGCACTGGTTGACTAACTATACCCTAGGATAGAATAACATGGACAGTTCATTTCCTGAAGCAAGCAGAGCTACTGAATGGTTTTTCAGTTAAGAAATGATGAGTTCAAAAATGCTGGTTTGGTTTCAAGATGCTGATATTGAGTACTCTGGCACTTGCTGGCTCATTATACCCTAGGCTAGAACATGTAATTAAACATGGACTGTAAATGCGTAGAAATTAACAGGTAAATTTACAGGCATTTCCCAAAGCAACCAGCCCTACTGAATGTCTTTTTTTAAGAAATGATGAGTTCAAAAATCCTGACAACTTTTTAGAGCGATCCCTAACAACAATACGGTCAGCCAGTAGAAGATGGTGAAAGGACTTGCCTGAAGCCCTTTGCGGTTCAACTGCTTGACAGCGATCTCGATCCGCTCGTTCGGTTCATCTGAATCCTTGATGACTCCCCTGTACACACACCCGAACCCACCCTCGCCAACCATGAGCGAGCGGCTGAAGTTGCGGGTGGCGCTCTTAAGCTCGGAGAAGGTGAACAGCCTGAGGTTGCTGGGGCGGTCGGTGAAGCTGGGGTACTGCGTCCTCCGTATCGACTCGGCGCTCATGTCAGAGATGTTGATGAGGTCCGAGCCGGAGCGGACGTCGCGCTCCGTGGACGTCGTGCTGAAGGAGCGCACGGAGGCCGAGTTGGTAGCGGGACGGTCTTCCTTGGTATCTCCATTAAAGAAAGGCAGGCACCTCATCCCTGTGCTGCAATACAGTGGGGATCAATCAGGGAACCGTTCAGGAGTGAGCCTCCATAGTCCAAATAAACTTGCTACAAATTAATTACAGTAACAGAAATTAAAAGACTGGACCAAGAAGGGGTGGCACGAGTTCTGAATTCAGGTTTGGGAGGAAGTATCTTGCTTTGTCACGAGCCAAGGACAGAGACAGAATCCTGAGATTTTCTAACTAGTGACATTTTCAGGTTCAGTTTCGGGGATGACGGATTCTCCGTATAAATTACTGTCAGTGCGGGTTATGTATGTATAACATAAATGCAGCGAAATGGCTATATGTATGAGCTGTGAAGACGGTGTAGAAAGAATTCCTATAGATGACAAGTACTAGAGTACTTTAGATGTAAAAAATAATCTTTGCAGTGCTACTAAGACATGCACCGAATTCTGAACTTCCGGGGGCTGTAGTCTCCTCGTGGTATTTTCGGGAATCAGTTTTTGGGGCATGGCAAATTCAAGGTACCCACCAGTTAGTTACTCCCGTAGCTAGTTAGTTACTTGGGTAGATAGATAGATGCAGCGAGCGAACGCACGGTTAGTGGAGACGACCTAGAAATCACTCCCGCAGATGACAGGTATACTCCGTAGTAGTGGTGGTAGTAGTCCAGCGAATCGAAATCCCTGATGTGAAAGAGAACCTTTTGCTGCAACACAACCAGCAGGGGAAAGGAAATTAACCTAATATATGCGCTAGGCATGAAAGAATTCCCCATAAATGAGTAGTATATAGCGGCGTAATAACTTGCGAATCTAAATCCCTGATGTGAAAAGACACTTTTTTTTTTTACTGCAGCGGCCAGCGGGGGCTTTAGGCCGACCGAAATTTAAGCTAGTAAGCACTAGTAGTAGGCAAGAAAGTTGCGGTGAGTGGAGGTGCAGGCTGTGCGTGCGAGCGCCGTGATCCGGTTCCCACCAGACCCCTGCTTAAACCAATCCCCGCCCAGATCGGCGACTGGGACGGATGGCACAAGACGAGACCAACACGAGAAATCAACCAGCCACGGGAGCGGAGCAGAGCAAAGCAGGAGTAGTGGGGTGGACGAACCTTGGGTGGCGCCGGCGGAGGTGCAGGGGTCCGGCGGCGATCCGGGCAGCGGGGCAGGAAGGGAAGCGAGGAGGAAGGAGGAAGGGGGTGGAGACAATGATAGGCGCGCCCCGGAGAGACGGCCACCTCGGAGCAGGGGGGGAGGTGGGAAAGGGATTGGTGGTGGTGGACTGGACTGGGGCAGGAGGAGGCGGTCAAAGCTGGGAATGGAGTTATGGTCGGGCGATATTTCCTCGTCTTGTCTGGTCCCTCTCTCTCTCTCTCACACACACACACACCTGCTGAGGGAGGGCAGCGGAGGAGAGGGTTGAATGGGGCTGCCGGAAGGAGGGAGGAGGAAGAAGAAGGAGAAGGGGATGGCGAATTGAGAAGTCCTCTTCTTGTTTAGTCGTGGTGGTGGTCGTGGCTGGGAGAGGGAACAAAGATCGGGATTTGGCCGAGGAATGATGAACGGGGTCGGGATTTGGCCGAGGGCACGCAACACACAACCAAGCGGAACCCACGCAGCGATGATTAGCTTAGACTAAATAATCCAGTAGTACTACCTCTTCCACCTGGACTTTGCTGCTACTAGTACTACTACTGACTCCGTATGAACGTTTTCTCCTTCTTTCTTTCTTTCTTTCTTTCAGGCTGTGTCATGGTTGTTAGGTGGGGAGGAAAATGCTTGGCTGAGCCGAGCGATCAACCACCCCAACCCAACCCAAGAAATTTTCTTTGGATCGTACAGTACAAGCTCCCTCTTCACACTCTCTTTCAACCTCGTAACGCATTGAAACATCTACGATCCAATGAAAATTTCTAGACTTTCAGCCAGCCAGCCAGCCAGCCAGCGTGCGGCGGCATGCACAAAAGGAGTTGGCACAGTGTAGAAGAAGAAGGGCGGACACGGGAATTGGACAGCGCGCGCGAGTTATCTGCTGGTGACACGACACGTCACCGATGAGCCATGCATCCAGTCCGCTTTACGTGCATGCATTTTCCTCATCTTGATTGAGAACCAACCAACCAACCTGCAGTCCTTGAGATCGATCAGTTCGACGACACGTTGCACTGTCTAATTAGCAAACAGCAAGCCACACGTCTGCCGGTGTGTGCGACATTATTGCGATGCTGATCGCCCAAGTGTTCAAGTCCCACAGCTCCGTGCGTGCCACTTGGCTCCAACTTGATGTCGTGTCTGAAGAGTCGAGCCGAGCCGAGCCAAGACGAGTTTTAGATTTTTAGCATGTTTGTCATAGATGAGTGTCAGGCTATGGATTTTCCTTCATTTTTATTGATGATCTAGCGTCGATGGAATTATAGGAGTACTGTATCACTGTTATAGTTCTGAAGTAGTAGAAGAATTACTAATTCTTCTTACATGCATGTGAAGAAATACAAGAAATACAAGAAATGGAATGGATAATGTTGTCAAAAAGATGGACATCCATAGAAGAAGAGAGCACGGGCTGGTGGATAGCGAGAGCTTGTGACACGGTACGTCGCGGCGGCGATCCATTGGAAAATTAAAGGCCCGTTTGCGCTTTTTTTTGTTGGACGCACGCGTCATTTGCCACCTCGAGGGTGCAAATTAATCCTTCTCTTCGAGTACATGTATATATATATATATATATATATATATATATATATATATATATATATATATATATATATATATAGTGAGTCGATGGCACGTACGTGCGTGCATGTTTTAGCAGGCCACGTGAGTGATCGATCGATGTCTGTAGGCAGAAGGCGGCCACAAGGGTCGTGCCATATATATTGCGGTTTACTTTTCTCTTTTGATGATGAAAAAAAAAGGCATGCATGCATCGTGAAAAGGCACCACGGATATCGTAAAATGACTCACGTCAAATTAATAGTGGCGGTTTAGAAGTACAGATATGGAATTCTTTGTCGCGTCGATCGTGGTGGTCGTCGATGTCTTGTGAAGGAGGGAACGGGATCGGGAGGAGGATACCCACGCAGCAGAAAGCACGCAAACGGCAAACATCGTCGCTGGTCTGATCCATCCTAGTTTGTAGTGTACTCCACACTGCTCGTGCTAAATCAGCGGTGGCCAGCACCAACTGTCACTCTGAGCACCGCATTCGGAGTAGCAAGCAGCATCAGCAGAAGCATTTAATTAAAAATTAAATTACAACATGGTGGTCCAGCCAGCAGCTGCTGCTGCTGCTGCTATACATTGTGCAGCTGCTTGCACACTCACTGCTCTGAGATGCATGGTGACTATACATAGTTAGGCGTGTGAACTGTGACGTTCTTCTACCTTCTCACGCACTGAGACACCCGTATATGAATACGTCTTTCTCTTTTCTCTTTCAGGTTAACCACAGGTGTCCGACACTCCGACCTGGTTCGCTGGTTGGTGGCAAGGAAAAAACAGAACAAATGTTGGGCTCGCCGAACAAATGTTGTACGTAGGCCAGGTTGGACAGCGAGAGTTGGTGACACGTCATCGGTGGGCCATTGAAACGTCTCACGGGCTCCGTTACGCCTTTTAAGCTCACTTTCCTTTTTGGTTGCTTTCTCTGGTCACCATACATACACTTTTTATCCGTGGTTGCACCGTGTGCGCGCGATCACGAGTAAGCATTATCGATAGCATGGAGAAGGAACCAGTAGTCCTCACTGAGAGGCGGAGATCGACCGATCAACGACACGTGCCACGTCCACGTGTTGGCGAACAGCTAGCAGGCCACGTCCATGTGTGCATGCCAAGTGGAGGTTTGGTGAGTGCGTACGAGCGTGACATATAGTCCTCGCGCTCACGGTCACGGTGATCCATCCATAGCGAAACGCGCGCGCAAATCATTAGTTTAATCATCCATAGTTTGGGGATTACTACTACCTTCGACCCATATTATTTGATTTGGATTTGTTAAAATTTAATTAAATATATATACTAAATAGTGTATAGATTTATCCAAATTTAGACAAATTATAAAGTCAACTAATATAGGCGGAGAGAGTACTAAATCAAGTTCATTTTCCTTTTAAAAAATCAGTGTTGATTTATCCATCCTTCCCGGAAAATAATACCGTCCTGACCTGGCCCCGTGTGTACGAATCGCATGTTTCTTTCAGGTTATTATTATTACACACCTAGTACGTGGGAAGAAAAATGCCGGGCTACTACAAACACATGATCGTAGCGCTCTCTCTCAAAAAAAAAAAAAAATTGATCCTAGCGCTTTCCCGCGGCGTAACCAAAAAGACTTACTCCGTCAACAAGTATTACAATTTCAGCTAACGAAATTTCAAAAATCTATTTATAATCATCAACACTTGTACAAAGAGTCTTACAAGTAATAATATTTAACCACCTAGCGACGACTAAAGATGCTAGCACGAGCCGAAGCCACGCCGATGTCCTCGTCCATCCATATACCGAAGCCCGACAAACACTATCGTAGAACTTGTGTAATATACAGACGAGAAGTCGTCGTGCTAAGACCCCATAGAAACAGTACACAAGAACACTTATTACAAATTTATGAATTCTCGGTTCTTGTAGGATTAAACGCCGTCGTTCCAATTCATTGCTAAGTTTTAAACATCTTCTAAACCAAACATGCCCTTAGACATGTTTCCAATTAGGGTTGCACAAGCAGGCCCGCTTTAACCCGCAAAACACAATCAGTAATATAAATTGTGCTACAGCTCTCCATCCAATCCCTAGTTAGGGCATGTTTGATTCAAAGGATTTTCAAAGGAATTCTATAGGATTCTAATCCATATGATTTTTTCCAATAGAATGTGTTTGATTCAAAGGAATAAATCCTACAAAATTCCTATGCATTGCTTTCCTACACTACAATCCTATAGGATTTCTAACAAGAGGTGAGACCTCTTGAAAAAAATCCTATGTGTCTATGACAACTATGACATGTACCTAAACCCTATAAAATTTCCTGTGTTTTTCCTGCGGTGCAATCAAACAGCTTATCTTATCGATTCCTGCATTTTTCATTCCTGTAGGATTCTAAGTGTCATGCCATTCTATTCCTACACTTTTCCCATTCCCGTGTTTTACAAATCCTTTGAATCAAACAAGCCCTTAAATTGTACTACTCGGAATAGGAATACGCCCCTCGGAATAGGAATACGCCCCACAACTCCCACCGCCTGCAACCCTATTTCCAATATTGGTTGTTTGACTTGTGTAACTGAACTCCACAAGATTCTTTTCATCCTTTGCATTATATTTTTTTGTAGGAATCGTTTTAAGAAGTGTGTGGATCAATCAGAAAAAACAAAACCAACAGTTTTATCTGATTTGAGCCGAATGCTGCTATTTCATTTACAAGTGCAAAGTATGACTGGGATGTCAGTCGATTGTTGAACCCTGGGATGTGCAAGATAAACCTGGCCATGAGTGGACTAGTAAATTAGCAATGCAACTGTCCCTAGATAAATTCCTATACAAATATTTTGTACTTTCTAGAATCTTCTACTACCTCTGTTCTAAGGCTTAAGGCATATAACCTTTTTCAAAAGTCAAACTATCTAAAATTTGACCAAGTTTTTTGAGAAAAATATTAATATTTACAATACGTAATCCATAATCTTTCATACATCATGAAACATATTTTCACAGGTTATCTATATAATATAATAGTTTTTCATAGTTTTTTCTAAAAGTTTGGTCAAAATTTACATGGCTTGACTTTTTTAAAAAGTTATATGCCTTAAGCCTTGAGATGGAGCGAGTAGTTACTAGATTGATATTTTTCACTTATATATATAATTACACTACAAATAGACTATCATGTACTCTAGAAAATTCTATCAAATTAAGAGGACCCTTATGTTATTTAGGAAAACATGAACACATGCATATATTTGTAGTTCATCTGATTTCCAAGCATTTATCTCTGGAGACATGTAATTTTACGATCAAGAAGAATACATTTAAGCAAATAATTTAAAATTAGTTTATAAATAAGGAAACAACTAACATAAATTATGTTCTAATATATGTTTCAGGTTTAGCATAAGTGCAATTACCACACTCAAAGATAAAATAAAACGACCGTAACTTGATTATGTTGTTATATTAGGGCATGGTTAATATTCAAAATTTGAAAAATAGAGTAGTGGTCAACATCACATGTAGAGAATATGTTCTAATTAAAACAAGTTAAAAAGTTTAGTATAAGTAAAATATATATTTATAGGGCGTGTCTAATCAACAACTAGCTATTTTTCATTTTAGAAATAGTCATACTTTCTAGAAAAATCAAAAATTGATTAATGTACAAACTAAGCTCATGACAACATATTATTATCTTCCTCCTTCAGGTCTATGATGTGCTTTACTGCATCTAGGTATCCTAGGTTTGAGTAGTCCCACATGTTTTAGGATAAAGTGTTAGAAAAGTTACTAGTTGTGGCATTAATTATATGATGCTTTATGCAATGACTTCACTGCATCAATTAACAAAGTATGCAACATCGTCATAAGTCTCACAAGGTTCTTTACAAAGTATGCAACATATTTTTGTATGTAGAAAGTGTCAACACCTGGGTTTTTAATCTCAGATGCCTATTATGCCATACACCGCAATCGCAGAATTACCATTTTTGCGAGACATAACGGATTGGATATCACAGTACATCATCTATTACAAACCATACATAAGGTCTTACACAAATAAGGATCTCATGATCCAGTCTTAATACAATTCAAGCAGCGGAATTACGTAAAGATAACGATAGCGTAGGCGAAACTCCGTCTTCATGGTCACAGGCAATGCTGACGATGGGAGATGATCCTAGTTGTCATAACCTTTCCGCGGTCCATCTTACTGATACTCCTCTTCATAGTCTGGTCATGGGAATAGCCAGGGACAAAGCCATGAGTACTTTTTTAGTACTCGCAAACTAATACTAACAAGTGAAGGAGGATTTTGGAGTAGGATACTAAACTCTAGGGTTGTTTTGCAAAAATCCAGATTTACCTCTACTGAGTTCAGAAGCAAAGAAATCTAGTTGAAAGTTTTATAACACCTAAGTGGGAACTTGAAGTTTAGGTCACAACGTTGTTGTGGTCAAGTCAAAGTCGTAATTCATTTCACAAGTCATTTTGAAAACATCTGACGACAGAACAGTATGGCCACTCCAACTGTCCATAACCGCGTACGCAACTATTCGAATAGTTTGACACTCTGCAGAGATTGTACACTTTCACCACAACATTCGATATATCTGTCAGGAACAATCCTGAATTCACCATACTCAGTATGCGGATAATCAATCCTCACCTTTCCATTACATGCCCTAGTATAGGCACCTCTCATGTGAGTTTGGCCTCCCAACCATGACCAACTGTCATCTTGGGTACTGCATAGGTGGACAATCTTCACAACGTAGCCTCAGCTCAAACCTTGGTCACAAGGGAACCCATACTAAGGTATATAAATTTCCAGTCAAGCCCTATCCAAATTTCGGGTATTGTGGTTGTATGGTAAAATTGGAATGGTATCGCATCCAGAAAACCATCAGTTTTATAAAAGGCTAAGGCTCATGCCTTAACATTTTCATCATCAAAATCATTTGGTGTTCGGAAACATATGCCAAAACATTTCAGTAGAATGACTCATCATTCTAAGGTTTTCATAACCATTTTCACCAAGTATTCCCATCTAAAGTTGATCAAGTTTTATGCTGAGCACTAGCATCTACAAGTGGGGGTAAATACTAATGAGGGGTGGTAAACAAGTGTATCTTATCTAAGTTCAATCTCATGCCTCAGGGTGACATCAAGATTATCTAACTTAGGCCAAGTTTTTGAAGGGTTTCGCGGCATAGTAAATCAAAATTTTCTACGGATGCGAACAGAGGGAAGCTAAGATCTAATCTAGGAGATGCAAACAATGAGAGAGATTGGATTAGATCTTCATACCCTTGAAGATTCGCACAGCGGAACGTTCGTCGGAACGTGGGTGATGTAGTCGTACTCGCTTCTCCTCCTCGCGATCCGATCCGATCTAGCACCACAAGTGGCGGTGCCTCCGTGAGATGCACACGTGCAGCACCTCGACGTCTCCTCCTTCCTCGGTCCAGCAAGTATGGTGGAGAGACGGATTGGATCTACAACACGACGTCGTGGTGTATATGGTGGAGAATTTCTGTAGCAGGGCTTCGCCTGCAAACAGTCAGGAGGGAGAGAGGAGGGCAGCAGGGCGGCTAGGGTTGGAGGGGAAGGTGTGGGGGGTGGTGCGCCCCCAGCCCTCTTTATATAGAAGGGTGGGCGGCTGCAACCCTAGCCCCCTCCCCCAAGCCAAACCGGCGGCCCCAAGGAGAAGGAGTGGGGGGCAAGGAAACCCCCCTTCTAGAAGGTCTATCTCGAGTTTAAAACCCCCTTGGCCGGCTGGGCCCTATGGGGCCTTGTGCCCCTGGCCCAATGCGGCCAAGGCACTCCCTCATAGGCACATGCCCCCTCCCGGAAGGTGGGGCCACGTTGGTCCCCTTCCGGAAGGTTCTAGAAGCTTCCGGTACAATACCGATTAACCCGGAACAATTCCGAACTCCAAAAACTGCACTGCCTTATATGAATCTTATTCTATGGACCACTCCGGAACCTCTCGTGATGTCCCGGATCCCATCCGAGACTCCGAACAAAAACTCATAAACCAATTATCCAATCTATCCTAGCGTCGAGACACGTTAAGTGTGTGACCCTTCGGGTTCGAGAACATGCAGACATGATCTTCAATCAATAATCAATAGCGGGGTCTAGAAACCCATATTGACTCCCACACATTCATCGATGATCATATCGGATGAACCACGATGCCAGGATTCAATCAATCCCATATATATATTCCCTTCGTCTCGCGATATTTTACTTGCCCGAGATTCGATCGTCGGTACCGTCATACCTAGTTCAATCTCGTTCACAGCAAGTACTTTACTCGTTCCGTAATCCGATATCACTTTGTGATTAACTCCTTAACCACATGCTTGCAAGCGGTGTTGATATCGATTACCGAGTGGGCCCGAAGTATAGCTCTCCGACTTGGGAGGGACAAATCCCATCTCGATACATACAACCCAACAGATACTTTCCGATCACCTGAGAGACACCTTTATGATCACCCTCCCTCTCATAGGATGACGTTTGATGACCTCAAAGCTTTCTTCCGATACCAGGGAGTTGTATTATCTCATGGTCTAAGGAATACAATATTTGACATAAGAAAAGCTTCGCAAAGACGAACACGATGACACGATCTAATTGCTTCGCTTAGTTTGGGTCTGTCCATCATATCATTCTCCCAATGATATGATCTCATTATTAATTGACAACTCATGTCCATGGTTAGGAAACCTTAACCATCATTAATCAATGAGCTAGTCCTTAGAGGCGTACTAGGGACATGGTGTTGTTCACAAACCACACAAGTATTAAAGTTTCCGCTTAATACAATTCTAGCATGGAATATAAACATTATCATGAACAAGAATTATAATAATAACATCTTTATTATTGCCTCTAGGGCATAATTCCAACAGTTTTATGCTCTTTATGCTACCTTCCAATACCCTTCTATTATCTACAAGTTACTAAGTAAACTCTAAGAGAAAGCTTTGATAAAGAAATAAAGTATTAAGCTTTGCAAGTAAAACTAGGATTGGGTATCATCAAATGTGTGGTGATCCAGCATACCACTGCATATTGTAGTATACTATAGTAGTGGACATAACACTCATGGAGTACCATTCCGCAAATATTACATCCTCAGAGTGGTACAACAGAAACAAAGCAGGTCCACATCATACATTATCATTATTACAACCAGAATTGCATGACGACTTGGAGTTCCTCCTAGGTCCATAGAGGTATCCCGATGACTCAGGGCTAAACTATACTAACTCGAAGAACAGAATAAAGGAGCAACTAAGGTTTATATGAGATTTAATATAGATAGAGGATAGAGATCTATGCTACTGGACTAGATTACTATATATGCTACATCTATACTTCAGATACGTCAGTCTCCATTTCGTAGATGTTTTCGTAATTGTTCCCTTTGACGCTTCCGGATACTTCTGGTTATTCATAGCGGAATTCTTCTTGGTCTTCAATTTGATATAGTATTTCCTTTTCATGATCGTTAATGTCTTCAGAATCTAGCAAGGGTTAAGAAGATACGTTGAGTACGAGCGTACTCGGCAAGTTCACTAAAAAGGAGTGTTTGATGCACTATATCTACAACCACAGACCATAGGTCGTTGGCAATGCAAGTTTTTGTAAACATTTCTTTAAAGGTTGCTTTTATTCTGAAAAGATATGTCCGTCAGCCTTCACGGGTTTACCAGAACTTTCATGGAGTTCCTTTCCCGCCGTGTTCGCAGCTGTAGGGTTCGCAGCATAGAAAACAAAATTTTTCCTACGATGTGAACTATATACCAAGATCTATCTAATAGATACAAACAACAGTCGGATGTATATCCGTAGAGAACATACCCTTGAAGACCGACAAAGATTAACGAGTTCAACTCGTGGTTGATGTAGACGATCTCTTGCCGATCTCAAGATCGAGAGGAAGTCCTAGCGCCGCAAATCAGCAGCGCATCCGTGCTCGCACACACGTTCGAGGCACCGAGCAACCTCCGCCTCCTCGCTGCAGCGATGCAGCGGAAGCACAACTCTTTCTTGCCGAATAGCCACCGGGAACATGTATCTCGCTAGTCCGAGACCATGGGGGATAAATTCTAGAGGGGGAGAGAGATCCTTCACGAGGAGGTGTAAGAGACAAGTGAGGAGGGGGGCTGCTTTTATAGGAGGAGGGGGGCACCCAAGGGGGTGGCCGCCGGCCATGGGGGCTGCCCCCTCCCCTCCTTCATTCATGTGGGTGGACACTCCACTCACAAAATGCCCTTTAAAATCCCTCCACTCAAAAGTCCACTCAAATTCCCATTAAATTTCCACCAAATTTAATGCAAACTCTCATTAAATAAAACTCTTTTATTTTATTCAGAATTTTGTCAATTACTTTAATGACAAACATTCACAAATAACCCCTTGCTAGAATTCTATTTCACATGCATAACCACTTTATGCAATTTCACCCAAAAACCTGTTTCGGTATCTAGTGAAATAAATTCCTGCGCTTGTTCATTCTTTCGGCATGAAACATTTGCTCCAATTGGATGTCGGTGTCTCTTAAGTGTGTCACCCTACGGTTCATGAATAATGCGGACATGATCGAGACCCCTCTCGGATCAATAATCATAAGCGGGATCTGGAGACCCATACTGACTCCCACACATTCAACGATGACTTTCTTGAGATCGTCGGAACCTTTTACGCTAGTATCTTAATCTGTAGGGGTCTCAACCTTTAATAAGATAGAGCCTCCTGTGTTTACAATGCTAGTCCCTGGATCAATAGCTAGCATCCACAGTTAAGATGTAATATCAAGAAACAAGGGTCATAATATAACTTTATAACCATTATTAACATAAATTTTGTTACATCTTTCATAGCTCATATGGCTATTACATTACATTGCAGCGGAATAACTATAAGCATGGGTCCTTTGTCTTCAAAGTGCCACAGGCAGATGTTAGTTGTAGACTTTGTAATCCTATTCAAACATTCTTCACTAAAAACAATCAACCTGCAACATACAAGCTACAGCCACAAAGGGTCAATACATTTGAGTTGTATTGGCAAGTGCTGCTATAGTGGTATAGTGGAGTCTATCTTCTATATGCATTTGGCTAAGTGGAGTTGAGGCTTGCATTGCTCAAAATAGATTTTTCCTTAACATTTGAAAATACTAGGTTTTTGCTGGACAAAATCATTTTTCCTCAATCAAAGATTTGAAGATCCTTTCAAGGCATCTCTCCATCAAAGATTGAAGATTTCAAACAACCCTTGTTTAAACCACAAGATTTTAATTTAGAAATATGAATGATGAGATTCTTGATTGCTTCCATGTCTTGATGCTCAAATTGTCCTTTACCAGGGACATGGCTAAGTACTTAGATTTTACACTCTGCAGAGGTGGTGCACTTTCTGTTGGAATTATGCCCTAGAGGCAATAATAAAGATGTTATTATTATAATTCTTGTTCATGATAAAGTTTATATTCCATGCTAGAATTGTATTAAGCGGAAACTTTAATACTTGTGTGGTTTGTGAACAACACCGTGTCCCTAGTACGCCTCTATGGACTAGCTCATTGATCAATGATGGTTAAGGTTTCCTAATCATAGACATGAGTTGTCAATTGATAATAAGATCATATCATTGGGAGAATGATATGGTGGATAGACCCAAACTAAGCGAAGCAATTAGATCGTTTCATCGTGTTCATCTTTGCGAAGCTTTTCCTATGTCAAATATTGTATTCCTTAGACCATGAGATAATGCAACTCCCTGGTACCGGAAGAAAGCTTTGAGGTCATCAAACGTCATCCTATGAGAGGGTGATCATAAAGGTGTCTCTCAGGTGATCGGAAAGTATCTGTTGGGTTGTATGTATCGAGATGGAATTTGTCCCTCCCAAGTCGGAGAGATATACTTCGGGCCCACTCGGTAATGGATATCAACACCGCTTGCAAGCATGTGGTTAAGGAGTTAATCACAAAGTGATATCGGATTACGGAACGAGTAAAGTACTTGTTGTGAACGAGATTGAACTAGGTATGACGGTACCGACGATCGAATCTCGGGCAAGTAAAATATCGCGAGACGAAGGGAATATATATATGGGATTGATTGAATCCCGGCATCGTGGTTCATACGATATGATCATCGATGAATGTGTGGGAGTCAATATGGGTGCCCAGACCCCGCTGTTGATTATTGATAGAAGATCATGTCTGCATATTCTCGAACCCGCAGGGTCACACACTTAACGTATCTCGACGCTAGGATAGATTGGATAATTGGTTTATGAATTTTTGTTCGGAGTCTCGGATGGGATCCGGGATATCACGAGAGGTTCCGGAATGGTCCGGAGAATAAGATTCATATAAGGCAGTGCAGTTTTTGGAGTTCGGAATTGTTCCGGGTTAATCGGTATTGTACTGGAAGCTTCTAGAACCTTCCGGAAGGGGACCAACGTGGCCCCACCTTCCGGGAGGGGGCATGGGCCTATGAGGGAGTGTTCTGGCCGCATTGGGCCAGGGGCACAAGGCCCCATAGGGCCCAGCCGATCCTAGATAAGTTTAAACTCGTTTAAACTAGAAATAGGATTTCTAGATAAGGGAGAGTTTAAATCGTTTAAACTAGAGATAGGATTTCTAGATAAGGGAGAGTTTAAATCGTTTAAACTAGAGATAGGATTTCTAGATAAGGGAGAGTTTAAATTGTTTAAACTAGAGATAGGCTTGGAGGAGGGGCAAGGGCTGGCCGCCCCCCCTCTATATATAGAGGGATGGTGCGCCCCCTCCCCCCTACTACACACCTTCCTCCAAGCCCTAGCTGCCTTGCTACCTTCCTCTCTCCCTCCCGACTGTTTGTAGGCGAAGCCCTGCAGCAGAAATTCTCCACCATATACACCACGCCGTCGTGTTGTAGATCCAATCTATCTCTCCACCATACTCGCTGGTCCGAGGAAGGAGGAGACGTCGAGGTGCTGCACGTGTGCATCTCACGGAGGCACTGCCACTTGTGGTGCTAGATCGGATCGGATCGCGAGGAGGAGAAGCGAGTACGACTACATCACCCACGTTCCGACGAACGTTCCGCTATGCGAATCTTCAAGGGTATGAAGATCTAATCCAATCTCTCTCGTTGTTTGCATCTTCTAGATTAGATCTTGGCTTTCCCTCTGTTCGCTCCGTAGAAAATTTTGATTTACTATGCCGCGAAACCCTTCACTTTCCCCACAAGACTTGGTTTCCCAAGACAAGATCTTTCAGAAGCCTTCCCTTAGACCAAAATGGACGCGTTCCAACCTATCAAACACTACCACCCACTGTCCATATGGCTAAGTTCTTGCAACCTATATGATCATGGCAGAGCCCATATTGCCAAGTGGTTGCACTTGAAGCTTCTCAACATTTGACATCTCAAATATCTTTGTTACTGGGTGTCATACCACAAGTGAGATACACAAGCCAAGTCCATGGCCTTGTGAACCACTCAACCAAAAACCACCAAGCAAGCCCATTCCACCCAGGTGATTCATTAACTTAGTTGTTTTATTACACAAAAACATAAGTCCTCAGACTTAGATATTTTTCCATAGTGTGAATATATTTTCCACCCATGTTTTCTATTAGCTAGGCTAGGCTTGATAGTAGTAGGAATCTTTAACTTAGGAAAATCCTACTAAGGATTCATCTACTAAGTTTTCTTATAGCAAGGTCTATACTTAGCAAAATCCATGCAAGTTTTACTTAGCAAAATCACTAATGCATAGAGAAAGTAATGGGACAAAAAGTATGAAGCATCACTTGCCTTTTTGGTAGGGAATGGTGGTTCACTCCTTGATCTTTCTAGTCTCACACTTCACTACAAATCAATCAAGCAAACACAAATTCAATTCACATTCCAAACCAAAGTCAAACAAACAATTCTTCACACACACAAAGTAATGGAATCTAAGTCATGCATGGGAGCATGCACAAGATAGTTTTATTTTGCAAAGGGGTCTCTATGGGGTTTCTAAACTTTGTAAGATCCAAATTGGTCATTTACCAATGTGGCAAAGTCATTAGCAAGAGGTTTTTGTCCAAAAACTATCTTTAAATCCATTCATCATTTTATGTGGTGAAAAATGTTTTTTAGTAAGGCAAAACTCTTAAGTTGTTTACCAAATGAGTTGCTAATTTGCAAAACTTGGTGTTTTAGGTCAGTAGGTTTGGTCCAAAACATTTCCTTAAAGTTTTCTTTCCATAAACATTTTTATAACAAAAACCATTCTTTTTATTTGGCTAGGAAATGACTAAGTTAAGTAATCCAACCTAAATCTTACAAAAAACATTTTTAACACCAAGGGTTGGTTCCTAGGGTCAGTAAGATCACAACAAACCATTTTGCAAAGGTTTTATTCCAAAAATCATCTTTAAACAATTTTTCTAATCTAAACAAGTACACAAATGTTTCTGCAAATTCAAACAAGCTAACACATACTATTTGTCAAACTAAGGCCATGGTTGGCTAGGGCTTGTTCTCCTGAATTCATTGATATAAAATTTGTAAAATTTTGACGTGTGGTTTGAAAGTTACACCAATTACAAATTTGCATTCTAATCAGATCAAAATTCTGTTTTAAATCGAATCCCGTCCACGTGGCAGTTTCTGATTGGGCGGTACCGATTCGTGCAGATCGAGTGATACAGACCACAGGATTAAAAGGGGCAGGTGCGGCTCAGATCAACGCATACCCTTTCGAGGGGATCTAATCCTAGCCAGGTGATTCGCATCCTACGGCTGCAACGCGTTTGCCAGGGACTGGCGGCGCTGACGGTGGCTGCGCGGTGGCACGGCTCAGATGATGACGGTGTCGGCGATGCGGGAAGCTAGAGAAATAGAGGGGTGGCTTACCAGATTCGCCGAAGCTCGCTGATGCTCAACGTGGTGGTCGTAGGGTAGAGGGCGCACAGACGGGTCGGCAATCTCTCGCCGGAGTTGAGAACGGCGTCAGGTGGTCCGGGTTGTGGTCGGAGGCGACGCTACAGATCACGCGGAGGCAAGCAGAGGGCAAGGTTAGCTGCGCAAGGTCGAGGCGGTGACGCGTGCGTGAAAGAGAAGGGGAGGGGCGGTCGGATACAACCTGTGGGCGTCGTCGGAGAAGAGCCAGACGGCGGCGGTGCTGGAGGTTGTCGTTGCCGATGCTCAGGGGCGCGCGCGAGTGAGCTGCGACTGCAGAGAGGTCCGCTGGGGAATGCTTATCACCGCTGTGTGATCGAGGAGGAAGGAGGGGGCGTGTGCTGGCCGGAATCGGCGAGGAGGGTCGTCGGAGACAGGGGTATGTCCGAGCAAAATCTGACAGCCTGGGGGCGTGTCGAGGAGGGGCGACAGAGGGAAACCAGAGAGGAGAGGAAGACGATTTATCGTGCGTGATCACTGCAGGTTTTACTCGCGGCATTAAGGCGAATTAAGCCGGAGAAATCAACGACAGAACGGGGGAAGAACTGGTCGCTGCGGTGAGGACGATGGCTAGCGAAGTGGGGCCGTTGCGTCAGTGGGAAAAAGAGTGAGGGGGAGGTCCACCGGTCAGTGACTTAGCGGGTTGCTTCTGCGGTGAAGAAAAACGGTTCGGGGAATAAGAGGAGGTGGGCTGCGTGTGGGCTTATTGGGCTGTCTCAGTTGGGTCAGGTCCATTTCATATTTTTTCTGTCTGTTTGATTTATCTTTTTCCATTTCTATTTACTGATTTAAATTTCAAACAAACAATCCAATCAACCAAATCAATTCAAACAAACACCACACTTCACAACTTTTGAACTTGGTTCTGTTTAGTAGCATAATCCAAAATTCCATAATAAAATAATATTTTTATTCATTTTAGGATCCATTCATTATTTAATAAAATGGACCTTTTGTTTATTTAATCAAAATAGGGTTTGATTTATTTAATAGAATCCTAATTTGAAATCCAAATATTTTCAAGACCAAACCAGTAGATTTCAAACAACCCTTGTTTAAACCACAAGATTTTAATTTAGAAATATGAATGATGAGATTCTTGATTGCTTCCATGTCTTGATGCTCAAATTGTCCTTTACCAGGGACATGGCTAAGTACTTAGATTTTACACTCTGCAGAGGTGGTGCACTTTCTGTTGGAATTATGCCCTAGAGGCAATAATAAAGATGTTATTATTATAATTCTTGTTCATGATAAAGTTTATATTCCATGCTAGAATTGTATTAAGCGGAAACTTTAATACTTGTGTGGTTTGTGAACAACACCGTGTCCCTAGTACGCCTCTATGGACTAGCTCATTGATCAATGATGGTTAAGGTTTCCTAATCATAGACATGAGTTGTCAATTGATAATAAGATCATATCATTGGGAGAATGATATGGTGGATAGACCCAAACTAAGCGAAGCAATTAGATCGTTTCATCGTGTTCATCTTTGCGAAGCTTTTCCTATGTCAAATATTGTATTCCTTAGACCATGAGATAATGCAACTCCCTGGTACCGGAAGAAAGCTTTGAGGTCATCAAACGTCATCCTATGAGAGGGTGATCATAAAGGTGTCTCTCAGGTGATCGGAAAGTATCTGTTGGGTTGTATGTATCAAGAAATTTGTCCCTCCCAAGTCGGAGAGATATACTTCGGGCCCACTCGGTAATCGATATCAACACCGCTTGCAAGCATGTGGTTAAGGAGTTAATCACAAAGTGATATCGGATTACGGAACGAGTAAAGTACTTGTTGTGAACGAGATTGAACTAGGTATGACGGTACCGACGATCGAATCTCGGGCAAGTAAAATATCGCGAGACGAAGGGAATATATATATGGGATTGATTGAATCCTGGCATCGTGGTTCATCCGATATGATCATCGATGAATGTGTGGGAGTCAATATGGGTGCCCAGACCCCGCTGTTGATTATTGATAGAAGATCATGTCTGCATATTCTCGAACCCGCAGGGTCACACACTTAACGTATCTCGACGCTAGGATAGATTGGATAATTGGTTTATGAATTTTTGTTCGGAGTCTCGGATGGGATCCGGGATATCACGAGAGGTTCCGGAATGGTCCGGAGAATAAGATTCATATAAGGCAGTGCAGTTTTTGGAGTTCGGAATTGTTCCGGGTTAATCGGTATTGTACCGGAAGCTTCTAGAACCTTCCGGAAGGGGACCAACGTGGCCCCACCTTCCGGGAGGGGGCATGGGCCTATGAGGGAGTGTTCTGGCCGCATTGGGCCAGGGGCACAAGGCCCCATAGGGCCCAGCCGATCCTAGATAAGTTTAAACTCGTTTAAACTAGAGATAGGATTTCTAGATAAGGGAGAGTTTAAATCGTTTAAACTAGAGATAGGATTTCTAGATAAGGGAGAGTTTAAATCGTTTAAACTAGAGATAGGATTTCTAGATAAGGGAGAGTTTAAATTGTTTAAACTAGAGATAGGCTTGGAGGAGGGGCAAGGGCTGGCCGCCCCCCTCTATATATAGAGGGGTGGTGCGCCCCCTCCCCCCTACTACACACCTTCCTCCAAGCCCTAGCTGCCTTGCTACCTTCCTCTCTCCCTCCCGACTATTTGTAGGCGAAGCCCTGCAGCAGAAATTCTCCACCATATACACCACGCCGTCGTGTTGTAGATCCAATCTATCTCTCCACCATACTCGCTGGTCCGAGGAAGGAGGAGACGTCGAGGTGCTGCACGTGTGCATCTCACGGAGGCACCGCCACTTGTGGTGCTAGATCGGATCGGATCGCGAGGAGGAGAAGCGAGTACGACTACATCACCCACGTTCCGACGAACGTTCCGCTGTGCGAATCTTCAAGGGTATGAAGATCTAATCCAATCTCTCTCGTTGTTTGCATCTCCTAGATTAGATCTTGGCTTTCCCTCTGTTCGCTCCGTAGAAAATTTTGATTTACTATGCCGGGAAACCCTTCAATGGTATCAGAGCTAGATCTATGCGTAGATGTGTTTCACGAGTAGAACGCAACATGGTTGTTGCGGGCGTTGATGTTTTCTGTTGCAAGCCTCTTGTTTGTGTTCTTCTTATGACGCGAGATAGTGAGATTGAAGCGGTCGAGGCCAACCTTACGCGACGTCGTTAGCGAGACCGGTTCCGCACTTGACGTGTGGCTTGTTCCACACATGCGGCTGGTGGATGTCAGTTTCTCTCACTATAGTTGTCATGGGATTAACACCGGAGTTTGGAAACCATAATATCACCGTTGTGGCTTTCTGTAGGTAAGAATCGTTCTTAGCATCTACTCCCATAAAGCCACGTAAAACATGCAACAACAAAGTAGAGGCGTCTAACTTGTTTTTGCAGGGAGTGTTTTCTGTGATATGGTATGGCCCAAGATGTGATGTGTATATTGTATGCGATGATCATGTTTTGTAATGTTTCACGACTTGCATGTCGATGAGTACACAACCGTCAGGAGCCATATGGTTGTCTTTATAATTGTGTATGACCTGCGAGTCAACTTCTTATACGCCATGTAATAGCTTTACTTTATCGCTAAGTAGTTAGCAATAGTTGTAGTTGTTATTCCTGGTGGAGGCAATCATGGTGGAGTGATGGAGATCATGCCGGAATGCACAAGATGGAGATCATTGCGCGAAGATAGGCTATACCATGTCACATAAAGTTATATGCATGTGATGTTTATCCTTTTATGTATCTTATCATGCTTAGATCGCGACGGTAGCATTATAAGATGATTCCTCACTTAAAGATCAAGATAAAAACTGTGTTCTCCCCAAGTATGCACCGTTGCGAAAGTTCGTCGTGTCCAAGCATCACGTGATGATCGGGTGCTATAGACTCTACGCTCACATACAACGGGTGCAAGCCAGTTTTTGCACACGCGGAAATACTTGGGTCTAACTTGACGAGCCTAGCATGTACAGACATGGCCTCGGAACACAAGAACCGAAAGGTTAAGCATGAGTCATATGAATGATATGATCGACACTTCGTTGTCCACCATTGAAACCACATCTCTTCTCGTGATGATCGGATTAGGTGTGGTGAATTTGGATCGTGTTCACTAAACAACTTGAGGGATGTTGAATTTAGTGGGAGTTCATCTAGTAATTTGATTAAGTTGAACTATTTATCATGAACATAGTCTAAATTGTACTTGCAAATACTGTAGATCACATGGCCAAATCCAACTTCAACTTCAACGTTTTTGCTGAGAAAGAAAATCTTAGGAACAATGGGTCTAACTTCACCAATTGGTTCCGCAATCTAAGAATCATTCTGTCTGGCGGACAAAAGGACTATGTCCTTGGTAAAGCGTTAGGTGACCCCCCTGCTGCAACTGCGCCGGCTGATGAGAAAGCTGTCTATCAGTCGCGCAAAGATGATTATGGTGTGATTAAGAGCACCATGTTGTTTGCTATGGAACCGGAGCTTCAAAATCGTTTTGAAACCTATCCCGGGCCCTTTGAGATTCTCGAGGATCTGAAAACCATGTTTCAGACTCAAGCCCGTTCTGAGAGATATGAGATCTCTGAGAAGTTCTTTAACTGCAAGATGAAGGAAGGGAGTTCCGTTAGTGAGCACGCCATAAAGATGTCGGGCTACACTCAACGCCTTGAGCAACTGGAATGCACGATTCCAGAGGAGCTCAAGGCGTTGAGTGTAGCCCGACATCTTTATGGCGTGCTCACTAGAGCTCAAGATTGACAGGGTTCTGCAATCACTCCCTCCCAGCTACAAAAGTTTTGTAGTGACTCATAATCAGATTGGTTCCACTGATACGATCACCGAGCTCTTCGCAAAGCTGAAGGCTGCGGAAGTGGACATCAAGAAGGATAATCATGTGTTGATGGTCAACAAGCCCTCCTTTAAGAAAGGTAAGGGAGCAAAGAAGCCCTTCAAGAAGGGCGGTGGCAAGCACAATGCCCCTGCTGAGAAGAAGCTCAGGTCTGGTCCCAAGCCGGACACTGAGTGCTTCTATTGCAAGGACAAGGGTCACTGGAAGCGCAACTGTCCGAAGTACTTAGCGGACAAGAAGGCTGACACCATCAAAGGTATATTTGTTATACATGTTATTGATGTTTTCCTTACTAGCCCTCGTTGTAGTGCCTGGGTATTTGATACCGGTTCAGTTGCTAATATTTGTAACTCGAAACAGGAGCTATGGAATAGACGGCGGCTTGCGAGGGATGAGGTGACGATGCGCGTTGGCAACAGATCAAGAGTTGATGTGATGGCCGTCTGCACGCTCTCCTTAGTTTTACCTTCGGGATTAGTTTTAAACCTTAATAAATGTTTTTATGTGCCTGTGTTGAGCATGAACATCATTTCCGGATCGTGTTTATTGCAAGACGGTTATTCATTTAAATCGGAGAATAATGGTTGTTCTATTTATATGAGTAACATCTTTTATGGTCATGCACCTCTTGTGAATGGTTTATTTCTTCTAAATCTCAAAAGGGATGAAACACACATCCATAACATTGAGGCTAAGAGATGTAAAGTAGATAGTGATAATACTACTTATTTGTGGCACTGTCGTCTAGGTCATATTGGAGTAAAGCGCATGAAGAAACTCCATTCTGATGGACTTTTGGAGTCTCTTGATTTTGAATCATTTGACACATGCGAACCATGCCTCATGGGCAAGATGATCAAAACCCCGTTCTCCGGTATGATGGAGCGAGCAACAGACTTGTTGGAAATCATACATACCGATGTATGCGGACCGATGAGTGTTTCGACGCGCGGTGGATATCGCTATTTCCTCACTTTTATCGATGACTTAAGTAGATATGGGTATATCTATTTAATGAAACATAAATCTGAAACGTTTGAAAAGTTCAAAGAATTTCAGAATGAAGTGGAGAACCATCGTAACAGAAAGATTAAGTTTCTACGATCCGATCGTGGGGGCGAATATTTGAGTTATGATTTTCTCACGCATCTTAAAGCAAGCGGAATTGTTTCGCAACTCACGCCACCCGTAACACCACATCGCAATGGTGTGTCTGAACGCCGGAATCGAACCCTATTAGATATGGTCCGATCGATGATGTCTCTTACTGATTTGCCGTTATCATTTTGGGGTTATGCATTAGAAACCGCTGCATTCACTTTAAATAGGGCTCCATCTAAATCCGTTGAGACGACACCGTATGAACTGTGGTTTGGTGCTAAACCTAAGTTGTCGTTTCTTAAAGTTTGGGGATGCGAAGCTTATGTCAAGAAGTTGATGCCGGACAAGCTCGAACCCAAAGCGGAGAAATGCGTCTTCATAGGATACCCTAAGGAAACTATTGGGTATACCTTCTATCACAGAACCGAAGGCAAAGTGTTTGTCGCAAAGAACGGTTCCTTTCTTGAGAAGGAGTTTCTCTCGAAAGAAGTGAGTGGGAGGAAAGTAGAGCTAGACGAGGTTATTGAACCTTCTCTTGAATTGGAGAGTAGCGCAGCACCTGAAATTGTTCCAGTGCCGCCTGCACCAACAATAGAGGAAGCTAATGACAAGGATCATGAAGCTTCGGACGATGCTGCTACTGAACGTCGCAGGTCGACAAGGTCGCGTGCCCCTCCTGAGTGGTACGGCAACCCTGTCTTGACTGTATTGTTGGTAGAAGACAGTGAACCTACGAACTATGAGGAAGCGATGATGAGCCCAGACTCTGAGAAATGGCTGGAAGCCATGAAATCCGAATTGGGATCCATGAGCGAAAACCAAGTATGGACTTTGGTGGATCCTCCTAGCGACCGAAAGGCCGTTGAGTGCAAATGGATATTCAAGAAGAAAACGGACGCGGATGGTAATGTTACCGTCTATAAAGCATGGCTTGTCGCAAAAGGTTTTCGACAAGTTCAAGGTGTTGACTACGATGAGACTTTCTCTCCCGTAGCGATGTTTAAGTCCATTCGGATTTTATTAGCAATTGCTGCGTTTCATGATTATGAAATATGGCAGATGGATGTCAAGACTGCTTTCCTCAATGGCAACATTGATGAAGAGTTGTATATGATGCAACCCGAGGGTTTTGTCGATCCTAAGGATGCTAGTAAAGTATGCAAACTTCAGCGTTCCATTTATGGACTGAAGCAAGCATCTCGGAGTTGGAACCTTCGTTTTGATCAAGTGATCAAGAGCTTTGGATTTGTTCCAAATTGCTACGAAGCTTGCATCTACAAGAAAGTGAGTGGGAGCTCGGTGACGTTTCTGGGACTATATGTGGATGACATATTGATTATCGGAAATGACATCAACATGCTTAACGATGTGAATAGTTATTTGAACAAGTGTTTTTCAATGAAAGACCTAGGTGAAGCTGCTTATATATTGGGCATCAAAATATATAGAGATAGACAAAGACGCCTGATAGCTTTAAGCCAGAGTACATACCTAGACAAAGTTCTGAAAAGGTTCAGAATGGATAAGGCAAAGAAAGGTTCAGTGCCTATGTTGTCAGGTAAGATATTGAGCAAGGCTCAGTGTCCAGCTACGGTAAATGATAGGGAAGCTATGAGCAAAGTGCCTTATGCCTCGGCCATAGGTTCCATCATGTATGCCATGCTGTGTACTAGACCGGATGTGTCCAATGCTCTTAGTTTGACGAGCAGATATCAAAGTGATCCAGGAGTGGAACACTGGACAGCCGTGAAGAACATCCTAAAGTACCTAAATAGAACTAAAGAAATGTTCTTAGTCTATGGGGGTGATGAACAGCTTGTCGTAAAAGGTTACGTCGACGCTAGTTTCGACATCGACAAGGATGATTCTAAATCTCAGACAGGATACGTGTATATTTTGAATGGAGGAGCTGTGAGCTGGAGAAGCTGCAAGCAAAGCCTGATCGCGGGATCTACAGTAGAAGCGGAATACATGGATGCTGCAGAAGCGTCAAGTGAAGGAGTTTGGATCAGAAACTTCATCACTGAGCTTGGCGTGGTTCCAAGTGCATTGGACCCACTGGAGATATTGTGTGACAACACTGGCGCCATAGCACTCGCTAAGGAACCAATATATCATCCAAAGACCAAGCATATCAACCGCAAGTTTCATATAATCCAAGATTATATAGCAGATGGAGATCTGAAGATTAGCAAAGTACATACGGATCTGAATGTCGCAGATCCACTGACTAAACCTCTTCCACGTGTAAAACATGATCAACACCTCAGTGCCATGGGTGTGAGATTGTTGCCAGATGTAAACTAGATTATTGACTCTAGTGCAAGTGGGAGACTGTTGGAATTATGCCCTAGAGGCAATAATAAAGATGTTATTATTATAATTCTTGTTCATGATAAAGTTTATATTCTATGCTAGAATTGTATTAAGCGGAAACTTTAATACTTGTGTGGTTTGTGAACAACACCGTGTCCCTAGTACGCCTCTATGGACTAGCTCATTGATCAATGATGGTTAAGGTTTCCTAATCATAGACATGAGTTGTCAGTTGATAATAAGATCATATCATTGGGAGAATGATATGGTGGATAGACCCAAACTAAGCGAAGCAATTAGATCGTTTCATCGTGTTCATCTTTGCGAAGCTTTTCCTATGTCAAATATTGTATTCCTTAGACCATGAGATAATGCAACTCCCTGGTACCGGAAGAAAGCTTTGAGGTCATCAAACGTCATCCTATGAGAGGGTGATCATAAAGGTGTCTCTCAGGTGATCGGAAAGTATCTGTTGGGTTGTATGTATCGAGATGGAATTTGTCCCTCCCAAGTCGGAGAGATATACTTCGGGCCCACTCGGTAATCGATATCAACACCGCTTGCAAGCATGTGGTTAAGGAGTTAATCACAAAGTGATATCGGATTACGGAACGAGTAAAGTACTTGTTGTGAACGAGATTGAACTAGGTATGACGGTACCGACGATCGAATCTCGGGCAAGTAAAATATCGCGAGACGAAGGGAATATATATATGGGATTGATTGAATCCTGGCATCGTGATTCATCCGATATGATCATCGATGAATGTGTGGGAGTCAATACGGGTGCCCAGACCCCGCTGTTGATTATTGATAGAAGATCATGTCTGCATATTCTCGAACCCGCAGGGTCACACACTTAACGTATCTCGACGCTAGGATAGATTGGATAATTGGTTTATGAATTTTTGTTCGGAGTCTCGGATGGGATCCGGGATATCACGAGAGGTTCCGGAATGGTCCGGAGAATAAGATTCATATAAGGCAGTGCAGTTTTTGGAGTTCGGAATTGTTCCGGGTTAATCGGTATTGTACCGGAAGCTTCTAGAACCTTCCGGAAGGGGACCAACGTGGCCCCACCTTCCGGGAGGGGGCATGGGCCTATGAGGGAGTGTTCTGGCCGCATTGGGCCAGGGGCACAAGGCCCCATAGGGCCCAACCGATCCTAGATAAGTTTAAACTCGTTTAAACTAGAGATAGATTTCTAGATAAGGGAGAGTTTAAATCGTTTAAACTAGAGATAGGATTTCTAGATAAGGGAGAGTTTAAATCGTTTAAACTAGAGATAGGATTTCTAGATTAGGGTGAGTTTAAATTGTTTAAACTAGAGATAGGCTTGGAGGAGGGGCAAGGGCTGGCCGCCCCCCCTCTATATATAGAGGGGTGGTGCGCCCCCTCCCCCCTACTACACACCTTCCTCCAAGCCCTAGCTGCCTTGCTACCTTCCTCTCTCCCTCCCGACTGTTTGTAGGCGAAGCCCTGCAGCAGAAATTCTCCACCATATACACCACGCCGTCGTGTTGTAGATCCAATCTATCTCTCCACCATACTCGCTGGTCCGAGGAAGGAGGAGACGTCGAGGTGCTGCACGTGTGCATCTCACGGAGGCACCGCCACTTGTGGTGCTAGATCGGATCGGATCGCGAGGAGGAGAAGCGAGTACGACTACATCACCCACGTTCCGACGAACGTTCCGCTATGCGAATCTTCAAGGGTATGAAGATCTAATCCAATCTCTCTCGTTGTTTGCATCTCCTAGATTAGATCTTGGCTTTCCCTCTGTTTGCTCCGTAGAAAATTTTGATTTACTATGCCGCGAAACCCTTCACTTTCCCCACAAGACTTGGTTTCCCAAGACAAGATCTTTCAGAAGCCTTCCCTTAGAACAAAATGGACGCGTTCCAACCTATCAAACACTACCACCCACTGTCCATATGGCTAAGTTCTTGCAACCTATATGATCATGGCAGAGCCCATATTGCCAAGTGGTTGCACTTGAAGCTTCTCAACATTTGACATCTCAAATCTCTTTGTTACTGGGTGGCATACCACAAGTGAGATACACAAGCCAAGTCCATGGCCTTGTGAACCACTCAACCAAAAACCACCAAGCAAGCCCATTCCACCCAGGTGATTCATTAACTTAGTTGTTTTATTACACAAAAACATAAGTCCTCAGACTTAGATATTTTTCCATAGTGTGAATATATTTTCCACCCATGTTTTCTATTAGCTAGTCTAGGCTTGATAGTAGTAGGAATCTTTAACTTAGGAAAATCCTACTAAGGATTCATCTACTAAGTTTTCTTATAGCAAGGTCTATACTTAGCAAAATCCATGCAAGTTTTACTTAGCAAAATCACTAATGCATAGAGAAAGTAATGGGACAAAAAGTATGAAGCATCACGTGCCTTTTTGGTAGGGAATGGTGGTTCACTCCTTGATCTTTCTAGTCTCACACTTCACTACAAATCAATCAAGCAAACACAAATTCAATTCACATTCCAAACCAAAGTCAAACAAACAATTCTTCACACACACAAAGTAATGGAATCTAAGTCATGCATGGGAGCATGCACAAGATAGTTTTATTTTTCAAAGGGGTCTCTATGGGGTTTCTAAACTTTGTAAGATCCAAATTGGTCATTTACCAATGTGGCAAAGTCATTAGCAAGAGGTTTTTGTCCAAAAACTATCTTTAAATCCATTCATCATTTTATGTGGTGAAAAATGTTTTTTATTAAGGCAAAACTCTTAAGTTGTTTACCAAATGAGTTGCTAATTTGCAAAACTTGGTGTTTTAGGTCAGTAGGTTTGGTCCAAAACATTTCCTTAAAGTTTTCTTTCCATAAACATTTTTATAACAAAAACCATTCTTTTTATTTGGCTAGGAAATGACTAAGTCAAGTAATCCAACCTAAATCTTACAAAAAACATTTTTAACACCAAGGGTTGGTTCCTAGGGTCAGTAAGATCACAACAAACCATTTTGCAAAGGTTTTATTCCAAAAATCATCTTTAAACAATTTTTCTAATCTAAACAAGTACACAAATGTTTCTGCAAATTCAAACAAGCTAACATATACTATTTGTCAAACTAAGGCCATGGTTGGCTAGGGCTTGTTCTCCTGAATTCATTGATATAAAATTTGTAAAATTTGGACGTGTGGTTTGAAAGTTACACCAATTACAAATTTGCATTCTAATCAGATCAAAATTCTGTTTTAAATCGAATCCCGTCCACGTGGCAGTTTCTGATTGGGCGGTACCGATTCGTGCGGATCGAGTGATACAGACCACAGGATTAAAAGGGGCAGGTGCGGCTCAGATCAACGCATACCCTTTCGAGGGGATCTAATCCTAGCCAGGTGATTCGCATCCTACGGCTGCAACGCGTTTGCCAGGGACTGGCGGCGCTGACGGTGGCTGCGCGGTGGCACGGCTCAGATGATGACGGTGCCGGCGATGCGGGAAGCTAGAGAAATAGAGGGGTGGCTTACCAGATTCGCCGAAGCTCGCTGATGCTCAACGTGGTGGTCGTAGGGTAGGGGGCGCACAGACGGGTCGGCAATCTCTCGCCGGAGTTGAGAACGGCGTCAGGTGGTCCGGGTTGTGGTCGGAGGCGACGCTACAGATCACGCGGAGGCAAGCAGAGGGCAAGGTCAGTTGCGCAAGGTCGAGACGGTGACGCGTGCGTGAAAGAGAAGGGGAGGGGCGGTCGGATACAACCTGTGGGCGTCGTCGGAGAAGAGCCAGACGGCGGCGGTGCTGGAGGTTGTCGTTGCCGATGGTTAGGGGCGCGCGCGAGTGAGCTGCGACTGCAGAGAGGTCCGCTGGGGAATGCTTATCACCGCTGTGTGCTCGAGGAGGAAGGAGGGGGCGTGTGCTGGCCGGAATCGGCGAGGAGGGTCGTCGGAGACAGGGGTATGTCCGAGCAAAATCTGACAGCCTGGGGGCGTGTTGAGGAGGGGCGACAGAGGGAAACCAGAGAGGAGAGGAAGATGATTTATCTGCGTGATCACTGCAGGTTTTACTCGCGGCATTAAGGCGAATTAAGCCGGAGAAATCAACGACAGAACGGGGGAAGAACTGGTCGCTGCGGTGAGGACGATGGCTAGCAAAGTGGGGCCGTTGCGTCAGTGGGAAAAAGAGTGAGGGGGAGGTCCACCGGTCAGTGACTTAGCGGGTTGCTTCTGCGGTGAAGAAAAACGGTTCGGGGAATAAGAGGAGGTGGGCTGCGTGTGAGCTTATTGGGCTGTCTCAGTTGGGTCAGGTCCATTTCATATTTTTTTTCTGTCTGTTTGATTTATCTTTTTCCATTTCTATTTACTGATTTAAATTTCAAACAAACAATCCAATCAACCAAATCAATTCAAACAAACACCACACTTCACAACTTTTGAACTTGGTTCTGTTTAGTAGCATAATCCAAAATTCCATAATAAAATAATTTTTTTATTCATTTTAGGATCCATTCATTATTTAATAAAATGGACCTCTTGTTTATTTAATCAAAATAGGGTTTGATTTATTTAATAGAATCCTAATTTGAAATCCAAATATTTTCAAGACCAAACCAGTAGGTTTTATTTGGAAATAAAGAATATTTGGAAAACTGGTTTAAAACAAAATAACCTTTTATTTTAGGGTCCATTATTAATTAAATAAAGTGGGCCTTAGTTGTTAATTCAAATAGGATTTTCTTTATTTAAGTATTTATTTTGAAATCTAAAATTAAAGCCAAAACACTTCAGTAGGTTTTATTTGAGATTATAAAATATTTGGAAAACTTATTTAAAATAATTTATTAAGTTTTGATGTTTTAATTAAAATGGTAAAACCTTTTATTTAAATAAAATTGGATATTAAATCCTTATTAATTTATTTAAATAAATCTTTGCTATTTTTATTCAAAACAAAATGTTTTAATTCCAAAGTTTGTCCAAGGTTTAATTTGGCTTTATAAAATAATCTTTATTTATAAATCCACCTTTTCCTTTAAAAACAAAATCTTTTATTTAAAAGATTCAAAATAGTATTTCCAAAACATTTTATTTTCCTTTATTAAATGTTTATCTTTGTAAATCCCTTTAGGATTTATTTGATTCAAATTGGTTTGAGGTTCCAATTGAATTCAAAAAGTTTTTTCTGGCCCTAAAAATCAATCAAAATTTTATTTTATTCATTTATTTTCACATTACAAGATTTGGAAAATCTTGGGATGTGACATAATCCCTTTGTTTCACGATATATTACATGTCCGAGATTCGATCATCGGTATCTCCATACCTAGTTTGATCTCGTTACTGACATGCACTCTTTTCTCGTTCCTGTGATATAACATTCTAGTGATCAAATCACTTGCTTGCAAGCTAATCAATGTGATATCACCGAGAGGGCCCAGAGTATATCTATCCGTCATCGGGATGAACAAATTCCAATCTCGATCCATGAGCCTCAACATAACACTTTATTAGTTCTGAATCCATCTTTATAATCACCCTATTATGGTGTGGCGTTTGATGTTATCAAGAAACTCTTCCGATGTTAGTGATTGACATGATCTCATGGTCTAAGGATTAGGATCACTTCGTAAGTTGTTATAGCAATATAAACTCAATGACTTTGATCGTAATGCTATACTTCGGATGAATGTTCATCACACCATTACACTAATGTTGTGATCCCGTTATTAACAACATCCAATGTCCATGATCAGGAAACCTTGATCATCTTGTTAATCAACGAGCTAGTTTATGAGAGAGGCATAACTAGGAACTTTCTGTTTGTTTATTAAACACACATGTATTAACGTTTCCGTATTAATACAATTATAGCATGCAAAATAAACATCTATCATATACTTGGAATACACATAATAAACACTTTATTATTGCCTCTCAGGGCATATTCCCTTCAGTCTCCCACTTGCACTAGAGACAATAATCTAGTTACATAGTGATAAATCTAACACCCATTGAGTTCTGGTGTTGATCATGTTTTTCTCTAGGGAGAGTTTTATTCGACGGATCTGCTACATTGAGATCCGTATGTACTTTACAAATCTTTATATCTCCATCCTTGACATGCTCGCGGATGGAGTGAAACCGGCGCTTAATATGCTTGGAATGCTTGTGAGACCTTGGCTCTTTGGCATTGGCAATGGCACCATTGTTGTCACAATAGATCACCATTGGGTCCAACGCGTTTGCCACCACTCCTAGTTCGGATATGAACTCCTTCATCCAAACTGCTTCCTGGGCCGCTTCTGAAGCAGCAACATATTCGGCCTCCGTTGTTGATCCCTCTACCACAGGTTGTTTGGAGCTCCTCCAACTAACCGCTCCGCCATTCATGAGAAATACGTATCCGGATTGAGACTTAGAGTCATCCGGATCGGTGTCAAAACTAGCATCGACATAACACTTAGCGACGAGCTCTTCTTCACCTCCGTATACAAGAAACATATCCTTAGTTCTTCGTAAGTACTTAAGGATATTATTGACCGCTATCCAGTGTTCCGAACCTGGATCCGATTGGTACCTACTAGTTAAACTAATAGCATGTGCCACATCCGGTCTTGTACATAGCATGGCGTACATTATAGAGCCTATGGCTGAAGCATAGGGGACTTTGTCCATTATCTCTCTTTCTTCCGCCGAAGCCGGACTTTGAGTCTTACTCAATGTCTTGCCTTGCAACATAGGTAAGAACCCTTTCTTACTTCCGTCCATTTTAAACTTATTTAAAATCTTATCAAGGTATGTACTTTGCGATAGCCCTATTAGGCGCCTAGATCTATCTCTATAGATCTTTATGCCTAATATGTATGACGCTTCACCTAGGTCCTTCATTGAAAATTTGCTGTTTAGATAACTTTTAACACTGTTTAAAAGATCTATATCATTTCTGATCAATAATATGTCATCCACATATAATATCAGAAATGCCACATTGCTCCCACTCACTTTCTTGTAAATACAAGATTCTCCATAAGTTTGGACAAATCCAAACTCTTTGATCACCTCATCAAAGCGGAGATTCCAACTTCGTGATGCTTGCTTCAATCCATAGATGGATCGCTGAAGCTTGCACACCTTGTTAGCATCCTTAGGATCGACAAAACCCTTTGGTTGTATCATATACAACTCTTCTTCAATATTACCATTGAGAAACGCGGTTTTGACATCCATCTGCCATATCTCATAATTGAAATATGCAGCAATTGCTAACATAATCCTAACTGACTTTAGCATCGCTACAGGAGAGAAAGTCTCATCGTAGTCAACTCCTTGAATTTGTCGAAACCCCTTTGCGACAAGTCGAGCTTTATAGACGGTCACATTACCATCATCATCAGTTTTCCTTTTGAAAATCCATTTGTTCTCCACGGCCTTTCGGTCGTGAGGTAATTCCACCAAGTTCCAAACTTGATTTTCATACATGGATTCCATCTCGGATTTCATGGCTTCTAACCATTTGTTGGAATCCGGGCTCATCATCGCTTCTTCATACGTCGCAGGGTCATCATTGTCATCAACCATGAAATTCATGACAGGATTTCCGTACAGCTCGGGAGCTGCACGCGTCCTGTTTGACCTGCGAGGTTCGGTAGTACTCTCTTTCGGAGTTTCATGATCATTATCATTAGTTCCCTCTTCAACAGGTGGAGCCAACTCCGGAACAACTTCCGGCGCTGCGCTACTCGCCATACTTTGAAGAGAAGGTTCCACAACCTCTTCGAGTTCTACCTTCCGACTACTCACACCTTACGCGAGAAACTCTTTCTCTAGAAAGGATCCATTCTTGGCAACAAAAACCTTGCCCTCGGATCTGTGATAGAAGGAATACCCAATAGTTTCTTTAGGGTATCCTTGTTGGAGATATGCCCTAGAGGCAATAATAAATGTAGTTATTATTATATCTTTGTGTTGATGATAAATGTTTACATTCATGCTATAATAGTATTAACAAGGAAACATTGATACTTGTGTGATTTGTAAACTTAATTTGAAGTCCCTAGTATAGCCTCTATACTTCACTAGCTTGTTGGTTGATTAATGATTGTGGTTTCCATATCATGAACATTGAGATGTTATCAACAACAATATCATATCGTTAGGAGAATGATATGGTGGACATACTCCTATAGATAAGCGTAGCATAAAGATCAAGTCATTTCAATAGTTCAATTGCTATGTGCTTTCTGATACATAGTAACCTAATTCCTTCGACCATGAGATCATGCATATCACCTTTACCGGATGGATGCTTTGATGACATCAAACACCACATCGTTACTGGGTGGCTATAAAGGTGGCATTGAGTGTTCGGAAAGTTTTGGTTGAGACACATGGATCAAGAGTGGGATTTGTCCATCCATATGACGTATAGATATACTCTGGGCCCTCTCGGTGGAATGTCATCCAATTAGCTTGCAAGCATGTGACTGGCTCACAAGGGATCACATATCACGGGAACGAGAAAAGAGTACTTATCGGTAACGAGGTTGAACTAGGTATGCAGAGATACCGACGATCATAACCTCGGATAAGTAAACTATCGTGAGACAAAGGGAAATTGATATCGTATGTAAGTGGTTCATTCGATCGCAAAGTAATCGTAGAAATATGTGGGAGCCATATGAATTTCCAGATTCCTCTGTTGGTTATTGTTCGGAGAAGTGTCTGGATCATGTCCGCATAATTCACGAAGCGTAGGGAGACACACTTAAGGATTCGACGTTGTTTGAGTAGTTATGGAATGATGAGAAAGAGTCTGAATGTTGTTCGGAGTCTCGAATGGGATTCGGGATATCAAGAGGAGATCCGTAATGGTCCCGAGAATAAGATTCATATAAGGAAAGTCCCGTTTCGGAGTTGGAGAATGATTCCGGTGTTTTCATCGGGAATGTTCTAGAAGGTTCCGGAATGTCTGGCACTCCGGAGGGGAAGGGTACATGAATGTGTTATATCAAGTTGGTATGATTGCATCATGTACTAAGTGTTCTTGCTGTTCCAAATAAAGGATTAAATTGAATCCTAAAACAGAAAAGTCAAATGGCCAGTTTGAAAGTCAAACGGCTAAAACAAGAAACTGTGGGAAACAAGCAAGAGGAGGCAAAACCGACTTGGGGGAGGAGTCCCTCCTCTCCAAGCCGGCACGCCACCCAAGGCCGACTTGGGGAGGGACTCCCTCCCCTTGGCCGGCCCCCTCCACCCATAAAAGGAGGGGCAGGGCCTCCTCCTCTAGACACACAAGTTCCTAGCCTCTAATCTAAATCCTAGCCCTAGACTCCGGTTTAGAGCGGTTTTGGTTTAGAGCTTCTAATTGCCCTAGCCTTCGGATTAGAGCCTTCTAATTGGTGTGTTTAAACCCTAGACCACTAATAGTTCTCTCTCATACTCCACCATACTCGCTCCGGCTTAAGGCGAAGCCCTGCGGGATCTCCCCTCTACTTCCGGTACCACGCCGTTGTGCTGCCGGAATCGCGAGGAGAGTGCTACAACCTCCGCTGCCTGCAGGAACAAGGGAGAGGAAGGTCTTTGTCGAGTACCGAACGTGTGATCGACTGCGGGAGCGCTGCCGGAACGCAGCGCCGGAAGGATCGTCTATGCGATCTTGAGATCGGGAAGAGTACGACTACATCACCCACGAGAATCCGCTCTCGTTAAACACTTTGGAATCTTCGAGGGTAAGTTATTCCATCGACTCGTTGCTACAATCTAGTAGATAGATCTTGGCTTGTTTGTTTGTATGCGATAGAAAATTTTTGTTTTCCATGCTACGAAACCCTATAGTGGTATCAGAGCCGTGTCTATATGTAGATCTGTTGCACGAGTAGAACACAATGGTTATTGTGGGCGTTGATGCTTTTATTGTCGATTGCTTCTTGTGTACTTTGCATCTTGCGGTATGTTGGGATGAAGCAGCCCGGGCTAACCTTAAATGACATCGTTCATGAGACTTGCTCCACGCTTGACATGCAACTTGTATTGCATAAGTGGCTTTGCGGGTGCCTGTTTCTCCTAGCATAGTTAAAATCCAATTTACAACGGGTGATTAACAATACTAGTATCAATGTTGTGGTTCTTGTTCGTAAGTTAGAACGACACTTATTGAAAGCCCCAAACCACGTAAAATATGCAAAGAAAGTAGATGCGTCTAACTTTGTTTTGCAGGGGTGTGCAGTGATGTGATATGGCCATGATTGTGATTATATTTGATGTATGCAATGTTCCTTATTGTAAGTTGGCAACCGGCAGGAGCCATATGGTTGTTTTTAATTTATGTTAAGACCCGCGTGTCTATTCAAAGTAGTTGTAATAGTTGAAGCCGGTGGACGACAACCATGGAGAAGCGTCATTGACCTTGATGCAATGCCGGTGAAGATGGAGATCATGTTCATGCTTGAAGATGGAGATCAGAAGCACAAAGAAGAAAGGCCATATCATATCACATATATATTGAATTGCATGTGATGTTAATCCTTTATGCATCTTGTATTGCTTAGTAGACGACGGTAGCATTATAAGATGATCCCTCATGCACATGAATTTCAAGTCATAAAGTGTTCACCCTTAGTTAGCACCGTTGCTAAAGCTTGTTGTTTCGAAGCACCACGTGATGATCGGGTGTGTTAGATTCCGCAAGTGTATACACCGCGAGCAAGCCAGATTTGCTCATGCGGAAACTAAGGTTTGATCTTGACGAGCCTAGCATGTACATACATGGTCTCGGAACACGGATCACCGAAAGGTAAAGCATGAATCATATAGTAGATATGATGAACATGACGATTGTTCGCCATTGAAACTATATCAACTCTCGTGATGATCGGTGTTGATGTAGTGGATTTGGTTCGTGTGATCACTAAAACAATGTGAGGGATATTGTTTTGAGTGGTAGTTCACCTAGATTAAACTTATTAATTAATTTGAACTCAATTTGTCATAAACTTAGTCTAAACTATTGCAAATATGTTGTAGATCAATGGCAGCCCCTACCATCAATTTTAATGCGTTCCTAGAGAAAGAAAAGTTGAAAAACAATGGAAGCAACTTCGCGGATTGGTTCCGCAATTTGAGGATTGTCCTCACAGCTGGTAATTTGACCTATGTGCTGGATGCACCGCTGGGTGACCCACCTGCAGATGATGCTCCCGATGAAGTAAAGAATGTTTACCTCGCTCGGAAGAATCAGTACTCCATAGTTCAGTGTGCTATCTTGTATGGTTTGGAATCGGAGCTTCAGAAAAGGTTTGAGGATTCAGACCCATATGATATTGTCGAGGATCTCAAATTGATTTTTGAGACTCATGCGGCAATTGAAAGCTATGAGGCTTCTGAAAAGTTCTTTAACTGCAAGATGGAAGAGGGCAGCTCCGTCAGTGAGCATGTGCTTAAAATGTCTGGGCACGCAAATAAACTTCAAAGCTTGGGTATAGTGATTCCTAATGCTTTGGGGATTTACCGTGTCCTCCAATCACTACCACCAAGTTACAAGAACTTTGTGATGAACTACAACATGCAGAACATGAATAAGACGTTGCCAGAACTCTTTGCCATGTTGAAATCTGCAGAAGTGGAGATCAAGAAAGAGCACCAAGTGTTGTTGGTCAATAAGACCACCAAATTCAAGAAAGGCAAGTCTAAGCAAAAGGGACACTTCAAGAAGGGTGGTAAGAAAGTTACCACGCCAGCGAAGAAGACCAAGGCTGGACCTAAGCCTGATACTGAGTGCTTTTACTGCAAGGGAGAAGGTCACTGGAAGCGGAATTGCCCAAAGTACTTGGCGGATTTGAAGAACGACAACATCAAGAAGAAAGGTATATCTGATATACATGTTATTGATGTGTATCTCACTAGTACTCGTAGTAGTGCCTGGGTATTTGATACTGGTTCGGTTGCTCATATTTGTAACTCGAAACAGTTGCTGCAGAATAAACGGAAGCTAGCGAAGAACGAGGTGACGATGCGCGTGGGAAATGGATCAAAGGTTGATGTGATCGCGGTCGGCACGCTACCCCTTCATCTACCATCGGGATTAGTTTTATACTTAAATAATTGTTATTTGGTGCCTGCGTTGAGCATGAACATTATATTGGGATCTTGTTTATTGCGAGACAGTTACTTGTTTAAGTCCGAGAATAATGGTTGTTCGATTTATATGAGTAATATGTTTTATGCACATGCACCTTTGATAGATGGTCTATTCTTATTGAATATCGATAGTGGAAATACACATATCAACAACATTGAGGCTAAACGTTTGAAATCAAGCGATAATTCGACCTATATGTGGCACTGTCGTCTTGGTCACATTGGAGTGAAACGTATGAAGAAACTCCATTCCGATGGACTTCTTGAATCACTTGATTTTGAATCACTTGAAAGATGCGAAGCATGTCTGATGGGAAAAATGACTAAGACTCCATTTTCTGGTCTAATGGAGCGAGCTACGGACTTATTGGAAATCATACATACCGATGTGTGTGGTCCAATGAGTGTAGCATCGCGTGGTGGTTATCGTTATGTTCTTACCTTCACAGATGACTTGAGTAGATATGGGTATATATATTTCATGAAACATAAGTCCGAAACTTTCGAGAAGTTTAAGGAGTTTCAAAGTGAGGTAGAGAATCAACGTAACAAAAAGATTAAATTTCTACGTTCTGATCGTGGAGGTGAATATCTAAGTTACGAGTTTGGCGAGCATTTGAAGAAATGCGGAATACTTTCACAATTGACACCGCCGGGAACACCACAGCGTAATGGTGTGTCCGAACGTCGTAATCGAACTCTCTTAGATATGGTTCGTTCTATGATGTCACTTACAGATTTACCGCTATCATTTTGGGGTTATGCATTAGAAACAGCCGCATTCACTTTAAATAGGGCACCATCTAAATCCGTTGAAACCACACCGTATGAATTATGGTTTGGGAAGAAACCTAAATTGTCGTTCCTTAAAGTTTGGGGATGCGAAGCCTATGTAAAGAAGTTACAGCCGGACAAGCTTGAACCCAAAGCAGAAAAATGCGTCTTCATAGGATACCCGAAGGAAACTATTGGGTATACCTTCTATCATAGATCCGAAGGCAAAATCTTCGTTGCCAAGAATGGATCCTTTCTAGAGAAGGAATTTCTCTCGAAAGAAGTGACTGGAAGGAAAGTAGAACTCGACGAGGTTGTCGAACCTTCTCTCGAAATTGCGAGTAGCGCAGCACCGGAAGAAGTTCCTGTGGTGTCTGCAACAATAAGAGAGGAAGCTAATGATGGTGATCATGAAACTTCGGTTGAAGTTGCTACAGAGCCTCGGAGGTCAACGAGAACTCGTACCACTCCAGATTGGTATGATTCTGTTATGAATGTCATGTTGGTGGACAACACCGATGACCCCGAGACATATGAGGAAGCGATGATGAGCCCAGATTCCAATAAATGGCAAGAAGCCATGAAATCCGAGATTGGATCCATGTACGAAAACCAAGTATGGACTTTGGTGGACTTACCGGATGGCCGGAAGGCTGTCGAGAACAAATGGATTTTCAAGAAGAAAACAGATGCTGATGGTAATGTTACTGTCTATAAAGCTCGACTTGTCGCAAAAGGGTTTCGACAAATTCAAGGAGTTGACTACGATGAGACTTTCTCACCAGTAGCGAAGCTAAAGTCTGTAAGGATAATGTTAGCAATCGCTGCATATTATGATTATGAGATATGGCAGATGGATGTCAAAACAGCATTCCTCAATGGAGATATTGATGAAGAGTTGTATATGATGCAACCCAAAGGTTTTGTCGATCCTAAAGATGCTAACAAGGTATGCAAACTTCAACGGTCCATCTATGGATTGAAGCAAGCATCCAGAAGTTGGAATCAACGTTTTGATAAGGTAATCAAAAGTTTTGGTTTTATACAAACTTATGGAGAAGCTTGTATTTACAAGAAAGTGAGTGGGAGCTCTGTAGCATTCCTAATACTATATGTAGATGACATATTGTTGATTGGGAATGATGTGGAACTTCTTAATAGTGTTAAAGAATATTTGAATAATAGTTTTTCAATGAAGGATCTTGGCGAAGCAGCTTACATATTAGGCATAAAGATTTATAGAGATAGATCGAAACGCCAAATATCATTGTCACAGAGTACATATTTGGACAAAGTTCTAAAGAGGTTTGGAATGGAAGAAAGCAAGAAAGGGTTCTTGCCCATGTTGCCCAATACGACCTTGAGTAAAACTCAAAGTCCGACATCGGCAGAAGATAGAGAAAGGATGAGTAAGACTCCCCATGCCTCAGCCATAGGATCTCTAATGTATGCCATGCTATGTACTAGACCCGACATTGCATATGCTGTTAGTTTAACTAGCAGATATCAAAGTGATCCAGGAGTGGATCATTGGACAGCGGTCAAAAACATCCTTAAGTACTTGAGAAGAACTAAGGATATGGTTCTTTCTTATGGAGGTGATGAACAGCTCGATGTTAACGGTTACAGCGATGCTAGTTGGAACACCGATCCGGATGATTCTAAATCACAATCCGGATACGTATTTATTTTGAATGGTGCAGCAGTTAGCTGGAGGAGTGCAAAGCAAAGCGTTGTGGCGAGATCTTCAACTGAATCGGAATACATGGCTGCTTCGGAGGCTTCACAAGAAGCGATATGGATGAAAGAGTTCATTACAGAGCTGGGTGTGGTTCCTAGTGCGCTGGACCCAATGTCTATCTACTGTGATAACATGGGCGCCATAGCCAATGCGCAAGAACCAAGGTCACACAAGAAGCTGAAGCACATCAAGCTACGTTTTCACGCTATTCGAGAACATATCCAGGATGGGGATATAAAGATTTGCAAAGTTCACACAGATCTGAATGTGGCGGATCCGTTGACTAAACCTCTCCCGAGGGCAAAACATGACCAACACCAAACTGCCATGGGTGTTCGGTATATTACCATGTAATCTAGATTAGATGACTCTAGTGCAAGTGGGAGACTGTTGGAGATATTGTAACATCCCAAAAATCATAGTTTCAAAACTCATTCATATCATCTTTTGCATCATTCATTCATTTAGGGTTTCTCAAAAATCACTTAGAGATAGAATTTGAGCTATGATTTCATGTGATCAAACTATCCCAAATAACTATCACCCTTTGAAATTTGAATGTTTAAGTACTTGTTTGCTTGCCTCCATTGATGGAAAGTTTAGGTGAAATGTTTAACCCAAGATTTCAAATTTAGAAATAATTTCAAAATCCCTTTCAAATATTTGCAAATTAGAACTAATCTCTGATTACTTTGAAAACCAAGCTTGACCAAGTCTTGCAAAGTAACCACTTAGTTTTATGACTGTTTTTGAATCCACAAAACCCTGCAAAAATTCCCAAGGCAGTTTGATTTCAAAAGGATTTGAATTCATATCAGAATTCATACCAGAAAATGAATTTAGAAAAAGAAAAGAGCACTTCAAATAGAAAAAGGCCACGCGGCCAGAATCTGGCCCAGCAGAAGAACGAGCCCAGCAAGCCCACCCGGGGATCTCTTTTCCTTCTCACACGCGCAAGCACACGCAAACAGACACTGACAGCCCGACCCCACCAACATTTTGCGCGTTTCGCTGACGAGCGGGTCCAGTCCACGTCGTCCTCGTCTTCCTCAGACCACGCCTGCGACCACGTCGCTGCAGCAGTGATGGCCGTTAATGGCGCGGTGTAAATGGGCATTTATCCTCGAGCGTTTCCTGTCGATTCCCCGGGCTATAAGACCCTCTCTGCCCCGCGATCTTTTTCCCCCAAACATCTCGCTCACTCCGCCACCAGGCTGCCCTCAAACCTCCGCGCACAGCCGCTGACAGAGCCCTCTCCGGCGAGCGATTCAGGTGAGCCTCGAGTTCCCCTCTGCCTATCGTTCTTGCTATCAGAATCAGTGTGTCTTTGCGCATCTTCTGACCTCACTAGTCCGTCTTGTACTGCCCCAGGTCGCCGGTTCCACTTGACACCGCGAGCACTGACGGCGACATCAACTCCGACGAGCTTTCCCGGTAGGTACAGACCGCCCCTCGCCTTTCCGTTCATACACACGACTTCCCCTTGACCCTGTGAACCTAACCGTGTCGTTATCTTGCCTTGGGGAGATTCACAGCGACGTCCACGACGACCACCTGACGCACCCGACGCCGCCACGCACTCTGGTGAGCAATCGCAGCCGTGTCCGAGCGCCCCTTGACCAACCACAAGTACGACGAGCTTCGCCGTGACCCCCTGAGCCCGGTGAGCTACTCCTCGATCTCTCCTACCCCCTGTAGCGCCGCCTCCGTCGACGACTGACTGTTCCGCCGCCGGTAGCCACCGCTCCGCCGCCAGTTCTTGGTCAGATCGTTAGCAGCCGTTGGATCTGCATCGTAGGGTTAGGATAGAACATTAAACGAAAGGGTAAGCGCGCATCTGAGCCGCCAGATCCCACTTAGATCGTATGGTCCACAGAACGCGATCCGCGCGAACCGGTACGCGCCAGTAATAACGCGACCCGTGGCAAGGTTTAAACTAAAAACAGAATTTAAAACCTGATTTAGATTCAAACTTCAAATGCTTATAACTTTTGAATGCCACGTTAGATTTTTGCAAACTTTATACCGTTGGATTCAGTGAAACAAGGCCTTTCAGAATATCCAAATTATTTAGCATATAGTAACAGTTAAAAATGATTTTATTTGTAGTACATGTTTAAGGCCATTTTAAATAGAAAATTATTTTGGTAAATTGTATTTGAGCCCAATAAGTTTAGTTGGCAAATTTATGACTTGTTAAGTTTCTGTAGACATAAGCATACTTGGTAGAATTTTTCAAAAATCACACTTAGTAAATTCTTGCATGCATGCATTCATATTATTTTTGTTTGTATATAATTGTGTGTAATTGTATGCTATGATTTCTTGTGTATATTTTGCTAGTGATTGTGATTGTGAAGAGTGCTACTCTCCCCACTACCAAGGCAAGTGATATTTTCATCAATATTTCTGTCCTATGTTTTGTACTAGCATTAGTTATTTTGCTAGAAGTTATTGCATGATATTTTGCCAAGTGCTAAGATGGGAAATCCTAAGTAGAATGGAATAGTAGAAATGCTAAGAAAATTATCCTATGGTAGGTTGCCATATTCTGCTTAGTCTAGCTACTTAGCAAACAAGGGTGGTAAACATCTATATAGTTTATGATAATATATATTCTAAGTCAAGAGACTTATGTTTTCTTAATAAAACAACTAAGTCAAATGAACCTCCTAGGTGGAATGGAATGATTGGGTTATGTTGAGTGGTTACACAAGGCCATGGACTTGGGTTGTGTATCTCACTTGTGGTATGCCACCCAGGCACAAAGGGATTTGGAGGCCAAGTGTTGAGAAATCTTACAGTGCAACCACTTGGCAATATGGGCTCTGCCATGATCATATAGGTTGCCAGAACTTAGTCATTTGGACAGTTGGTGGTAGTTGGGTTGATAGGTTGGAGCGCGTCCATTTTGACTAAGGAAAAGCTTCTGAAAGGTCCTGTCTTGGGAAACCAAGTCTGGTGGGGAAAGTGCACAACCTCTGCAGATGGAAAACCTAAGTACTTAGCCTAGTCCAAGGAAATGGACACTTTTGAGCATCAAGACATGGAAGCTACAAGAATCTCATCACTCCAACTTCTACAATAAAAATTTGTGGGTGAACAAGGGTGAAGGACCTCAATGTCTATTGGTGGTTCCTTGGGAATGTTTTTGACAAAGAAGAAACTTAGAGTTTTCAACTAATAGGAAAAACCTATTTTCAAGCAAAGCAAGCCAAACTACACTTAGCCAAAATGCATATAGTAATATAGTCCACTTAAAATATACTAAGGTATCACTTGCCAATACTATTCCAAAGTATTGACCCTCTGTGGCTGTAACTTGTGATGTTGCAGGTTACTCCGATGATGAATAGGAGTCATGAGTCTACATTCAACATGCTTGCCTGTGGCACATGAAGATGAAGACTTATGTTTAATTACTTATTCCACAAACTCTTGTATTAGGCCTTTGGCCCTGAGTTGTAAAAGACTATGTTTTATCTCTGGAATGAATGTAATAAACGACATTTGTATCTGTGTACTTCATCTTAAACTGTGGATGCTAGCATTGATCCAGGGACTAGCATTGCAATCATAGGGATCCTTTCCTTTATAAAGGAGGGGTCTAACAGATGGTATCAGAGCACTGTGTTGCCTGTAGGATTATGACCCTAGGATTGGAAAACCACTAAGGAAAAAGTTTTTCAACTACTTCTACACTTGTCTATTCTTCTCGTAAAGCTTTTCTAATCTCTTTCAACTTCCTTTGTAGATGAACTCCATCAACGAAGCCGTGAAGAAGGGACCACTCATGACCATGACCTTGGAGTGTGAGACTGAGTTTCCCAACATTCTCAAGGACCTCATGGAGGCAATGGATGCACATGGTGAAGCCGTGTACAAGGGCTTTCCGGTGATGGATGAAGGAGTGGAGTATTGGTGGGTGCAACTTCACTTGTACAAAAACAAGGAAGACAACCACAAAGAAAGGGGATTCTGCATGTACACCAACACAACAATGCACACCACATTCTTTGAGTCAGCCAGGGATGCAGCTTGGAGGACTATCAAGGAACTAAGTGCTAGGGTCAAGTGCAGAATGCTCAACCTCCAAAAGGACTTAGAGAAAGAGAAGGAGCTTACTCAAGAGTTGGAAGACAACAACCAAGAGATAAGGGGAGATGTTATAAACTTAGTGATAGAGTCAAGAGAGCAAGATTGGTGGATTGCCTCTAGGAACATTGTGTTTAATAATAGATCCCGTGAGATTGGACTGTAAGAAACTTCGTTAGTTGGACCACCACCTATCACCTTATTTCCAAAATATATTCTAATTAAGTTTGGACCTTTGATTAATGTAATAGACTTATGTATGCATGATTTGTGTGATGATTGTATTCCATGGATATGTATGAATGTTTGTCTCGATTTACCTTGATTTGTGTTGTTCTAACTTTTTCATTCTTATAAATAGATGCCTATTGCCATCAGCACTGTTGAGGAGTTTCGGGTTACTCGTTTTGGTCCCCGTATCATTGAGCTTACCACTCTGCTTGATCTCCCTCTTCCTACCATTACGGTGTACCCACTCACCAAGTTCGAGAGGAAGGACCTCTGGGGCTTCAAGGTGAATCAGCCCGGACGCCAGACTGAGCCTACTACTGAGGCCATCGTCTTCAAGCTGATGCACGATGACAGGGAGAGAGGCATGGAGGTAGTCATGCAGGATCTGATAGGACGACTGTTAGGCCGTCATTCCCGACAGGTTAGAGGCACTCACTTCCACGTCTTTGGGAGACGTGATGTAGATGGAGAGTCCATCGACTTTGAGGACGACTCGAGGAGCACTGCGGAGCCGATACGTCTTTATCTTCAGGACTTAGAGACTCTTCTCAGGCACGTAGATACGGACAGGACGAACGTCATGCTAGGTAATGACGAGCTTCAGGTGCAGCTTCGCGAGAAGGACAAGCTTTTTGCGCAGCAGGATGAGATGATCAAGGAAATGGAGACAAAGTTCGAGGCCCAGGACCGCAAGTTCAAGAGTCAATAGAAACACGTCCAGGATAGGAACAAGAAGATCCGGGACATGACCGAAGAACTGAAGTCCAAGGACTTCGAGCTTGAGCAGCAGCAGATGGTTATTGAGAGGCTTCGCTCCCAGAAGAGGGCTCTCAAGGCCAAGGTCGATTCCTTGACCACTACGATTGAGGAGAACAAGACCGCGATGGAGAACGCAGGTCTTACCTTTGTCGAGGAGGAGATTGACGCTGATGAGTAGACTTGACTACTCGTTTACCTTTCTTATTCATACTTATTATTGTGAACTTGTTATTGGACCATCCGACATGTGGATGGCTTGCCACTTGTGTGTTTTACTTCATGAGCTTATTATGTGGATGTTGAACTTTTATTCTTAGGATGTTTGTTATGTGTTTGCTTATGATGTATTGTGCATGAATCATCTAAGGGTATCTCATTCTTATCTATTTGAACAAACCACATATGCCTCCACGTCGCGCAAACCCCAACCCCAACAACATCACCCCGGAAATGCAACAAATGATGAATGTGCAAACACAACTTATGCAAATGATGACGACATTCATCCAAAACCAGAACAACAACAACAACAACAACAACCCTCCGGGTTTTGATATGCTCACCAGATTTCTGCGTTTGAGGCCAGCAAAGTTTGCGGGAACAACTGATCCCATGGTGGCCAATGACTGGCTACGTTCTGTGAACAAGGACTTAGTGACCGTGGGCTGCACGGATGCTGAAAAAGTCAGATTCGCAGCACATCTGTTGGAAGGACCAGCCGCCACATGGTGGGACAACTTCCAAATCACCACTCCTATTGATGAGGTGACCTGGGCTATCTTTGAGGATGGCTTTCGCACTGCTCAAATCTCATCAGGAATGATGAGTCTGAAAAAGAAGGAGTTTCACAACCTGAAACAGCGCCACCGCAGCGTGGCAGAATATATAGAAGAGTTCAACAATCTAGCGCGCTATGCACCGGATGAGGTTGACACAGATGCCAAAAGAAAGGAGAAATTTCTGGAAGGCTTGAATGATGAGCTGAATCTACAGTTGGCTGTAGCATATGTTCCAACCTATCAGTCATTGTGTGACAAGGCTGCTATTTTGGAGAGTAAAATAAAGCAAGTCGAGAGTAGAAAGAGGAAACACTCCGACAAGCACAGCTCGGGATCGTCTCACAAACGATCTCACTATGATGACAGTGGCAGCTCAGGATCCCATAAAAATGGGAAATTCAGCAAGCACAACCACAACCGTCATGACAACAAGCATCACCGCAATCATGAAAAGGACAAGTACAAGAACCACAAGGGTGGACATAAGAGCCACTATGGTGGAAATGGTAGTGGAAGTGGAGGCCAACCTCCTAAAAAGGACATCAGTCAGGTTGAGTGCTTCAAATGCAAAAAGCTGGGGCATTATGCTAATGAGTGCCCTGCGAAGAAAGTTGAAGGACCTAACAAGCCAAATCCTTTTCAGAAAGGACAGGTTAACCACATCAATGTGGAGGAGGTCTATGAGGAGCCAGATGCCGTGGCTAGTAAGTTCAGACTCAATTCAATTTCAGCATTTGTACTCCTTGATACCGGTGCATCTCATTCATTCATATCAAAGGCATTTGTTGATAGAAATGGGTTTGCATCAGAAAACATTGGGTGTCCAATAAAAGTTAGTTCTCCGGGGGGAGACATGATAGTAAGCCTTGGATGCCGGGATCTCAACATAGAGTTTGGTAAACATAAATTTCCAGTAAGCCTGATAATCCTAGATTCCCAAGGACTAGACGTGATTTTGGGAATGGACTGGATGGCTAAGTATGAAGGAGTATTAGATTGTGCAAATCGTAACGTTACACTAACAACCCCCGAAGGAAAAAGAATAAAATTTAAGTCAAACTTTGAATCCAAAGGAAGTAGGCTGAATTCTCTTAAGGGGGTTAGCATGGACAGTGTACCAATAGTGTGTGAGTATCCGGATGTGTTTCCGGAAGAGCTACCAGGAATGCCACCGGACAGAGATGTGGAGTTTCTGATAGATTTGGTGCCAGGATCAGGACCAATAGCTAAGAGACCGTACAAAATGTCAGTTGATGAATTGAAAGAGCTCAAGAAACAGCTAGGAGAACAGTTACAGAAAGGGTTTATTCAACCAAGTTCTTCGTCTTGGGGAGCCCCAGTATTGTTCGTGGAGAAGAAGGATAGAACACAAAGGTTATGTATTGACTACCGTTCACTCAACGAGGTTACTATCAAGAACAAATATCCTTTGCCAAGAATCAACGACTTATTTGATCAGCTAGAAGGAGCATGTGTATTCTCGAAGATTGATCTCCGGTCAGGTTATTTTCAACTCAAGATACGAGAGCAAGACATACCAAAAACAGCGTTCACCACAAGGTATGGATTATATGAGTATACCGTGATGCCTTTCGGTTTAACCAACGCTCCAGCATACTTCATGAATATGATGAACAAAGTGTTCATGGAATTTCTTGACAAGTTCGTTGTCGTTTTCATCGATGATATCTTGGTCTACTCCAAGAGCAAGGAAGAACATGAAAGACACTTGCGCTTGATACTTGAGAAACTGAGGGAACATAAACTTTATGCCAAATTCAGCAAGTGTGAGTTCTGGTTGGAAAAAGTTGGTTTTCTTGGTCATGTGATGACAAAAGATGGTGTGGCAGTTGATCCTGCTAAGGTTTCAGCTGTGACAGAATGGGAATCACCCAAGAATGTGAAAGAAGTTCGTAGTTTTCTCGGCTTAGCAGGTTATTACAGAAGGTTCATTGAAAATTTCTCGAAGGTTGCTAAGCCAATGACAGAATTGCTAAAGAAGGATAAGAAGTTTGCTTGGACTGAAGGTTGTGAAATCAGTTTCCAAGAATTAAAGAAGAGACTTGTGACAGCACCAGTACTTTGTCTGCCAGATTTGGAAAAGGATTTCCAAGTATATTGTGATGCTTCTCATCAAGGATTGGGTGCCGTACTTATGCAAGATTGTAAAGTCGTAGCCTACGCTTCGAGACAACTCAAAACTCATGAAGTAAACTATCTTACTCATGATTTGGAGTTAGCCTCTGTCGTCCATGCACTCAAAAAATGGAGACATTACCTTTTGGGAAAGAGGTGTGAAGTGTTCACAGATCATAAGAGCTTGAAGTACATCTTCACCCAAAAGGAAATCAACATGAGACAAAGAAGATGGCTAGAACTTATCAAGGATTACGACTTAAGTTTGCAATACCATCCCGGTAAAGCAAATGTAGTAGCCGATGCTCTAAGTCGTAAGGCATTTGTAAATGGCCTTACAAAAGGGGAATTGCCAGATGACTTGTGTAAGCAATTCAAAGAACTCAGATTGGAGATTGTACCAGAAGGATATCTCATGTCCTTAGATGTTCAACCCACTCTATTGGACAAAATCCGAGAAGTTCAGAAGACTGATGAGGAAATTGGAAAGATTAAGGAAAATATTAGTCTAGGAAAGGCTAAGAGTTTCCGTGTTGACGAACAGGGTACTTTATGGCACGGGAAACGTATATGTGTTCCACGAGACCCAGAGTTGCGGCAACTGATCTTACAAGAAGGACACAACTCTCCGTATTCCATTCACCCGGGAAATACCAAGATGTACATGGACATGAAGGAAAGGTTTTGGTGGAACAACCTAAAAAGGGACATTGCCGAACATATTGCTTTGTGTGATGAGTGTAGCAGAGTCAAAGCGGAGCACCAGAAACCAGCGGGTTTGCTTCAACCACTGCCTATTCCTGAATGGAAGTGGGAAAATATTGGTATGGATTTCATTACCGGATTACCAAGGACCAGGTCTGGGTATGATTCCATATGGGTAGTGGTGGATCGCCTAACTAAAGTGGCTCATTTCATACCTGTGAAGACCACCTATACAAGTGCCAAGTTAGCAAAAATTTACATGAGCAGAATTGTATGCCTTCACGGTGTGCCAAAGAGTATAGTATCAGATAGAGGAACCCAGTTCACATCTCACTTTTGGAGACAACTTCATGAATCTTTAGGAACAAGATTAGAATTCAGCACTGCTTTTCATCCACAAACGGATGGACAAACAGAAAGAACCAACCAAATTCTTGAAGACATGTTGAGAGCCTGTGCTCTAGACTATGGAGCAAGTTGGGATGAAAGTTTGCCGTACGCAGAGTTCTCTTACAATAACAGTCACCAATCTAGTATTGGAATGGCACCGTTCGAGTTACTCTACGGAAGGAAGTGTACCACCCCATTGTTATGGAATGGTGTGGGAGAAAGGAGCTTATTTGGACCGGATCTTATCAAAGACGCCGAGGAGAAAGTCAAATTGGTTAAGGACATGTTGAAGGTAGCACAGTCCCGACAGAAAAGCTACGCGGATTCTAAGCGTAGAGAAGTCACCTACGAAGTTGGGGATAGAGCTTACCTCAGGGTATCACCACTCCGTGGAGTGAAAAGATCTGGAGTCAAAGGAAAGTTGGCACCAAGGTATGTCGGGCCATTCAGGATTCTAAGTCGCAAAGGAGAAGTTGCTTATGAAGTTGAATTGCCAGAATCTCTGTCAGCAGTCCATAACGTATTTCATGTGAGTCAGCTTAAGAAATGTCACCCAGAAATGGAAGAGTCTTCTTTGAAGGATACCATACCTTTGGAAGAAGTTCAGCTAGAAAGTGACCTCACTTATGAGGAAAAGCCTGTCAAGATACTAGAGACCGCAGAAAGAGTTACCAGGACCAAGACTATCAAGTTTTGTAAAGTGCAATGGAACCATCACACCGAAGAGGAAGCAACATGGGAAAGAGAAGAT